>CAVLGL010000091.1:14414012-15014012 GCA_963668995.1 Parnassius mnemosyne
ATTTCTTATTTCTGCCGTGAAATAGCAGTGCAAGCACTGCTGGATTCCGAAGAGAGTCAGTATACTTATATCCTGTGAGGTATTCATCATATTCCTTGTAAGTAACAACTCATCTGTACCAATTTTTGTTTGAAATTTGCCGCAGTGTCTATGGACTGCAATAGCTATTTACCACCAGGTGGACTATTAGTACATTTGTCACGTCAGTTTTATAAAAAAGGTCCTATGCAGTTAATAAACTCCTAATCATATTTCTTTAATTTAATAGAAATCAACCAGAAGAAAATTAGGATCACTTTACTCCTGGCACCGTTCCGGAAGGTTGTTCCACATTTTGAAAATCCGCTGAGCGTGGTAATTACCGGTATTAACCGGTTTTAAATACCGAAATCCATATCGCTTTGACGTATTTTATAAATTTGATTGTAATAGCATCACTGATTCATAGGATCGCAAGATTTCGAAGTTAATAACGAACGGGAAATCCGCAATCTAGTTAAGATTCAATGATTATAACTTGCTTCAAATTAGAAGGATACTATGAATACCCTACTTGGAGAACCGTCATTTTGTATAAACTTATATGGTCCTTGTTTCGTACAAAATATAGTTCTATTTGATATTCTTATTTCCCCTTTCCACACTGTAGTGGTGGTGTAAGAATATTCTCAACCACATATTATTATATCGTAGGTGTCTTAAGAAGCAACAGACGCAAACAAACCATGAGATAGGTTTGCTGTCCATCTTCTTAATAACATCTAAAAGTAAAAACTATGACCAATATCCGCCCCCATGAAGAAATTTATGGGAAAGCCTATCTTCATCAGTGGAAGTTGATAGGCTGATAATAATGATGGCAATTTCTCTTTATAAGTCTTCTCTTCAACATAGTAGAACCATGTTGCAGCTATATTAATTATTTATTTATTTGATCTTTCATGCAAAAAGTTGTACATATGGCGGACTTAATGCCATAGGGCATTCTCTCCCAGTCAACCATTAGGCTAAACAGAGATATACAAACAAGAGGCGGTGCAGCAGTAGTCAAAATAGAAAGCGATAAATAATATTGTATATACATATAATTATACATATACACACACATACATAGACATATATACTTAAATACACACAATATATACATATACAAATGCATATATACACATATACATGCAAACACTACATATATACACAATACATATAAATATTATCTATGTCAGAACAAATATGAATTAAACATATGTGTATGAAAATAAGAGCTATGTTAGTACAAACTTGCAACGATTTTTTCACATGCTTACGGACTTGATTTTTAAAAACAAACTTGTTGGATGGTTTTGTTAATGTCAAAAGGGATGTCGTTCCAGAGTCTAATAGCCGTGAGGGCGAAAGATTGAGGTAAATAACCAGTACGGTGTAAAGGAGTAAGCAACTTAAGATTAGCCGAAGAACGGAGAGAACGATTATGAGAATCTCCCAGGTATTGAATTTTGGATTTCAGATACTTGGGAGCACATGGATCGTTCAGAATTATGAAAAGGGTGCAGAGTATTCTGACATATCTGCGCTGACGGATAGGTAGCCAATATAGCTGAGCACGAAAAGAAGATACATGGTCGTATTTACGGAGACCATAAATGCATCGGATACAGTTGTTAAGTATACGATTAATTGTATAGTTGTAGCACGAATGGGTCAGCTCGACCGGGGTAGGACCACGCTCTCATAGAATACCAGTGTAAAATAGCAGCTTTATGCTGCTGTGTTTCGTATTGTAAGACAACCGAAGACCTTTTTACTGCATTTTGATTCGCAAACAAGGATAGATGTAGATGTATATGGGCCACAGTAACAACTTAACATCAGTTGGACTGTGTCCTCGCTTGTCATCCTTATCCTATAAAAAAACTGACTCATAGAGATTTCCCGCCGACATTTTTTTTCTCATTTTGAAACGGAAGTTGATTGAACTATGTTGATGTTTCCCATATGAACTTCGAAATTATTACGTCAATAAATAAAGAGATTTAATTACATTTCATTTCATTGGAAATTATCACACTAAGAAGCAAAAGTCAAACCAGCTCTTATTAAGTTAATGTATGCCCTTAAAATGTACAGTGCGTGTTGTAAATTAAGTAAAATTATCGTTATTACACATCCTCAAGCATGCTATGTAAGTGAATCAAGTTACGTCAACTAAACCGTTAAACCGGCTTGGCGGCAGACTTTTATTAATAACTGGTATTTGGCAGTACGGTTTTTTATTCATATCTGCACGAAATAAATGAACCCAGCGTACAAGTCCAGTGAATGAACGCATATTTTAAAACCGTGAATGATTTTATAGCGGAAATGCTGCATTTATAAATGGATAAATATTTGAATATCGAAGTTATTCGTTTTTATTCTCACGCAGTATTAAACTCTTTTATTCTGATATTTTTTACATCCGTATAACGGATACAAACCTTATATAATTATGTACCTATACGTAGTAGAGCCACGATACAGCAATGTTATGGTTGTAATACGAATGGTTTGGCTCGACCGGGGATGGACCATGCTTTCATAGACTACCATCGTAAAATAAACGTTTAATGGTGCTCTGTTTCGTATGGTGAGTGTAGAGAACCGGAGATCCTTTTTTTTCTGGAAACTGGAAACAAGGGGTTCCATGTTAGTATGCAGGGGTTACAAACCATTTGCATTTTGATTCTTAATCCATTATGGGCTACAGCGTCAACTATCAAGTAGACTGTGTGCTCACTGCCACCACTATTTTATAAAAAAAAGATATAATTTAAGTTACAGCTACAATAACAACGTAAGTCTACTTTTTATGCTTTATATCCAGTTTAGGATGGTGTATAATGAACTTTTCTCCAAATGTCAACCGCACCACGTAGTGCAATCTGCTAGTGGACGGGTTGATTAAGCCGAAAGTCGATCGAAAAGAAGAGATAATTGTAAATATTTTGTATAATATGTCCATGTTAGTTGGCTAGACTCGAGAATGTCCACACTTTCACAGATAATAACAGCCTCTCAATAGTGTAATAGCAAATATAGGCATCCGCCATAGATTGGCCCATATGGGAATGTTTGGCATAGATGCTTCGCTTGGGATACGGATTAATAATCGCAGTCTTTTTTAAATTATTTGATTTGTTGTCATAACTCGTTGTATTTAACTTACATTTATATAAGAAATAAGCCCTTCATCACGTATTAAAATAAAAGGATATTTAAAAACAACCAACGAATACTCTGTTGCCCGCTAATGAAATATAAGAAGAAATCAATGCAATGGTAAGACTTGGATCCTAATCAAAACATTGAAGGACATCCTCAAGGTGGTCGTTTTTCGCTATGGTTGCTAAATGTTAAAAGGAACGTAAATGTCTGGTGTAGACATAAAATTACTGACTATCTTGGGTTACGTCAAGTTTAACGCACTCAGGGCAAAACTAGTAGCTAAATGAGGGGTTGAAACGTCGTAAAACATTGCAAGCATTAATTTACTATGCACATACCAGTCCAGAGTAAAACTAACTTAATACTGCAGATGTAGGAGTTAAAATGGTTTAACGATACTGTCGCAAATATAACACTATTCAATGGAACTTGTAACCAAGCTGCCACGCGAACAGCGAAAGTTTGGTTATATCATTTTAAGC
This sequence comes from Parnassius mnemosyne, assembly GCA_963668995.1. NCBI lineage: Eukaryota > Metazoa > Arthropoda > Insecta > Lepidoptera > Papilionidae > Parnassius > Parnassius mnemosyne. The sequence continues at coordinate 14,417,696 of CAVLGL010000091.1, forward strand.
TTTACTGCTCTTAGATTACGATCCAATTTCCCGTCGAAGATAATTATTGCATACGACATTTTTACACGGCCAAGCCCAAGCTGAGCCACGCGTAATGTACTTACTTGCAACTGGTTTGCGGTATCTCCTTTTTATGTATCTTAAATCGTTTTCAATGCGGTCATCGCAAAATAAAAATTAAAAAAAGACTTAGAAGGACGGGATGCTGACTTGAATAGTTCTGGTCCATGCATTTTTTATTAAAATTAATAATTATGGATGTTGAAACATGAATTTCTTCTCTGCTGACTTACTACGTCTTTTATAAGTTAAAAAATTAAGCATTTATAAAATAAATGGAAATGATAAAAAAGGTCCTTTATTGTTATTTTACACTTCTGAGCGTCTAAAAAGAAAAGGTTTGTTAAAATAAATATATATGTAAATCTTTAAAATATGTAAATATATGCAAGCCATAAAATTTCATAAAATTGCAGTCATCTCATCAAATAGCTAAGTCTGTTACAATTTAGAGGTATTTCAGATATTTTAAAGCCCCGAAACAAAGCTATTTTGCTCCAGTGGCGTCGACTAAATTTATTTATAGCTGCCAGGAAAGAACAATATGTCACTATCTCTGCTTCATTGCAAAATAAAATAAAGCGAGGGTAAAAAATGTTTGCAGTTGCTATTTTTTGTCAACGCGATTTACTTTAAATGTTAAAAAATTGTACATAGTAGTGCTGAAATCGCAGGTTAAATTTTTTCTGTCACAGTGGCGACATTATACTAACGAGATAGAGCCGTGAGCCACGTTGCAGCGTGAATAGGTTAACTTGACCAGCATAGACTACGCTCGCACAGAATATCAGCGTGAAATAGCAGCATGATGAAATTTCTTTGCTTATCACCAAGCATTTCACCATAGTCCTCAGGGATGACAACGCATCTGCATCGAGTCGTAACATTCTTAATCGAGCATAGATCTATTTATCTATAGGCTTACAGCATGCATTTACCATCAGGCCTACCGCTGTATACTCATTTGCCTCTTGTAATCAAGTAACTTAATAATTAGGTAAGTAATTTATTATTAAAGAAAAACCCAACATCATTACTTATCAAGAAACAGAAAAGAAATAGAAAAGAGATCCTACCTAAACAACTTTCATGTTTTGCAATTCTTATAGGAAACTTATAGCTATTAAATAGTAGACTTTCAAAATCATGATAACTAGAATAATAATGTTATCATGATTTTGAAAGACTTATTCAGAGTAATCCACTGCGATTTTTTTTAAGCTCTACCGCCATTTCGATTTTTAAAAACAAGACTGGCCCATGTTCATCGCCTTGCATAAAGAAATCCATTGATGAAGTTGATTAAAATCCATCCAGCGGTTATTAATGTTTCAATAGTATAAATAATCCCAAATAAATAGCTAGGTATACGTGAAAAAGCATAACCATCTCTTTACTGTCGCGAAGTCGGGTTAAAATACGCCCGCACGACGTGTCTCTTTTATTACAAATTAATCGCTTTGTGACCAAATGAAGGTCTCAGTTCATCCGTTAACATTTATGCTGCAAAATAATTTAAACGACGTGAGTTTGAAAATTTGGAAAATCCAAAAGTGCCCGCCGCATGAGCGTTTTTTTTTTAAATATATCTTATAAACGTCTGAGTCTGATAACAACCAGCAATAGGGATCATTCTGAGGATAAATGAAAACTTATTCAGAAGAATTTATTTCATTTCGTTGCGTATATTTTTCTGAAACGTGAAGAGAAACAAGTGCACAGATTAACTACTACACTTTTTTTTGTAAATATAACTAAAATGAATAAAAAAAATGCACTGACTTTATAATTTAATATGTCTAGTTTTCAAAACTTTTTTTTTATTGATTTTGTATCTAAATTGGGAAACTAACAATTTTATATTGCGAAATCGTCACATAGCTGCATGTGGAGAGTAGAGCTCTCCCACACGCACCTGCAGAAATATTCCTTTTATTCAGTAATGACAGTAAGTTAATGCATATACAGAACTTTAATTTTACAGTGCCTTATGGGTACCAGCATTATTAGTGCGATTGAATTAATGTTGATATTTCTTTTTTTTTATTATTTAAAGCCAGTGCTAAAAATATATAACACCATAATATGCTTTGACATCAGGACGTTGAAATCCACAGTGCGCTCGTGAACATGTTCGGTATGTATTTTAACTGCCCGTGAATTTTGCTCAAGGCACTGGCAGAATAATAGCCCTGCGGTAATGTTAATGAAAGCTTTTGCTGAGTCAGCGAGCGTTTCCTTGCTGTATCCCATGTATGTAAAATGTTGTCTTTTATTTCGAGACTTTTTTTTACTGCGCGGGCTCCGTGGCGCATTGGCTTAGCAATGAGTTACGGCGCTGAAGGCCGCCGGCTCGTATTCCGCACTGATCGAGGTATTTGTTTGGACTATAAATAAAATTGTGCTGAAAAAATGTTTCTTTATTGTTATGTACCTACGTATAAAATATTATTTCTTTCTGTCTAGACCCTTTGTTCTAAAACCTGGCCGCCTACTATGGGGCTAAATAGGTGGCCAAATAAGGCCAAAATGCTCAAATTGACTGTTAAAATTGTTGCGAGTTCGTATCCCACCCGGAAAAAGTTTTTGTACTGCTTAAAATAATTTCTTCGGGTCTTTATGATTGTCCATGTGTAATTTATATTTAAAAGGCGATTCCACCTTACTAGATAACTTGTTATGAAATTTTAAACATTTTTTTTCTTCAGTATATTATTTAAATTATTGAAAATATCTGGATATATTTTGTAGGCTTATAGAGAACAAGAAAGAACCTGCAAAACTAGTTATATTTCAGACATGGTGTTCATGTCTTAAATATAATTGTAATGATTATTTTTTCATTAAATGGGTCTCACTTCAAAGAACTAAACATATTAAAATTATTACTACTAGATATATTTTTTCACTTTGCACAGATTCATCAAAGTAATGTTCTTTTAATGAATTAAAGCTACTTAAAATAAAAAGGTATATCCGTTGTAATAGGGTAATATGTTTGAATTGGTCTCTCTGTCATACAGATACCGCGAATGGTTTACGAGTATGTGAGCCAGATGAAACAAAAATAAAGCCTCGATTGCAACAGGTGCAAGGGCGGATACACGACCGGTTACTTTGAATACCGTCTTGCTGAACCCGATCGTTTATTTATAATTGAAGACGTGGTCACATACATAATATAGTTAATGATTTTCTTTACATCGGGGTATTAATAAATTTTGCAACTTAAGATCTTACAATATTTTTGATTTATTACACAGTTAGACTAATAAACTTTTAATTATATTATTAATACTTACTTTATTTCTAGCAATATCGTATAAATAGTTTAAATAATCTGTAACTATACTTTTTATTTGCTGATTTACATTTTGGTATAGTTTTTCGATTTCGATTCAAGAGCTTTATTCTTGTTTCTCAGAAAAAATACTAAAGCTTAGTAAAGAAACAGAATCAAGAAGAATCAAACTTTGCATTACAATGATTTCAATGAACTCCAATTAAATACACGTGCATAATCCTTCGAAGCGTATACGTGAACATCATTTACATCAAATATTCCAGAATATACATATCTTTGTATTATCTTCTTCAATAAAGTAAAAAAAAAATCCACGAATAAATGTTTATATTACATATAATAATAATACAATGTTTTAATTAAATATATATTATTACACAAGGAAAGGAAAACAATGGATATTAATCAAATAATTTCGTATGATCACTGATGCATGCGAGCATGCAATCGCGTCAGACACTTTTCTCACCTAAACCCTTTGAAGAATGAAAGGTGACTTTTGCTCAACTGTGAGATTTGTAATGGCTGTCACTTCGTGTTTCCTTTTAACAAAATTATTAAAAAGAAGGAGATGTAAAGTTGCAGGCTTCTGTACTACAGCTGGGCACAGTCTTCTTTTCATTCCTGTGAAGGTTATCGATGAACTGGTCTGCCATGCTGCTCTAGTGCTTGATGGCGGATTCTGTCATGTCTTCGAATTATTATTCACATTAAAAATATATGCTTATGTTCAGCAGTGGCTTTATGATAGCCTTTAATAGCGATGAAAGGGGTTTAGAGCAAATAATTGTCTACTGTTTTGCTCCAGCTCGTGTTTGCCTTCATCTAATGTTTTCGAAATAATTTTTATTAATTTGTCAGTAATGCAGTTTCCCTGACGATGTTTTCTTGACTGCCGTTCAGCTGTCGTAAATCAGCACATAAAATAAAAATTAACAATTTTATTGGGTATCGAACCCAAGTTACTCGAGTACTGCGAAATTTGCGGCGAGAGCTTCACCCCAGAACTACCGCGGCTCTCTCAAAATAACAATGTTATTTATTAATAACGTTATTTATATTAACTCAAATTTCAATTAACTGAAAGGGAAAGAAATAAAACGTAATGAAAATAATTGTAAGAACAGTGCCCCTATAATAATACCTGCTACAGTGTAGTCAGCAGTTTTGTTTACAGAAATAGCAACTGAGAAAATCGAACAAAGAAGTGAAATCAGGTATTATGCCCGATACCTCTTGTTTTATAAATTAGATCTTGCTGTCCCTCTCGCACCGTTTTAATAGTACCAGCTCTCTAGAGAGCAGAACTTGATGGAAAACTTGCTGCGTTCGTCTATTTTCCTCGGTTCGACACGGAAAGGTTTCGCAGTGATTGCCGGTAGCGTAAGCGGGTGTAGACTCAAAATTGTTTTTTTTTTTAAATATTAGAATGTCAGTATATTAAAAGTGAGTTTGAGTTACTATTAACCACATAAAGGTTTAAGTTTATTTTCTTTTATGATTTATTTTGTTTATTTTTTTTAAATACATTGTCAATTTATATATTTATACATGGTAGAGCCATGCTGCAGCTATATTAGTAGTATAGTTGTAGTTCGAAAGGGTCGGCTCGACTGGGAAACGACCACGCTTTCACAGAATACCAGCGTAAAATAGCAGCTTAATGCTGCATTGTTTCGTATGGTGAGTGTAGAGAATCGGAGACTCTTTTTACTGGAAAAGAGGCATTCCATCTTAGTCCTCACGGGTGACAACGCATCTGCATTTTAATTCGAAGACGAAGATATATGTAGATGTCTATGTATGCTCGTTTGTCACCCACCCTCTATCTATAAAAAAAAGTCAATAATACAATATATGCAAGTTATATATTATCTTCTTTACATGCAGTATTTACGCATCTTATCCAAATGTTAACGATGAATACTTTTTTATTATTTAATGTTATGACAACAAATTATATTTTATGAAACTAAATTGCCTTGAATACTGTTTGAACATCACAATAGAAACAATTATGTTGTGTAGGCGGCGACAGTCTTTGTCGCGTTATATTTAGGAGTGTTTAGTTGTCTGTAACGTGTTATAACGCCGTTATAATATCTTTTAAAATATAATTTAAATATCATTATACATTAATAAAACATTGTGTAAGGCTATGAAACAGATAATAATAATGGTGGCAGTGCTTTTAATACTGCTGTTATTTTCGTTAATCTCTTTAAATAAACTAAAATGTCTGTGCTATGAGTGGTCTACCAAAGTAGTCGAATAGCTGATTCAATAAATTCATAAATTACGCTACTGTAGCTGCAGTGGTTTGTAGAAATTTAGAAAATAGTAGGGTCCCTTTTTTGTCTAATGTTCCTCTGGGTAGATACCACTTTCTCAATTATGCCCTAAAGCAGAGGTTCGTTTATTGAAGTTCGTTTAAAGTTTATAATTCTGCCACGTGTTTCACAACACATCGTACTCAGGAACTGCATTTCACAAGTAAGATAAAAATGCTTCTCTTTAGTTGATAGAGGTGAAAACATATCCGTGGGGCCTTCTTTGAAGTAGGTTACATGTTACCGTAACTATAGTAGTCACTTAGTTTTTTTTTTTATAGGAGAGGTGGGAAACGAGCATGCAGCTCACCTGATAGTAAGTGACTACCGCCGCCCATGAACAACTGCAACACAAGGGGAATTACAGATGTGTTGCCGGCCTTTTAAAAAGGAGTAGCTCTTTTCTTGAAGATGTGTTATGTTGCGTTATACCGAAAGATACACATTGTAAACAAAATTTAAGTAGACATTCCTGTTTCCATTTTTACTCATTTATCACAATAATATATCGTATTTGCTAGTACGAGGGTGCCACTTTAGAATATTACCTAGCAATCGTTGACTTTGATTTCCTAACAAGACTTACAATTTATATTCATAACTAGGGATCCGGCCCGGATTTCCACGGGTGATATCTGGATCTCAACAACTGTGCCAACCTAACCATCAACCTACTGGATCTAAATGTAAATCTTAACCATTCAGGCATCTAGTCAAACAAACACAAAAAATTGTATCAAAATCGGTCCAGCTATTTTCGAGATTTTGCGAGACTAACGGACGGCTATTGATTTTTTGATAACAAAACAAAACAAAAGAAAGAGCGATTTTTTATAGAACAAGGTTGGCTTAAACGCACATAGTCCGCCTGATGGTAGTGGATGTTGTGGCTCAGACATCTACATCTATCCTCGATCAAAATATAAATGCAAATGCGTTATCACCCCTGAGAACTAAGATAGAATGACTCTTATCCAGTCAAACGGGTATCCAGATATCTATACACTCAACATTCAAAATATGGCAGAGTTAAGATGCTAGTTTATACTGAGTATTAGTTGAGAGCGTGGTATTTTCCTGGTCGAGCCGACTCATTCGTGTTACAGCCATAATACAGCTACAGTTGGCTCTACCACGTATAAATAGCGTACGTAACGTAACACGTATAAAACAAGTGGTTGAAAGTTCATAATGGAAATATTTACCATTTTTGAATACTCGTCTTTTAGTTCCACGTACTCGACATTCATGTAAACATGAATTCTATTACATCTCGCGTCCTTAATGTATCTCAGGGCTTTTAAATGTTCGACGCGTCCGCTGGTCGGTAGGCGACTGTTTTAACGCTCCGCCTTCCGCTCGTAGCTTTTATATTCAGCAGACAGTTGCAAAACATCTTATCGGGTGGGAGCCTTTTCAAATTGGAATGCAAATAAAAAAAGTTATATAACAAACTCTGTCTCCAGAGGCCTTTGTGAATTGCGAAGCGAGGGTATAAAAACGTACTGTTCTGTTTAGCTTGGACTCATCAAAGAAGTTGTATTGTGCATTTTTTAATCTCTAAAACAGTAGAGAATTGTACTATGTAAATTTAAGTCCAGGACATTTTGCGTAACTGTCCTGTTATTATGTGGTGCCTGCTTTATTTTTCTAATTACAACGAAATAATGTTAAATTGTTTTTAAATGTGAAGTATGTACTTTTCTTTGTGTCCACAAATTTTAAGCTTTATCGTGTCTAGTTATTGTAGTACCTACCTGTTTGCGAGCGAGTTTATTCCAAATCTGAATATGGAAACATTACTAAATATATATATATATATATACATATATATATATCATCGAGACAATTTCAATCATAACACTCAATTTTAATCATTACACTCCATACTAAGATTCTTTCGGACTTAGTACCCAGAACAAATGTTTGTAGACAATACAAAAAACAAACACTAAATACGTACGAGATCCGGAACCGCAGCTTCGCAGCGCTAAAGTACCTACTCGTACAGCCACTGCTCTCCACGGTTTCTTAGGTCATCAGATATATTAATTAATTTTTCTGATAGAGGGCGAAACAATCTCTTATCTTATACCGTACGTAAACGGCAGCATTATTTTGCAATCTGCAATATAGTGCAATCGTCAATTATTATATTAAAAAAACCTGTTTTTTTTTTATATAATAAGGGGATGTCAAGCGAGTCCGCAGTCCACATGATGGTTAGCGGATGCTGTGGCCCATAGACATCTATATTCGACCTTGATTAAGAATCAAACTGCAGATGCGTTGTCGCCCCTGAGGACTAATATAGAATGTCTCGTTTCTAGTAAAAAGGTCTCCGGTTCTCTATCTATAGTCCATACGACGAAACACAGGAGCATGAAGCTGCTATTTTGCACTGTTATTCTGTGAGAGCGTAGTCCTTTCCCGGTCGAGCCGACCTATTACGCTGCAATCATAATATAACTGCAGAATGCCTCTACAACGTTTTAGTGGTCTATTACGGAAAAATATTTCTCATATGAAGTCTGTTTATAAGGAAACAGCATGTATGTATCGCTCTTTCGATTTGTATGATAATAATCTTTGTAGTTTGAAACGTACAATTCAAGCAATATTCATAATGTAAATAGATGGCACCTTAATCAATATTATTTATTACACCCAACTTCCTGTGCTCGTCTCTCAACAAAATTACTTGTTTTCTAAAACCAGTTGTACAACCACAACTTAGAGGTTTAGTTTCACGCCTTCTTGAGTGCGTCGACCTATTTGAGTAATTGATACATTTTGTAAAAAATTATGTATGTAATTGAAAACATTTTAATTAATGTTACTCACTACAAAAATAGACGCAGTTTAGGTTCTATATCAGTAAAATATGTACCGAAACTTCAAGTCCTGTATTAAGTACTGTATAAACTTCAAGTCCTGTATTTTACGTGGTAGAGCCACGCTGCAGCTATATTAGTAGTATAGTTGTAGCACGAATGCGTCGGCTCGACCGGGAAAGGACCACGCTCCCACAGAATACCAGCGTCAAATAGCAGTTTAACACTGCTGTGTTTCGTATGGTGAGTGTAGAGAACCGGAGACCCTTTTTACTGGAAAAGAGGCATTCCATCTTAGTCCTCACGAGTGACAACGCATCTGCGTTTTGATTCGCAAACGAAGATAAATGTAGATATCTATGTGCCACAGCAGCCACTTACCATCAGGGGGACTGTGTGCTCGTTTGTCACTCGATCCTATAAAAAAAAGTTTAGGTTACACATAATATATTTGACATTTCTCTGGCTCATAACCTATAGGATGTACTCGATCGAGTCATCGATCGAATGTAGAAATTTTGTCATAAGAGACAAATTTTTTTTTGTCATAAGAGACTAAATTTCTACACTCATCAAATTTCTTACATTTACAATTTTACTCGCATGATTGTCAGCATCAGTAGTAGCATATAGGTAAAAAATAATTAAGACCTGAATGCATAATGAAAGACGAAACAAACTGATTAATTCGAATGCGTACAAAAACTATGATGACAAGAAATATTCTTAATACTTAAAGGTTATATATAAGCCAGATAACTCAGTACTAATTTAAATAAAGCTACGAATATTAACACGTCTCACTGCATTTGAGATCGCTAAATCGCCTGAAAAGCGTGGCCGATTATGTTAAATCTCGCCTATTCGGGGAGGCAATAAGAAAGGAAATATTATGAATGATTTAATGCAAAAGGGAGACAAAATATGATTTATGAACGATTTCGCGTGAAACAGACTACTGTTTATATGCTAAAATAAATTAGAATTGTTATCGCTTCGATTGAACTGATTGTGCCGAACAGGCTGTGCCAGATGAAGCATTCAATGTGAGGCCATTTTGTTTTAAGTTATCTGTGATTCTATTTAGAAACCCAAGTATAAGGTTTATAAGAAAGAAATATTTTTAATAAAAATTACCGATTATATATTGTGATCGTCACCTATCGCCTGCTAAGTGTGATGATTAAGACAAATTTTCCCTACAAGAAAAAAGGCATATGTGCAGTAGGATCTGATGATGAGGAAGAAGAAGAAAATCGAAAAGAGTGAATTAAAAATAGGTATTTTTTTAATTCAATAACTACGTAAAACAAGGAACAAATGTGATTTGATAATTACAAAGAATAACAAAATTTTCTATACCCAACACTTACTCCCGTTAAGCGTATAAGGAAAAATACCGTACACTCTGTTAGGTATATTCTTCAAAAACCTATAATTTGTCAATTATTACTACTTACACGAAAAAATACGTCTAGAGTATAATATGGAAGTGCACACAAAAAACATACTTTTAATGCAGTCCACTTAAACGTAAATGGATGCTGTGCCCCATAGACACCAAAATTTATCCTCGACTTATAATCAGAATGAAGATGCAATGTTACCCCTGAGTACTAAGAAGGAATGCCTTATTACATAAAAAGGGTCTCCGGTTTCCTTCACTAACCAAACTAAATACCAGCAAAGCAACAAAATTGTGTTGATATTTTACGCTGAAATTCTGTGAGAGCGTGATCCTTTGTCTATTGACATATTCCAGCTGCAACCACAACAAAGCTGCTACGGGGCTATAAAAACTATAAATTCAAGTTTAATTCGACACGATTCCTTTAATATATTCTCCACAACTTGAAGTTGTAAGGCTTTGTGTAGGTTTCATACTAACTTATAAAGATAGTCAGAACACTACGTACATACCTTTTCAGTATACCTCAGACCACATGGTTTCTACTTTACTTGAAATGGTGTTTTGTCTATATTTCTTTGTTGGACTGTGGTGAAGGTATATTTCTAAATGCTTTCTTATTTCGTGAATTTCTCTCATGAATAATAAAAAGCAAAGTAAATTTACATTATTTATGTCCCACTGCTCCTTGGGCACATACCTCTTCGCATTAGTAAGAGAGTATTAGGGCAAAGAAGTGTTTACCGCGCTGCCCCAATGCGTATTGGCGGACTTCAAATGTGATCATATATACTTAACTAGCTGTGTCCCGCGGTTTTACCGGCGTATATCACGCGTCTGAGCCGCGCGAAAGGACACCTAGTTCAAGCATTTTAGAAAGCAATGTATGGAAAAATTGGAAAAACTTATGACTTAAACTTTTTTACTGTAGGATAAAGGTAACAAACGAGCACACAGTCCACCTGATGGCAAGTGGTTGCTGTGGCCCATAGATATCTACATCTATCCTCGATTACGAATCAAAATGCAGATGCGTCGTCACCCGTGAGGACTATGATGAAATGCCTCGGTTATAGTAAAAGGGGTCTCCAGTTCTCTACACTCACCATACGAAACACAGCAGTGTAATGGTGCTATTTTACGCTGGTATTCTAGTTTAGTTTCTGTGATCTTAATGCTGTTAGCCTATGTGACTCTTACAGCTTTATCAACTCAGAGTTGCGGACGCGACGTTGCACTAACATCGATAAAATTTGGGGGAGTGGGATAATATTGCGTTCAGTTCAGTGATCACGTTGACATAACATGGATGAGTTATCTAACGGCCGTCGGAACAGGAGTGGCGGGCTCCGGCACTGACGGTTAACTCGTATCGTTCGATGTTCTGGGAGATAAGAACCGCCCAGGGACGCGTTTTTTATTGCTTCAGTGAGTTCGTCAACTGTCACAGGCTCTAAAAGGTCGCCCACTGGTGCTAGTGCAGACTTGCAGACGCTCGACCTCTGCTTAGACCTCTGCAAGGTGAGCGGGGTCTATCGATTCGCTTGAGGGAGTACATTGTCTCTCTAAACTGTCAGCGAGGCATTCCTTTTCAGAGTCGTCAAAGGCGAGATCGGGGTTTCCTGGTCTAATGAGTGGCGGCATAAGTGAAGATTGTTCTACTTTCATATTTTGGGTCAACTGCCAGAAAGCAGTTTGTGATGGCTCGATGTCCGTCAGCAAATTATCCCACTTATCATGTCTAAATTCTTTGATGCGCAGTTACACCTCGTATTGGACGTTGCGCAGTCGGAATTTGTTGTCTATGATACGATAGTGACCATATTGTCTAAGGGCCGCGTTCTTCGCTCTAATCAGCTCTCGAATATCACTCGGAAGCTTCATGTGTCGATTGCTCGACACACGAACCCTACATTATTCAACTGTAGTAGCGAGTCTATCTTGTCAGGGATTTTGTCTAAGTGCTGGGAGGTAGTAGACTTGAGTTTGACCTCGAGCTTGCGCCAGTCCACGATGGTTCTGGTCCGAAGAACCTCACCTCCAGGCTGTCCTAGCTGCATTAGGACTAGTCAATGGTCCGAGTCAAGTTCTAATATTGTTTCGATCGATGATATAGACAAACGGGTATCTTTGAGTATAGATACGTCAAGGAAGTCTGGTTGGTGACTGGTTGCGAATGGGTAACGAGTTGGAGTCCTATTCCCGCATATTCCCGCAAAACTGCTTACGCAGTTTATCTGCAGGAATATTTGAGTCTCATTTTTACATAATAATGTTAAAGTTAAGCACTAAGATTAGCCAGTAAGTATTGCTTTAATTTTTTTTTTATAAATATGTTTTTTACTGGTTCACATCGAATATCCCCAGGCAGTGTATTGAGAAAGTACGGTAGACGTTTCATATATATATTATATATAGAATATCACAGAGTATCGCAGATGTACTATTTTTCCTACAGTTACATGGATACTTTAATGTCGAACACCTCCTAGACCCTGTATAAATACCTGGTGAGAGAGTAACATTTTTGAAGGAAAGAAATAAAGTACCTACATGATAATATCGTGAAAACTCTTTATAACTAAATTTGACCAAATTCCTTTATATTTTCTGCCGACTTCCAAAAAGGAGACGGTACTCAATTCGACTGTATGTTTTTTTTATGTGTGTTACCTCATAACTTTGAACTGCGTGAACCAATTTCGATTTTTTATATGAAAGCTTCTCGTGTGGTCCCATATGAATTTGATCAAAGGTCAGACCAATAGTTTTTGAGTTATTCTTAAATAACTTATATTGAAGTCGGCTGTACAAAATTTTTAATTTTAAATTATATTACACATATGACAAAACAATATTTATTTTAGAACTAGTTTCATGCTGTTAGATTTATATGGTTTGATAGGAAAACAGCAGGCGGTCGGCCACCGGAATATTTACCAATCAATATGGTAATAAACGAGGCTTCCGAGTCATTAATAATAGATGTTATAAGCAAACTACGTGTGAAAATTCTAGTTAAAATTTTTGAGTGTTCCATGTTTTTTTTAACTGTTCTAAAGTTAAATATAGAGCAGTTGTCAACCGTGTTCGATTTGTCATTAAAGGGTTTATATTGTTACTTAAAATGTTCATTTGATCCTTTGTTTTAAATTTATTATTTTCTTTTTTCATGTTCACGACACAATATATATTGTTTAAGTGATATCTATATATAAACAAAGTCAATTTAGTAATTGAAAAAAAGCAACTATTTTAAGTTAATAGGTTATAAATTATGTTTTACCCAACTACGGCGATAATGATATAATAATAATAATAATAATAATAAATCATTTATTCTGGACCAAACCTTTAGTACATTTTTCACACCCACCAAACTGCGTAACAGTTTGTCGGCGGGATTAGCGCTTGCCTTTATACATTTGGTTCAAATACGTAAGTATACAATTTAATGAAAATAAAGCTAAATAATAAGGTCTAATATACGTAATTTTCAAAAGTTATATTAAAACAACAACAAATCAGTTAATATTTTCACATCATATGTAATACCATTTGTGCGAAGAAATATTTTTTTGACAAATACGTGTAAATATGTGCATGTACGTAATATCAATTTCAATGTTCGCCCTAACTTTGACTTATTTGACTTTGTTTTTAATACTCAATATCTTGTTTATATTATTTTATCACTTTAATTGGTTGGAAGGATTTGTCTTAAAGCACCTTTGATGCCGCTGCTCATCGCCGGCCGGCCTTTGTTTTTACGTCTGGTATAAACAAGATACTTTTTATATCGGAAACCAAAAGATTTTTAACCCCATGGTTTATTTACTGAGTCAATGTAAATATTTTTAATAAACGGGCCCGTTGAGTCGCAGCTCCGAAAAAAAGGTTTCGCATCCATCCGGTAAACGGTAAACAGACATATAAATAAAAACGATAAATAAAACATCCTTTGCCCTGCCAGGGGTAGGAAACGCCTAAAGAAACAGTCAATAAATTGAAGAATTCCTGTCGCTTTCATCAACCGGCCCTATAAGGAGAAAGATATCAAAATTGACCCGCTGTAATGAAATTTCCTTACCCCTGATAGTACAAATATCATTGAGTCTATCGTCACTTGACATGTTTCATCACAATCAACCTGTATTCAGCTCAAAGAATCTAAGCAAACACCTTTCGGGTCGAAGTCAAGAGTAAATAATATAACTGAATTAATCAGCGCTGATTGGGTTCATCAAATGTTTGGGTTCAATCCATTATCCGTTGTCCGACTAACGGACAACAATTGATTTTATATATAGAGATAATCTCATATATAAATAACATACATACGTTGTACTATTACACACATTACTACTATTATACACGTTATAATATTCAATCTATAAGTGGTAGAGCCATGCTGCAGATATATTAGTAGTAGGTATAGTTGTAGCACGAATGGGTCGGCTCGACCGGGGAAGCACCACCCTCTCACAGAATACCAGCGTAAAATAGCAGCTTAACACTGCTGTGTTTCGTATGGTGAGAGTAGAGAACCGGAGACCCTTTTTACTGGAAAAGAGGCATTACATCTTCGTACTCACGGGTGATAACGCATCTGCATTTTGATTCGCAAACGAGGATAGATGTAGATGTCTATGGGCCACAGCAACTACTTACCATCAGGTGGACTGTGTGCTCGTTTGTCACCCTATCCTATATAAAAAAATATTAAACATAACTAATGATATAACAGTGTTTATTTTTAAAGTGAAAATTTGTGCCTCGTTTTACAAATTATCGTATAGATGTAAGATGATAAACGAAGATACAGTCTCCCAGCTAGTAATTGGATGCTGTGTCCCATAAATTGACTAACGGCCAAAACGCAGCCGCGTTGTCACTTGTCACCCCAAGGAATGTCACGTTGCTAGTAAAAGGAGGGGGAGGTATCTTTATTCACTACACGAAACCACACATTATATTGCCATTTTATGCTTTCTATACAAATAAATGAAATTAAAGTGTCTGTTTGTAATGGCAAAATACCAGTGTTTTAACTTTAACTGAATGCATATGAAAGTATACAAAACTTATAACAATAAAAAAAACAATTTTCGAAATTTTCGTCTGTTTGTTTCGGCTAATCCCCGAAAAGGCTAACCGATTTTAACGGGATTTTCAATAGCAGATAGCTGATGTTATAAGGAGTAACGTAGGCAACTTTTCTACCGACTTTAAACAGGAAGAGGTACTCATTCGACTGTATGTTTTCTTTTTTTATGTGTGTTACATCATGAATTCTTTCTGGGTGAACCGATTTCGATGAGTCTTTTTTAATTTGAATGCTGGTGCTTCACATGTTATTCTTAATAATTTATATTAAAGTGGGTCGTACAAAATTTTTAATTTTTAATTATAGTTTAGAAAAAGAATTAAGGGTTCCGCGAAAAAAATTAAAACCCCATGAAATCCAATCGTAATAAATTCCACGCGGGTGAAGTCGCGGGGAGCTAGTTGTTATATATATTCTATTCTCTACGTTTTAATTATATATTCTATTTTCAAGGTTGGAGAAACCATTAACTGCATTATAATATTCTTTCGATGGTCTTTGTGATAAAATCCTTTAGGATTATAAAAAATAATTATCATGCACTATAGTTATATAAGGACACACCGATTTACTAGTCATGTCGTTTTAAACCCTCTCCATGATCTAATGTGACTTCTTAATGCATTGCTAGTCTTGGGTTTGGATACCAAATAAAATCACCTTTAAGAAAAAAATGATTCAGGTCACGATTTAAGTGTGTTCCTTAACATTTTCATCGAAACTTAAATACTTCCCAAAATTCCTGCATCCAAATCTGTCTCAATTTGTGGCTATTAAATAATGGGTGTGGTACTGCGTTTATACTTGTTTTCATGGCTGCTCTCAAAGAGCCATGGTAGCTTAGCTAGCACTAAACTATCACTGAAAATGTCATATTACGTGAGCAAACCGAGTTTGATCTCCACCGGCATTAATCAAATTGATATTCCATTCCCTTGGCGGTGAAAGAAAACATCGTGAAAAAACAAATATCTATGTAATATAATCTATAAATACCACTTTTGAATACTTATATATTAAATGTTTAGTGGCAGTGTTGGTATATCCACTACTCTATATAATCCTGTGGGAGCCAGGAGATGTGCAGTAGCATGTTCCTGTGATAACAGCTGAATAAACATAGCACCAGTCGCCGCCCGTTTTCCAAGCGTGGGAATCATCCCGTGAGTGAGGTAAGAGGCGACTAAGGGAAACCAATCAAGAGAAGGGAAGCAGCGTCTGTTTGATAACGACTAAAAATAAAAACTGCGAATGCCAACGCACTTGCCAAGCATGGCAACTATGGCAAATATACCCATATGAGGCAATCAATGGACATAATGGAGGCAGCCATAGGTTGTTGGTGTTCAGCAGTGAACTTTTCATAAGCTTTGACGTTTCATCAATCATCAAAATATAATATTTTGTCCAAAATATTATTGTAATAATGTTTAATTATATGGATCATTTATCATTCATTAAAATATATGTGTATCATTAAATAGATCAATTTTCATTAATTAAGAACGAAATGTACACCTATGGGAGTAAAAACAATAAATATTTTAATTTTTAATCAGTAGTATCAAAATTGCCTGTTGACTCGTAAAGTTGAAAAGTGGTCATGCTAGCCGTAAAACGGCAGTCAGTTACATCCGTTCCCAGAAGGATTGAGGACGGTAAAAAACGAGGAGAAAAAACGCACTGTGATACCTACGCCGTATTCGGTCAAGTCACGCCTTTGAATACAAACACTAGGAACAATTATAAATAACATTCTCTTTTAATTTTGCAAGCTAATACCTTGTTTGTATTTCGTTAATTAGGACAGAAGTGTTTACCTTTCTTGAGGAAAGTTTTTGCTCTCTCTACTTTAACTTTCGCTTTAACTTACTGATATCGGATATAAACGTTTAAGATGTATTTTTATGGTAGCAGTGTTCCCTTACCATCATGTAGTTATTTATTATTAATACTATTAGAAATCTTTTAGCTTTAAACCTAATAAAATTTAAAATTAATGTTTAAAATTAAAAAAAATTGTTAGTATTATTTTTAAACAACTTTTACATCTTAAATATTCGACACATTTATTATTATTTATGTTATAAATGATGAGGGTGATATTTTAGATATTTCTTTATTAAAATAGCTATTTACGGCATTACTATAGTAATAATAATAATAATATGTAATTAATAACTGTAAATGTGACAATCTAATACCGCGCAGGACAACTACTTTACGTGCTTACCGAGGCTCGGGGGTGAAACACCGCCAACTTCCTTATTCCGGGCTATTACTGAGAATTTATTGACAGAAAAACTCAATAACAGATTTATTTCCGCGTAACCCGAGCTTGAAATCTGGGACCTCACGACTTCCCAGACGCGTTTACGATCTATAGACTAACGAATCAGTCTTCAAACTACTCTACATATTTCGGTTATATGTATACCTTGAAAAATGTATTTTCATTGAATATAATAAATCGAAAGTAGAATATAACACATCATATCCACGAATGGTACTTTGTTTTTAACGTATCTCTGATTATATATTCACATTCAGATGCAACAATAAAGCCTATACTTATATTATAACACTGTTTATTTTTTAAAACAATATTTGTTTCACTTTAATAAGATAATCACACTCGGTGCGTGAACGAACACGGTTCTAGTTTGTAAATTGGACCGAATTGAAGGGAACCATACCGTACAGCATCCCATTCTAGTTTTAAATGGAATATAATAGAGGCTTTCTTATTATCTTCCTCGAAATGGCAGGCTGTAATTACACAATGAAAATGCCAGTTTTGAGAAATCATTTGATCGTGTTTCGAGTGGTTTGGAAAAAGAAATATGATAACACGTTTTCTCATATTTATTTATTTGTTTGTTATGATTCGTTAATTGCATCTTGTAGCCGTTTCAAGACCTCAATTATAAAAGGGTTCAGAAACAAACGTCTTGAACCGTTACCGTTACAGCCTATTATACTCCACTGCTGAACATAGGCTTCACACATAGGTTGACTGGTAGGAATATTTCCTTTAGTTGCCACACTTGGCAAGCGGGGTGACGACCGCAGTTTATTATTTATTTTTAGTCGGCATTAGAAAGACGCTGCTGCCCATCTCCTGATTTATTTCGCTCAGTCGCCTCTTACGACACCCACGGGATATCTTACACCGCCACTTCGGTAAACGGCTTGAAAGAACGTAGATTTTTGCTTAGGTCGAGCACGTTTGGTCATTTACAATGTTTGCTCGATGCTTGAACCAAGTGCTTGCCTCGTTCTTGATGCGGTTTTGTATTTTTGTCTTGACGCGAAATTTTGACAGAGTCCGCAACCACCGTGATAAAGCTTAGCTTAATTCGTGAATCTAAAAAAATAGTCTTATACTTTTAATGCAACTAGGTTTGAGCACTAAGCATCAATCTGTTTGATCAAGTAAAACGAAATTACGTGCTTACTGACTAGCTGATTGACCGTCATGGAACCGCTTCATATACTGAAATATTTTTTTTTATAGGATCGGGTGACAAACGAGCACACAGTCCACCTGATGGTAAGTGGTTACTGTGACCCATAGACGTCTACATCTATCCTCAATAAAGACTCAAGATGCGTTGTCACCCGTGAGGACTAAGATGGAATGCCTCTTTGCCAGTAAAAAGGGTCTCCAGTTCTCTACACTCACCATACGAAACACAGCAGCGTCAAGCTGCTATTTTACGCTGGTTTTCTGAGAGAGCGTGGTCCTTCCCCGTTCGAGCCGACCCATTCCTGCTACAACCATAATATAGCTGCAGCATGGCTCTACCACGTAGAAAAACATATAGGAAAGACGATAAAATACTTTATAATAATTGGCTCGTCATTTGAGTAAATTCTTATGATAGTAATAGAAGATCTTGTCACGTAAATGTAAGAGACAACTATATGAACTATTATAGCTTATTGCGTTTGAAAACTTACGTACCATGAATATTAACTATGGAAATTACGTAACGTTCCGTAAATTTATATATCATATTATGTAAATTTATGAAATGCTGTGAGTTGGAATTATGAAAAGAGTAATTCAGTTGGTGTGTTAAACATAATGAAACTAATACAAATAAGTAGAACAAAATTAACTATTAAGCATCATTCAAATTCTTTTTAAAATGCTTAATCATGGTAATAAGTTACAGCGATTTTCTCCTGACTTTCAACGACGCCGGCAACTTTCAAATACTTTTCAAAGATACCAGTAGCAAAAGGCATATTAGGTCTTCACTCGTCTTTATGAAAATAAATAGACTGTATCTATGTAAAGTCTATGCGATAATGTGATCGAAAGTAGGCTGAGGTACAGTGTTAGATTATGTAAGACATAGTTATCTATTTTTTAATTTCCAATAGATTACTCGTAAATATTAAATACTTAATGCTACTGACATATAAATACTGGTATTAAGGAAATGCAATGTAATTAGCGCAACAACACAATCAAATTATTTTTCGATCGTATAACAACTTTAATTTAGTTTTGTTAAAAATGCATAATAAAATTGAAGTTTACAATTATTTTCTTTATAATTTAATTTAAGCGTATACAATTATCTTTAATAACAACAACACCTGGAACAACAGACAAGAACATAAACTAATATTGATGGATTCTGCAAAGCAGTTTGTCAAATTTAGAGAAGTTTGAGTAATACAAATGAACAAGCCTTGTCACCGTTCAGCTTCGAAGCTAAATTGACAACGTCACATCGACATCGGATCGAGTCGAGGATAATTAACCGATCGACCATTTAATTAATCAACGAGCAATTATAGCGAACTACGAAGTAATCTTTGATGTCGATCAGCTTCATGGCTGAGTGTGAAAGCGTTCTGTATACCAACCGCAATTTAGTGGTAATATTCAGAAACTGTTACATACTTGTGATGGTTCACTTTTGACGGGTTTATCGATTATGATGTAACGTGTCTATATAGTGTTCAATAATTATTGCAATACTTCTGCATTTTTATGTTCTCCTGGTACGTTTTGACCAAAGCTGAAATTTCTGGGTTTATCATATATACCATATACTACCCAGGAATTTCAGCAATTTCATTTTACTCCTGAGTAATTAACAAACTAAGTTATAATGTCTAATCAAAAGTTATTAACTGCGCGGGGAATATATTATAATATTATAGCGTCATATACTCGTACATACATACGTGTACCTACGTGCCAAATACGCGTACGTGTCAACTTCATTTTAAAGTTATAATATAAACTATGTAACAAATAACCAAATATGAAAAATATGAACTTCTAACTAATCAAAGCATAATATTTATTTTACCGAGTAATGGCGGTGTAAGAATATCCACTACCACATATCGTCCGTGGGTGTCGTAAGAGGTGACAGAGGGAAATTGAAACAGGTGATATGCAGCAGCATCTTCTTGATAATAGAAATAATAAAAACTGCAGTTGACATCCCGGCTGCCAAGCGTGGCAACTATGGCAAAATTCCCTCTATAGGGCAATCAAAGGGGGATGGACTTTTATAGTCCGTAATGGATTTTTTTATAACTAGCTTTACGGCTCTGGGTTCTAGCCCTTCTGAGCCTGAAGCTACAATGTATAATTGTGTCGCTTAACTTCAAACAAAGATAAATCCACTGAAAGTAATTCTGAGTTATTTCAAAAAATTAGATTCTGTCCAAAATACATGGTTTCATAATGAAAATAATGTTTTATCGTAGATGATGGGCAGTAAATAGTCAAATTAAACATTAAAAATAATAATAATACGTCGTATAAAATATAAAAATGCGTTTTTAGTTTGGATTTATGTACGTTTGATGTAACATGACTGGATTTACCTGTTATTGAAATAAAAAGGCATGGATTTACTTATATATGATAAAATTTAACTGGACTTACCAAGATTTGATAAAAACTACTCTTCGATACTTACGTACAAGGGTTGTCACTAAAACAACTAATGATTTTATAAATACGAGGTCTGCTGAAATAAATTAAACCAACAGTACAAATCAAACAGTTCATTTAACCTTCTCTAACAATTTTAAGTGCTACTATTATTAAAAAAAAAAAAAACAAGAAAAGATGAATTTTACTCAGACAAAATTCAATACTTCTTCGGTATCATCTTCATCCTCAGACACTTCCGAAGGACGACCAACACATTTCTACTGTTAAGCACTTTTTTATAATATTCTAGTTCCTGTAATAGCGGCCATTTTTCGCCAAAATGTGTTTCGAGTAATTTACGGACATCAACCAACTTGGCCTCTTGAACTGGAACACCAATTGGGACTGTATCTGGGTTGAATATTACAAAGCTTTGACCACGTTTCGTAATTGACTTGTTCACTCCCGTATCAGAGTAATAAGAGATTTCACCCCTGATATTTACTTGGTTTCTTCCAGTAGTGATAATAAACCTTTTGCATTTGGAAATCTGAAAATGCAAACTTTGAGTCGACTTCAATATATTTCTACACTGAGTTTTATAATCGAGAATGGGTACTTCTGTCCCTAAACGATAGACAGTTGCATGTTCTTCTACGATATCAATGTACTCTTGAGGCTTAAGAATTGTTTCCTTCTTCCTTATTTGCTTTTCTGTTAGAGCAAATACCCTGTCTGATGGAAGAAATGAGTGTCCAGTTACTGGGAAAATTATTTCTACGTGTTTTATTGCATTTGTGGACGAATGCAGCCAATGCATGATGGTTCCTAATAAAATAGAATTTTTATTTTGGCCCCCACACCCGTCAGCCATTAACCGTATAGATATAACATTAGTTAAATCCAGATTATTTAAACAATGAATAACAGCTGAACAAACCTCGTTAGAGCCTTTATGAGCAGTTTCTTCAGTCCAGGTGTACGCAGAAACGTTATCTTTGCAAAGAGGATTACGTGAAGAACCTCTTACAATAGTGCAATTATAAAAATACAATTACCGAGAATAGTAAGTGGATTGATCGGGTATCTTAGGTAATGGTAAATTTTTTTGGCAGTCAAAAGAAAGGAGGATCTCATGGTCTTCTTCTTTTTGAAGAAGTTTAAAAAAGGTTTCGCGCGAAGCGTGTGAATGCGAAGTTCTGTCATAAGTTTAACTTTTTCCGATGCGTTGTTTTCTACCTTTATTCTTTCGGATAACTGTAGACACGTCGAACATACGTCTTGTCTGGGACTGCCAAATCCAATATTGAACTTTGTAACAAAAATATTGCGAAAGAAACTGAAACTAACTCCAAACCCCGGAACTGCTTGATCCATGTACATTTTCCATATTTTTTTAATACTTAGCTCTGGGTGTAGGTATTGACGCTCTCTAACTTTTTCGCGTGCATAGTGGTTTTCCAAAGGTTGCAAGGTCTTAATGTACTTAACAACAGCCTCTCTACGAGCACGAAAGTCGAATGACTTTTTATCACCACCTCGATTTTCAACTGCCATAGTACCAGTTTGAAAATGACGACGTAAAACACCCTCAACTCTGCCTTTCTTTAAATTTAATATACCTAAAAAGGCTTTTTTTGCATACTGGTATCAATTTTTGGCTGTTATTTTTGCGAATGAAGTACTAAGTACACATTTTTCTTCCTGGTTTGCCTTTGTATTTTTGTGGATCTTACATATTTTAAAATAAAATTGTCCAGCTCAATTTTTTTATCTGATCTATAAAATGAACGATGGAATAAAAGAACATAGTTTGAATTGAGTGTTGCACATTGGTAAGCTTTACTTTTGAGTCCACATGTCGGCTTTTTTGGTGGCTGGTTATTAGAATACCTAAAATAAGTAAGTTTTAAATAACAATAATATGTATGAAAACAATGATTTTCATTACTTTTTTGTAAGTTTTGCATTCACAATGCTATTATTTTGAAATACAGTTGACAGAGCCCCTGCCGTTATGATTTTAGTCACACGGTTACCAAAGCGAAACAACCATGTAAATATACATAGCATTTATAAACACTTTTAACTTTAGAAAGCAACATTTAGCATAAAATCTAATGCCAAACTATATCTCTATATATATATATCTGATTTTATACTAAATATTATAATGTCTATATCCAAAAACTGATGATGGTGCTGATTTTTATGTAATTTGAAATATCGATAGACAAGAGACATAATTGTAAACAACATGCAAAACAAAACCATATAGGGCAGTTAGTAGATAATAAAAATTTGTGCAGATTAAACTAGCGTAAAATGCAGATATAACAATAATATTAGATTTGAAATTTTCTAATTACCATAAATATGATTGATCATCATTATAAAGTAGAAAAATATTTCATCCACATCTCTGTAACAATTTTTATATATAAATATTAATAATCACAGTGAATGTTACGTACAACCCTAAATCGTGATAGTCTTGTCATAACCTGTCAAAGAAAATAAAATTACTTACAGTTTTTTTGCTTTGTCCTGTTGCTTTTGTTTCATTTTTATGTTAGATCGTTTTCGGGCTTTACATGGGGATACAATTTTCACCGAATTATCCATTTTTATTAACTTTTACCCAGTTAAATAAATAAAATATCGAAGAACCGACAACTAACCTTTGATGGTGTAGCGACCACTGACAGCCATATTGAATGAATGCACTGCGATGATTGGTTAAGAAGGATTGGCCTTCACTAGATAAAAACGGCTAGTCGGATTTGTCTTTGTTTGTTAAAAATGAATGATTTGTTTATCATTTCTTTTCAAATATGATTGGATTTATCATTGCTTGTTAAAATGAATATAAAGTATTTTATTTGAGCTTTCATTTCATACCAAAATGTCAAATATTGCATATGATGGAGTTACCTTCGTTTGAAGTTAAGCGACTTAATTATCCTTCATAGTACACTGTTTCACAATACGTTGATGCGTCACATTGTGCAGCCCTTGGGAGATTTTGACAGCAACTTGAGCAAGCAGACAGCTGACATTTGGCAACGGTATCTCAAGGTGATCTCAAGGTTCTTGAGAATCACATTACCATCAGAGCACTTGTTTCACCGTTCCCACTAATAGTTCACATGCGCAGACACTTTATACACAAAAGTCAAGTTCCCGCCAAAACCCGCGTCCGTAATGGATGAATGCCATCCATTACAGACTATAAAAGTCCACTGATGAACAAAGGCCTCCCCATAGAGTACCTAATGGGGGTATTTGGTCAGTTATTTCAGTCAAGCTTAGCAGGTGAATTGGCAACCACAATTTTTAATATATTGAGTAATTTATTAATATCAGGGAGATGCTGCTGCCCACGGAACGATGATATAGTGGGCAATATATTATGATACGGCTAAAAGCGAAATGCGGTTACACCTAGGCATGCCCAGCTACAACTAAGTGCAACTGATTTCGGTTGTATAAAGAGATAATGTTTTACTTTTAAAGTTTATCTAGATAGGTGTTATTCTTAAAAAAAAATGTTTTCTAACGCCGAAAAATACTTGGTCACTCAGGTACTTTCATTTATAGAACTAAAAAGAACAGAACTTTTATTTATAGGTAACTGTAATAATCTATTAATACTTATCTATAATAAACACAAATAAATACAATACACTTGTTCTGATTCAGGCGTATCTACTAAACTAGGAATTCTATATATTAGGAACTAGTAAGAGGGTTTCTTATAATTTACGCACAAACAATATAACTCCAATCTCATTTAGGTAGTTACGTCATGTAAGAGTGCATGAAGATTGAATCGAAAGCTTTTTGTTACATAACTATAAAAATGGGATAATACACTCATGGACAGGTCAATAAATAATTAAAGTATAGTTAAACACTAATTTATTTTCTTCAATTTTTTTATTAAAATGTGGAAGTCAATAACTGGGCCCAATTTTTTACGCCTGTTGCAGTTGTTGACCCTAAGATTCTAAGCTATTATAAACTAGGTTCTCTGTGTATCGTTATATTGATAAAACGTCAAAAGGTAAAAATTTATTGCATTTTCGATTGTTTTCTTTTATTATTTACTATTAAAACATTTAAATTGTTTATTCAACCTGTATTATTATGAACCAATTTTATATTTGTCATTCAAGAAAAGTTATTTTGAGTAAATAGATCATAGTTATTGAAAAAATTCAAACTTTGTTGGAATTTAAACAATTAATGTAGTAGTAATTGATATATTTTACTGATTTTATAAGTTGTATTAATTTTCATTGAATAGTTAAAAAATAGATTAAAACCATTGTGAAGGGTCAAAAATAAACAAAAACAATTTTGAAAATTTTCGTTTTTTAAGAATGTTTTTTCTTTTTTTATGTACGGTATTTGAAAAAAATAATTCCAAATCCTTTTTCATATATCGACGACACTAAATAAACACTGAATTATGATACTAAATCACAAGGTGATAGCCCACCAAGATGTCAATTTTGGATCACGTACTTTGCTGAAGCTGTCAAAGTAGCCGTTTTTGATATATTGTATCACAGTTTTGACAATGGAGCCCGTCACCGGTCTAAGTATTACACGTCTTTTTTATAGGATAGGGTGACAAACGAGCACACAGTCCACCTGGTGGTCAGTGGTTACTGTGGCCCATTGACATCTATCCTCGATTACGAATCAATAGCCTTGTCACCCGTGAGGACTAATATGGAATGCCTCTTTTCCAGTAAAAAGGGTCTCCGGTTCTCTACACTCACCATACGAAACACATCAGTGTTATGCTGCTATTTTACGCTGGTTTTCTATGAGAGCGTGGTCCTTCACCGGTCGAGCCGACCCATTCGTGCTACAACTATACTACTAATATAGCTGCAGCATGGCTCTACCACGTATATCTCTTTATCTGCTATCAAACAAATTGTTATACCGCTATCTATCGGTAGCCATAAAATATATCTGGTCTTTCCTATAGTCGCGTCCATGACTTTTTTGTCACGAGGGCTGCGCCACTTAAGAATGAGGTAAAACGTTTATCAGATTACATGGCGAGCAAGTAAATTTGTTAGGAAAATATAAAAATTAATGTTTCTTTCTGTATTATTAGTTATGTTGTATATTAATTAGATTAAAAATGAATAAACCAAACTATGGTTATTCCTAAAAGTAGAAAAATTAAAAAAGGCAAAAATGTAAAAAAAATATGAAGCACTGAGGAATTGTTTTGTTTATTTATATAATACTCAAATAACATGTTATTATTATTGATTTTTTTTCTTTACTACTTTTTAAAAAAAGAACCTCTGTCTTGGGAAGAACCAGCAAGAAACCAAGCAGGATTTTTTAAAGTAAATTATACAATATGAAAGGTTACAAACTTAGTTACAAAATTTATTTAGAAACATGTTGTATATATCAGCCATGTATTCCATAGATACTCCTTTTTATATTTGTATGATGTATTCATTTATATCATAACATTGGTAAGGCATGGGCCTTACTAATGTTATGAATTATGTTATAAACAATGTAATGATATACCAATATTATAGTTTATTGGACATAGGTCCAGCATTGGAATTTTAAGGGCTGGTGAAGAAAAAGGGGAAGAAGAATAATTAATGTGTCCAATCACGAAAACAATTCTTATACAGGCTATCATTCAAAATGCAATTTCCTTGATAGACAATGAATGAGTTTAATAAATAATATTTTAGCTTTTCATAACATTAACAAAAATGAATATTGCGTCGGAACGAAGTATTATATTAATTTAGCTTATTTGCGACGAAGCAATTGAGAGCTTCTGAAATTTTATTTACTCGTATAATAATTTTATCCTGTTTGCTACTTATATTTTTTAATAAAACGGAAGTGACAAACAAACTTACAGTTTACCTGATGGTAGTTAGCTACTGCAACCCAAGGACACCTGTAACAAACTCAAGTAAAGGCTATAATACAGATGCGTTATTAACTCTGAGTACTGACTCTCTAATCCCTTCAGACAGTATTCCCACAGCAGTGCCTGCATTGCAACTAGCAGCAGTAATTGGTAAGAGAGTGGTACATAGCTGGACGGAATGCTAGGCAGAAAAAGGAGTCCTATCGCCTCGTAATAAGTACGTAAGACTGAATTTCGGTCACGGTGGAGTCTTAATGGAGACTAGACATCTTCGCAGAAAAATATTATAGTGTACGAGTGTGTGCGTAAATACAGGTGTGCTCTTTATCCCTTCAATGTCATAGTACAATGGAACGGAAAACAGACACGACCGAAGAGAGATCAGGTTCAGGACCAGCAGCTTTTTGTTTTTTCCGACGCAGTTAGTTTATCATTTAGCTTATGTTGTACCATAATATATCCTCTGTATTGTCTTTAATTTGTTAAATAAATAAATAAATAAAAACGGGGTTGCTGGGATGAATGTTACTGCGAAGTTTTTGATAGAAATCCTAATGACTGATTTTGGCCCGAATTTCCGATTCAAAGTCGTGACCACATGCTCAGTAGTCGCTCTTACGACCACTAGACTAACGGACAGTCAATATAATATAGAAGTAGTGGTAATAGTAGAATAACAAAAAAATTGTAAATAAAAACTAATATTACTAATAACGATTTGCATATTTGCGAGTATTTTATGGCCCCCGTATTGAGGCGTCTAGACTTACTTTTTTTAAAAGTTACTGTTTTTAAAAAGTCAGTCAAAATCATCATCATTATTACAGCCCATCACAAAACCGCTGTTGAACATAGGGCTCCCCCAAGGAATGCTACAAATCACGGTCCTGAGTCACCTGCATACATCGACTTCCTGCATGTCTTACCAGGTCGTCATTCCATCTAGTGGGGGGACTTTTTTTCCTCATCGGTTATCGATACTTAGAGCTACATGGCCGGCGCATTGCCACTTTAGCTTACTAATCTGTTGGGCTTGGGCTATGTCGGTCACTCAGGTTCTACTGCGGATATTCTCATTTTTAAGTTTATCACGCAAAAAAAACTCCGAGCATAGCCCTCTCCATAGATCGCTGAGCGACCATGAGCTTCCTCACCCGACCTGCAGTGAAGGACCACGTCTCAATTCCATACGTTATCACTGGCAACACGCACTGATTGTACAGTCTCTTTTTAAAATTTCGAGGTATACCTGACGAGGACATGTGCCCTAATTTCCCGAACGCTGCCCAGCCGAGTTGAATCCGTCGATTGACTTCTCGATCGAAGTTCGACTTACCTAGACGGACTATTTGTTCAATGTAAAAATATTCGTCAACAACTTCGAGCTTAGTGCTTCAAACAACTACCACCATAGGTGTGACATGGATGTTGTACATGACCATTGTTATGTACAATTTTTTTTCATTCATCTTAAGAATTATCCGTTGGGAGGCACTATTGAGGTCTTTGAGCATATTGCTTAGGTACTCCAGCGATTCTGCCGTAAAAACTATTTCGTCAGCAAATCTAAGGTGAGTGATGTACTCATCATTTACCAAGCCAGTAGCTTGAAAACATCTTCAAATGCAGCGGAGAAGAGTTTTGAGGATATAATATCACCCTGTCTTATAACTTTCTGCAGTTGGATAGGTTCCGCACTCTAGTTCTGTACTAGTATAGCCATCGTAGTCTTACTGCACAAACACTTCAGCACTTCGATATACCGACAGTCCACTTGGCACTGCTGAAGGGACTGCAGCACCGCCCAAATTACGACGAAACGAAAGGCTTTCTCATAGTCCACATAAGCCAGACATAGTCGCAAGTTGTACTCCTTGGACTTCTGTACAATTTGCCGATGGGTATGTATGTGGTCTATGGTGTTAAAGCCTTTTCGGAAACTGGCTTGTTCTGGATACTCGAAGTCGTCAGTCAGCATGGGAGACGATTCGTAATGACTTTCGAAAACAGCACGTAGACGCGGCTCAGAAGGGAAGTCGGTCTGTAGTTCTTCAAGAGAGCGTTGTCGCCTATCTTTAAGAACAAAACCACCGTACTTTTTCTCCACGCTTCCGAAGTAGTTCCACCATTGAGGACGAAACTAAATAGCTTTTGAAGGACTTCAAGTACCGGTATTCCACCCGCTTTCAGAAGCTCCGCTGTAATTCCATCCTCACCTGGGGCCTTCCCGTTTTATGGTGAATATCATCGGAATATTTTCGGATAAGACTTGCTCTTGGATCGTTATTCATACTTACGTGTGGCTTCAACGATGATGTGTACAGCTGCTCATAGAACCTCTCAATCTCACTTAAAATCTTAGGTGTCCCGGAAACGACGCTGCCACACTCGGTCTTCAGCTTTGACAATTGGCTCTTTCTGGCAGACAGATCTCTAGCAAAGAGTTTGGAGCCCTGGTTCCGCTCGATCGTATCTTCAATGCGAGCAGCATTAAAGTTGCGTATGTCCTACCGCATGCATTTGGAGAGATCTGTCTGTTCACTTACCTGTATGTTATCAAATTTACTGAAGACAGCAGGTTTTATTTCCCGTCTAACAGCCCTGAGATTAAGAGTGTGATCGGAGATCTTTTGTGTTCCTCTGCGGCGGGTCTTGCAAAACTTATCTCCGACGGCATGGACAGTTTCCACGAGCTTGTCATTCATATCGTCCACTGCATTCTAATATTCTACGCACTGAAAACGTTTTGTATGTAGCTCGAGCTGAAAGGTTTCGGGAATTTGGATTAGAGAATGAGGGGGACGGAGCGTATACTTCATTAGACGTGACCTCTGCAACTTAACGTTTAGGTTCAGTTTGCCTTTCATTATTCGATGATCGCTGCCAGTTTTCACCCTCGCAATCACTGAGACATCCCTGAACAGTTGTCGTCTGGTCGTCATAATGAAGTTAATCTCATTTTTAGTCGAACCGTCGAGGCTCGACTAGGTCCTCTGTCGCCTCTTACGATACCCACTGGAATATATGAAGTAGTGGGTATTCTTACCCGCCCTTACCTATTATTATTATTATTATTATTTAATTTAAAAAACGCTTAACCAGTTAACGCGATGTCCAGTTAGTTTTTTCCTTTCTCGTATCTTTAAATCAAATGATAGTTATGCATAATAAATCATCAGTCACTCAGCATCCATACGACCAGGACCGATACAACTTAGGAATCTTCAAGAAAAAAGCTTACACCTTTCTAAAAGGCCGGCAACGCATCTGCAATTCCCCTGGTGTTGCGGTTGTTCATGGGCGGCGGTAGTCACTTACCGTCAGGTGAGCCGCATGTTCGATTGCCCCCTCTTCTATAAAAAAATCATTTTTACAGTTTTTTATTCGTTTATAATTAAGTGTTTATTTCCACAAATTCAAAATAATGCATTCCGTTTCCGGGCAGTCGATGCAACGTCACAGTTTAAGTATAGCAAAATTAATCCGCTAGAAACGTATGTATTCAGTTGCTTGTGAAGTAAAGCTTAAATATTTAACTTCTTTATTTATTTTTAGGACACGAGTTTCGAGTTTAAACTGAATTTAGAATAACACCAGTATAGAAAATAAGGAAATATACACTTTACTGTCTGCGGCTGTACAAATTCGTCGATGTCTAAAGTTTTGGTCAACTTTATGTTGCAGTTGAACATGTTAGCTTTTGTCATTTTGTGTAGTCTTTCTCAACTGTTTCTCTAGTTTTTACAATTTTTTGAATCTCAGAATAATTATATTTAACAAAATAAAGATATTAATATAAAAATATGTTATTCCTACACTATACAAAACAAGGGTGACAAACAAGCAACCAGTAAGTGGATGCGGTGGAATGCTGTGAACTCTAGACACTAACATCTCGATAAATAATCAGAATGTTTTGCATACTTTAGTATTTTAATAATTTCCAGTTCTGTATAGTTTAAATAATAGGAAAATATCACGTGGTAAAGGCACGCTGCAACTATATTACGGTTTTAGTACAAATGGGTCAGCTCGACCGGGGTAGGTCCACACTCTCACATAATACCAGCGTAAAATAGCAGCTTAATGCTGCTGTGTTTCGTGAGTATAGAAAACCGGAGACCCTTTTTACTGGAAACGAGGCATCCCATTTTAGTTCTTAGGGATGACTGTAGACTGTAGTGAGAATAAATGTAGATGTCTATGGGCCACAGCATCCACTTACCATCAGGTGGTGTGCGTTTCAAAGTAACATGATTGTTGTTTAGTTGTTGTTGATGAGTTCTGGAATCCCATCCCTGGTCTCGTAAAAATGCAGAAATGGTTATAATAGCACACAGCATAAAAACAGTAATAGAAAAAACAGTAAATATGACAGTAAATATAAGGCAAGGCGTAGTGAAGAGTGCACGCCTTGCAATACATAACGCAGTGTTGGTACCGACTTTGTTATATGGCAGCGAAACCTGGGTATGCCAGAAGAAGCATAAAAGCAAGTTGAATGCAGTGGAGATGCGATCTCTTCGTAAAATGTGCGGCGTTACCATGGCCGACCGAAATCGAAACGAAGAGATTCGCAATATGGCAGGTTTGAAAGATGACCTTATCACAATAATTGATAAGGGCGTGCTTCGATGGTTTGGGCACGTTGAGCGAATGAGTGAAGACCGAATGCTGAAGAAAATATATAGCGGGAAAGTTAATATTAAAAGGTGTCGAGGTAGACCGAGACTAACTTTCGAAGACCATGTGAGCAAATGGCTCGAAGAGGGTAGGGTCAAGATTACTCGGATACCTAGACGTGCATGTATGAAGAAGATAACAAATCTGAAAGAAGCGAAAGAGGTATGTAAGGATCGTGACACTTGGCGATCTGTTCTCTCTGGCTACCCCGTCAGGGATTGTGCCTGAAGATAAGTAAGTAAGTAAGTAAATATGACCTAACTACTTTATATTCATGCCTGCGATTTTTACCTACATCAAATAATTAAAGAGCCAAAAATAAATGAAAGTTCCTAAAACTTAAAAGATAAGTTTTATCGGAACGTGAGTCAGTCTCAGCTTACGAGGGGATAGGTTAAAAATACCACCGTAGTCTGAAAATTTAACGTTAAGTCAGTTAAGCTCGATCTTCTGTTGAGAATGATACTGCTCTGAAATATTTTATTTCATTTGAAAATGGTGGCTAATTATATTATTGTGTGTTAAATGATTTCTTCTGTGTGAACGTGAAACGTTTTTTATAGAAAAGGAAATCAGGTATTTTAATCGCGTAGCTGCTTAATAAATTTCTTTTTTTTTATTTAATTATATTATATTATTTTATTTTATATACGGATCTGTATTTAGAAGACATATTTAATTATAATAATTAATGCACGTTAACACATATATTAACCTATTAATTTAAATAAATAAATTTCGCTTAGAGTATTTTAGCCATACATTTTCGTCAATACTTTCGTTTTTCGAATTGCATCTTAATTAAGTCGTTATTTTTTATCATTATACATTCGTATTGACTACGCTGTAATCTGCTAATGGACGAAGATTTAGCGACCAACAAATGTTGAACCAAAACTGTACCGTCTGGTGATGGAGAGCAGCGTGACGAAAATGATATGATTGGCTCTGCGTTCATCAAGCCATGTATATTAAATAAACCTAGCAAGCTAACAGCATAGCAAAGTGGCGAAGCAATCAGCTTTGTAGCGGTTTCTAACGGTTGCCGTTGAGCAATCAGTTTCAAAATAGGAGGTTCAGATGCCTGGGTGATCAGTAATCGATTGCTGAAAACAGAATTTGAAAATGCAAAACCGTTCTCGAGATAATCGTGGGACAGACGGACAGACGGACAGACATCGTGAAATCAATAAGTGACTTCGCAAGCTTCGCCACTTAATAAGGAAAAGAAATAGGTATATAATTCGAATAAATCATAAGCTATATCATCATACAACTACATATCCAGTAGTGGTTAAAGGTTAATTATCATCCTGAAGAAGTCAACTCCACAATTGGACTTAAGTATTTTGAAATTTACATGAACAAGCTGGCATGTGCTATAAATTGGAGATATCATACTCATAAACGCTGATACTCATAAAAAAAATATTTAATGCAATACGTACATTTAAATAAACCTATAACATTTTTCAATGACATTATTATAATTCTTATTGTATTTATATATTTTTGTTGTTTCTTTTAAGCATACCAAGTATCAAACATAATATGATACAAGTCAAGCAAGTTGTTGACATCTCATCATATCTATATCTACTTAATATAACCAAGTTACTCTCCAATTAGTAAGGTTATCCAATTTGACCTTAATTTAAACTTGATAATTCAAGTTTGTCTAGAGTGGTATTTTACCGACGCTGCGTTATTGACAGTAAGGTTCGAGGGTTAAAAAAATTAAATAAAATGTTGCTTTTGTATAAAAATATATTTTAATAATTGTAAAATTATTGTTATTTTACTTTTTTAAGCACGGCAATTAATATTACAATATTGTATCACAATTAAAATATTGTTATTTATTTAATTTGTTGCTCATTACAATACGAAATATGTCAAGGACATCAATATAAATGTATGTCCAAGCCAGATCCCGAACAATAGGCCTTTCCAAGAACGGAACAGCTGAAAACTATTACTCCGAATATTTGTGTACACTCATCACGCTACAGGATGCACACACACAAATATTTCCAGTTATAAAAGACTTGTTGAGCTGGTGCTAAGGTTGAACCATATACCCTTGCACTGGTAATGCTGTGCCATTAGGTAACCGCCAAATCTTTGTCCAACAACCAAAACAAAAATATTGTATTAGATGAGGTTCGCATTTGGAAAATTGCATACGGCCCAGTTATACTTAACTCATTTTTTAAATAAAGTATTAATAACATGGTATGAGTATTTGTGTGTATGTACTGACCATATCTGTTGAAGAACCAACAACAGATGGAAAATAAATATTACGAATTGGCTCCCTAGTAACTGTAAGCGAAGTTTGGGGCGGCTTCTCACCAGATAGAGTGACAATCTAGTAAGACATACAGGAAGCCAATGGACGCAGGTGACTCAGTACTTTATTCTATAACATCCCTTTGGAGCAGCCTATGTTCAGCGTTGTACTTGTGATGATGATGATGATGAATTAGTTGTGTCAATTTACTTAAACGTATGTTGTTAATATACATATCAACGTATAATAATATCAGATACATATAAAATATTATGTTATATTTCTTTCATAATTATTTTCTTCTTTTTAGTTTCCCATTATATTAGATTCTATATACTTTCTGCTTTGTCTTATTGTTGACACAGAGATAATAATTTTTTTACTCTGCATAAGTACATTTTTTATCTTAAAAGTTTAAAATATTACAACGTAGATTTAAGTTGATAATGTTGTATCACCCTTTTTTTGCAGGAGATAGAAACTTAAATGATTGTGAATTTATGTATCCCTGAGTTTTAAGCGCAGTGTAATTTTCGTGAAAATAAAAATTAAAACCATTCGCGTGCAAACTTCTACCTGGAACTTTCGCGGGAAACATTATTATAACTTAAACGGCGTAACAACGCAGGAGCCGAGAATTATACTCTGTTGGAACAACTTTTTTCCACCTTATTTATTATATTTGATTAACCTGAGTTCTGAAAGTCATTTCCATTGCAAATTGCGCAAATCTGTACTTATTGTTATCGCTTATTTCTTTACCAGTGTTGCTCACTGCAAAAATGAAATAGATTTTTTTGATTAGATATTTTTTATTTTTGATTTATATTTTGCAAGAAGGTGGTTCCTTAAAAAATATGATTGGGGGCCTCAGTATTTAAATTTTAGTTCCCCCCGTGGCGAAAATGTATTTTAAATCATCTCAATCCTTTTCACATACATAGAAATATGTTTATTGACATCAATACATTCACAGAGTACACATTTAGAAGTAAATAAAAAAACATAAAAAAAACTTACAAGGTGCAAGAAGGGAAACATAAATGAAAATAAATCTCAGGAGAGTAAGTGATGTGATATCAAAACGGATTCCGACTCAGCATATGCTACAGCAGAGCTGTTTTTCAGTGGAGCCCCGATAAATATTGGTTCTGGTGTTTGTACTGCACCTGGTCGTTATCTGTGCTCACTTTCCATTTAGAAATAATGTATCAACAATTCACTCAAGTATACATTTTCAAGTATATACTTAAGACACGGATGTACATGATGATATCAAGATATATTAAAGATGTACATTGCACATGCGTTTGTATTGACCTAATTGTTGTAGCATATAGACTAGGATCATATACGGTATATGCGTAACCAAGCTAATTTTAAGGCTTCGAGTGACTCATATAGCCGGAGGTGATCACTCTCACTGAGATAATCACGCACTTGGTACAGTATTTTGTGTCTATAAACAGTTGCGTGTGATCTCAAGTACATGATTCTTAAAACAAAGACTCTGGTCCATCAGCAAACCTAAATAACGAGGGGAGGTCAAAAATTTTGTGGAATGACAGGCAAGGATAATGAAATGAAATATTAAACTATTTTTCCTTTTCAATGTATTCTCCCTTAACACTAATACATTTATTAGATCTGTCAAATAACTTATCAATACCGTCTAAAAAAAATATTAGTCTTGGGCGTAAAAATAGTCCGTAATTGGCGACTTCACTTCATCATCGTCGCCAAATTTTTTCCCGCGCAGTTCGTTCTTCATTTTTGGAAACAAGTAATAGTCACTTGGGACCAGGTCTGGGTTGCAGGGTAGGTGGCGCAGTTGTGCAAAACCGCACCGGTGAAAGGCATCATGGCTTGTGTGCACAGGTGCATTGTCTTGCAAAAGGAGTACGCCTTTTGTAAGCTTTCCTCCCTTTTTTTCTTTAATAGCTTCTTTTAATTGATCTAGTTAAGAAGCGTAGTATTTTCCCGCTATGGAAACACTACGTTCCTTATGATTAATCAGAAGGATACCTTCTGTATCCCAAAAGATCGTCGCCATGGTCTTTTCGGCCGATTGAGACGCCTTATACTTCTTAGGAGGGGGGTGTGCCTTTTATATGCCACTGCATCGACTTTTGCTTTGACTCAGGTTCATAATGGTGAACTCAAATTTTATCGCCAGTTACAACTCTGGCCATAACTTCTTCCCTTTGCTCTCCACAGCGGTCCAAAAACTCACGACAATTTCGACGTGCTCGTGTTTTTGATGCGCAGAAAGTATTGTTGGAATCTATTTTGGATAGAATTTAGTAATGTGAAGGTGTTGATGTAGGATGGTTAAAAATGGTTGTTTCTGATACTCCAACTAATGCTGCAAGCTTTTTTTTCTTTAGCTGGATATCTTCAGATACAAGGTTTTCAACTTTTTCAATTATTTCTGGCGTGGCAGCCTCAATCGGCTGTCTAAGTCGGGGGCCGTCTTAAAAAACAATTATCAACTTATCATTGTTATTATTATCGTTAGTACAGTTACTGTAGTAGGCATAGTATAATTAAATTACACTAGGTGGTACGCGTGTCGTATCGACGTATTTATTTGAAACTCATATATTATTCAATCCCAATTAATGTATTATCATTACTAATAAAACAACATAACCCTTCCAAATTTAAAACGATATTTCCACAAATATTTTTTCTGCGGCAGCAACGCGGCCGGTACCAGTTAGATATTTAATAAGTTATATTACAGATGGTCCCATAGAAAATTGGAGGAAAATTGAAAGGTATAGAAATAGGCGATGAATTTCTTAATGTCATTATTTGGACGATATTGAAATTGTGAAATTTCTAAGTCCATTTAAAAGGGTAATAAATAACTTTTAAGAGAAAGTAATTATATTATATATAGAGAGATTTAATTATTCTATATACTTTATCTTAGCACCGAATTCGGAATGTGAAATTATTTTAGTTCTTAGATGTCGGCTTTTTACATGAATGCTTCTTAGCACCCATCGCGGTAAAACTTTAAAATATGTAAGTTAAAGTAAAACGCAATGAAAGTATAATATGTAAATATCATCATATATAATGTTAATATTATCTAAATATTTTCATTACCATTGTAGTTATAATTATAGTTAGTTTTAAGTAAATGCAAAATGCATTGTAAATGGTTTTTGTCAACTATATTATTTTTTGTATTTACGAAATTCATACCTGAAGTATTTCAGAGGCGTGTATTAAAACTATTTTTATTTTTGTTTCAGTTGACCCTACTCCAGTCATCGCATCGTCGTAAACGCTCGATGTACAATAAATCACGCAGCACCGTCTATTCATCATTCCACTAAAAAGTGTCCGAAAATAAACATGGCGCTTAAATTCAACGTGACTGTAACGAGAATAGAACTCACCACGCGTTCAATGTATAGGGGAAGCTGAGCTTCCGCTCAAAATGTGAAACTACGAAAATAGATCGGATATCCCTATGCCGGTACTGAACAACGGAAACCCTGTGTAGTCGCGGAGTGACGGGACTGAGATGTCGAACTATAAATGCAGATTACGAATTACCAGTAGGTGTGCGCAGCCCTTATTTCTTTTATTGAGGACTCGTAGTATGTGTTATTTAGTGTTTTTCGCGGTGATTGGTGTGTGCAGTGGTTATATTGAACAGAAGTTTGCTATGGAGCCACAGGATCAGGTAATTCCTATACAACATGATTTTTTAGATAATAAAAAAAAAACGAATGTAATGTTAATGTATATTTTTGATATATTATTCAATTGTTAAGGTTGGTTTAATTATACAAACATGTGGTTTATTGGCCAGCTAACTAATTGTGTGTCCTGAGTCCCTTGAATGAGAGTTGAATCCCAATAATTAAGAATTACAATTCTTTCGAATCGTAGTAGAATACATAACCGCTAAACATATTATATAATTGTTTTTCTTCTGAATCTACATGTGTTGTTAATGCTCTCGTGACTCAGTTATTTAATCTAAGCTTACCTCCGATCTTATTACATTAAGCTTTACTTGAGATATGGGAAGATAGGTTGATTGAGCTTATCTATATTTGGGATAGCCCTTAAAACACTACGATATATCAACCATATGTTATCGATATCGATATTGGATAGGAGAACATTGATGTATTCATTAAAAATATAAAGATTTTAATTAGATTAATTTTAATTAACGTGAGAATGAAATCACTTATCCACCTAAGCTAAGAGTGGTGATTACAGAAAACCGTAACGATAAGTGATAAACGATACACGTATATAGTAAGTGGATTCTTTGCCTCATAGACACCTACAACTATTTCCGATATAATAATCAAAATGCAGAAAACTTTATCATACTTATGGACTACGACGGGATGCCTCGTTGTCAGTAAAAAGGATCACTAGTTTTCACAGTCGAGGCAAACCTTTCGGCTACAGCCATAATACAGCTAAAGCATGGCCATGAACATTTTACTGTATAAAATATAAGAAAATTGTATGTAAAGTACCACTTCTTTCTGATCGGCTCGATACACTGACACTGCGTAGGAATATTGCATCCTTTTGCAGTTTCTATAGAATTTACCACAGGAAGTGCTCTGAATGATTGTTCGGATTAATTCCAGCCGCCAAATTTCACGAACGCACATCGCGTCAAAATTCACGATACCATGCTCACCATCTGAATGCTTGGCGGTTCACGATTGTACGTTTTACTAGGAGTTTTCTTCTTGTACAATTTCTCGTTCACCACCGGCAATTTTTCCGAACCGATACGACTTAGGGACCTTCAAGAAAAGAGTTTACACCTTTCTAAAAGGCCGGCAACGCATCTTCAATCCCCTGGTGTTGCGGTTGTTCATGGGTGGTGGCACTTACCATCAGGTGAGCCGCATGCTTGTCAACTCCCTCTACTATAAAAAAGTAATGTTAGCATTTGTACTTTTCACTTTTGACCACAGGCCTTTCATTTCTAGAAGGGTTATGGTTAGTGCGCCGCGCTGATCCTTTATTTCTAGAGCATGCTGCAGAAATGTATTCATTAAGAAATATCTCACACTATCATGCCACACTTATACGTGGTAAAACCATGCTGCAGCTATATTAGTAGTATAGTAGCACGAATGAGTCAGCTGGACCAGAGAAGGGCCAGGCTCTCACAGAATACCAGCGTAAAATAGCAGCTTAATTTTGCTGTGTTTCGTATGGTGAGTGTAGAGAAATAGAGACCCTTTTACTGGAAACAAGGCATTTCATCTTAGTCCTCACAGGTGCAACGCATTTGCTTTTTATTCGTAGTCGGAGATAGATGTAGATGTCTTTGGGCCACAGCAACTATTTAACACCAGGTGGGCTGTGTGCTCGTTTGTCACCCTTATACTATTAAAAAAATGTGGTGTGATATTTTGTGTGGTAAGAGAAAAGTGAATTTCGCTAGAAGTTGTTTTTAGGATCAAGCAAGGAATTCTTCCGTGGTTTGGTCACGTAGAAAGAATGAATGACGAAGACGAATGAGTGACAAAACTAATGTATGTTGATACGGCAGAGTTGGAAAATGAGGACCTATATAGAAATGTGTTGACCAAATTGGTGATATCTTGCTGATAAACTAAATTAATAGGACCTTTTAACCGACGAGCACCTTACCTTACCTTAGTAGACGAATTAAGAAACGAGAGACGTGTGTCAGGATTATCCCAAACGGAATAATAATCCATAGTCTTGCTTACCCCCTGGGTAACAGGCGTGAGAGTTTATGTATTAATTGTATGTAATATAAAGGTTACCCGCATAGTGGCGGGTAAGAATATCCACTACACCATATCTTCCCATGGGTGTCGTAAGAGGTGACAGAGGTAAACTGAGGCAGAAGATGGACAGCAGCATCTTCCTCATAACAGCAAGATTACTAATAAAAAAACTGCGAATGCCATCCCACTCAAAATTTGGGCGATGCTGCAGTCCCTTCAGCGGTGCCAAGTGGACTGCCGGTATATCGAAGTGCAGAACCAGAGTACGAAACCTATCCAACTGCAGAGAGGTGTAAGACATGGTGACGTAACATCCCCAAAACTCTTCACCGCTGCATTGGAAGACGTTTTCAATCTACTGGACTGGAAAGGATACAGTATTAACATCAATGGCGAGTACATCACTCACCTTCGATTTGCCGACGATATAGTCTTTATGGCAGAATCACTGGAGAAGGATCTCCCAACGTATAGCTCTTAAGATGAACATGGACAAAACAAAAATAATGTTTAACGTCCATGTCACATATATGCCGGTAGTTGTTGGGAGTACTAAGCTCGAAGTTGTTGACGAATACGTTACGGACGTTTACCTCGGACAAATAGTTCGTATAGGTAAGTCCATCTTTGAACGAGAGGTTAAATCACGAATTCAACTCGGCGGCGAAGCGTTCAGGAGATTACGATTCATCTTCTCGTCAGACATACCTCAAAACCACAAAACTAGATTGTACAACCAGTGCGTGTTACAAGTGAAATTACCTATGAATCTGAGATGAGGTCCTTCATTGCTGGCCGTATGAGGAAGCTCAGAGTCCTTCAGCGAGCTATGGAGAAGGCTACACTCAGCGTTTCTCTGCGTGATAGACTTAAAAACGACGATATTCGCAGTAGAACAAGAGTAACCAATATAGCCCAAAAAATTTGTATGCTGAAGTGGAAATGGGCCGGCCATTTAGCTCGAAGAACCGACAACCGATGTGGAAGAAAGATTCTCGAGTGGCAGCCTCATATGGGCATGCGAAGTGTAGAGCGTCCCCCACTAGATGGAGTGACAACCTGGTAAGACATACAGGAAGTCAATGGATGCAGGTGGCTCGGGAGCATGCTTTGTGACATTCCTTGGCGGAGGCCTATGTTCAGCAGTGGACTTGTGAAGGGCTGTAATGACGATGATGATATAAATGTTATATATGACGGAGGACCGAGCTGCTTGTTGTTTTTAAAAAGTGTGACGTCAGCACAGCTGACGTCACTAATGTTATTCTCATGGAGATCACTCATCTTCAATCTTCCAAAGAAAATACCACAACTATACTGAAAGCCTCCTTTATTCGACTGACAGCGTAGCCATGTATTTAGAGAGGTCTGTACTGTTCGACTGCTCGAGCCAGACTGACTTAGCACGCTCTGTGCGGTCGTTTTTATAGCGCGGCAAGCACGTGTACATGAGTTTTAGGTCAAGCTTTGAATTATGTGAATCACAAGATTTTTACATTGTAATAATCAAAGAGTGAGTATTAAACGGCTTATGAACTATTTTTGACACAATAAAATTATTAAACCGAGTAATTAATTATTATAATTTATGAACTATTGTTGCTGCGCCGATACGGCCATACTGACAGGCGGTGCGCGCTCTGCACCAGCCTCATCGATTGTAGTTCTTATTTTTACCTGTAACAATAGATTTCTTTTGAGTAGGATATCTGTAAGCAACTTGAGTTGCTTCATGTTAGTTGTTACGCCAACACATAATTCCTTGTATGGTTGGTAATATTAATGTTATTGAGGTTAGTAGGTTCTCGTAGAGTTCTCGAAGGTTCTCGGAGGTTCTCGGAGGTTCTCGTAGATTATCGGAGGTTCTCGGAGGTTCTCGTAGATACTTATGTTAGAATGTCTCGTAGAGTTAGTTAAAGCTTAATATTGAATTGAGTTACTTACGCTTTATTTTGATAAACTGCTTTAACCCTGTAAATCGTGGTTTTCTGGGTCTTGTGAAGTCGGAGGGACGGGCTCAATGGATATTGAAGCCGAGTCCTGATGACCAGGTGATATATTTCCCGCCGATACGGTCAACTGTTCACCGGGTTGCGGGGCGCGGCGCAGCTGATCATGAGCAACCTTGCGAGGTCGTCCTCTTCCAATTACTTTCTTCACCAAATAACGGTCATTTTCCAGTATCCTGCAAACTTCATAAGGTTCACTGAATTTAAGGTCTAGGGATGTTTGATTGCGAGGGTTATTCTTAATCAACACGTAGTCTCCTCGTTGGAAGTGATGGATTTTGGCCTTATGTCGATTGAATCTTTGTCTGTCTTGTTCGCCTGAATGAGACATTTTCTGTTGTACCTGTTGAGTAAGTGCTTCGATATCTACGGTCTCGTTGTCGATATTCACCAAGCTGAGAAGCTCGGGCGGTACACAATGCTTTCGTTGTGTAATAAGTGTCAATGGAGCTACGCCAGTGACACGATGAGTTGTACAGTTCATTGCTAATTGCAGTTCCTCAAGCGTAGTGTGCCACTGCTCTGCTTCGTAGTTTTTAATCATCACCAATGCATTTTTGAGAGTTGCAATAACCCTTTCTACTTGACCATTCGCTCGGCTAACTCCTGGAGCTATGGCGTGAATATTTATTCCAGTGTGGTCGCAATAGTCTTTGAACTCGCCTAGGAACTCCCTTCCTCCATCAACTATTACTTGAATAGGTGTACCGAATAGATGTACTGTGCGTTTCAGAGCAGCTAATGTACTGTGTGGGTTCTTGTTGCTGGAGAAGTAGAACAGAACGTACTTCGAGAAAGCGTCAATGGTAACTATGACGTACTGCTGATCTTCTGGAGTGCCTAGCTTTCCAGTTATATCCATATGAATAACTTGGAAAGCAGCCACTGGTTTTTGTATTGGGTGTAATTGGGCTTGTATAGTACCAGATCTTCCTTTGGATGTTCGGCATATTACACAATTGTCTACAAATCTTCGGACAGTAGAACTCACTTTGTTGAACCAATAAGTTTCTCTGATCTTTTGTAATGTTTTTTCCCAGCCGGGATGTTTCAGTGCGGTGTGAAAAGAGTTGATAATACTCCATTGGAAGGCCTTGGGGACAACTGTGCTAAGTTGTTGACCAAAAACAGGATCGTTTAATTGTTTCTTCAAGACGTTATCCTCCAAGACATAGTTCTCTACTGGGTTACCCTTACTAAGGTTATCGATTATAGGTCGCAGGTCATCATCCCGTCGTTGTTCAATTTTGAGCCAGTTCAAGTCTCTTGTCATAATATTGACTGCAAACTCAGTTGGGTTCCTGCTGAAAAAGTCGGCATGTTGGAGACGTTCACCTTTGCGGTACTCTACCTCAAAGTCGTAGTTTTGCAAGAATGCCCACCAACGATGAATCCTCGGTAGAAGGTCCTTCTTGTGCTTGGAGGCTTTTAATGCATTGCAGTCTGTTATCACCGTGAATTTTCGCCCATATAAGTACTGGCGAAAGTGTTTTATAGCACGCACCACTGCTAACGTTTCCAACTCATATGAGTGGTAGCGGCTTTCTGCTTCAGTGGTCCTCATACTCATATAGGCAACCGCATGTTGGCGCCCCTCAATCACCTGTACTAGTACTGCACCATATCCAAGACTGCTAGCATCCGTATATAGTTGTATAGGTTTTTCTTCCTGGAATAATGTCAGTACTGGTGCGGACGTTAAGCATTCGATGATTGTGTTACGTGCTTTCTCGTGGTTGTCTGTCCATGTCCATTTTGCACCTTGTTTTGTCAGTTCGTACAACGGTAGCATTATACGTGAGAAGTCAGGAATATATTTCCTAAAGTATCCTGCCAGCCCATTGAACTGTCTCACCTGCTTGACATTCTTAGGTACCGGAGCTTTCACAAGGGCCTCCACTTTACGTGGGCTTGGTCGTACTTGTCCATCAGAAACTACATTTCCGAGGTATTCAATAGATCGTTTGAAGAAACTGCACTTCTCGACGTTGATGGAAAATCCAGCATCTTGTAGTGCTATGAGAATCCGCTCTAGGTGTGATATTCCTTCTGGAAAATCTGCGCATTTACTCAGCACGTCATCCACATAGACCTGTGCAGCTGTTCCCAGCAATGACGTCAGAGCTCTGTTGATGCATCGTTGGTAAACAGCACAAGCATTACTCAAACCGAACGGCATGGTTAGGTATTCATATAGCCCATCTGGAGTGACGAAGGCGGTCTTCTCTATAGAAGTCTCAGCGATAGGGATCTGGTGAAAACCAGCTGCCATATCAAGGCTTGTGTAAAAACGACCATTTGCTAGCTGGTCGATCTGGTCTGAAATCAACGGAAGTGGGTAATGATCACGCAGAGTGTTCGAGTTGAGTTCTCGAAAGTCAACGCAGAGTCTATCATCAC
Organism: Parnassius mnemosyne; assembly: GCA_963668995.1. Taxonomy (NCBI): domain Eukaryota; kingdom Metazoa; phylum Arthropoda; class Insecta; order Lepidoptera; family Papilionidae; genus Parnassius; species Parnassius mnemosyne. The sequence goes on from CAVLGL010000091.1 coordinate 14,461,735, forward strand.
CATTCTTCTTCTTGACTAAGATAACAGGGCTTGAATAGGGTGACTTGCTTTCACGTATGATGTTATGTTCCATTAACTCTTGAATTATATTACGAACCTTCTCTCTTTCCACTGGACTAAGACGATATGGTCTTCTTTCTACGAATTTATCCGGGTTTTTCAGTCTGATCTCCAACGCACCGGTGTTAACCCGAGTTTTAGGATATCCACGAATAAATAAATGCTCGTATTTATTCAGGAGTCCACGTAGTTGCGCGATTTCATCTTTGCTGGTCAAATCACAGTCCAAATTATTGAAGATAGGGGAATTCGTACTAACATGATTGACAAGTGGGTTACGAACTAATTTCGTCCCGTTCGTTGTAATTATCATATTTAGGTTAGTATCATGAATCAGGTTCATACCCACTAGGATATCTGTTGACATTTCATAGTCAGGTAATACATAAAACTCTAGCTCAATACTGATGGTGTCTATAACGCATACGGTCGTAAGCTTAGTTAAAGATAGTGCTGGAAATTGTCCAATCCCTTTTAAATAGTTGACTGCTGAGCTCCTTTGACCAGGTAAAGCTATAGCAATCGATTCTCGCATGATTGAGCATTCTGCTCCACTATCGAACACAGCTTGCAATATCTTTTCTCCTATTTTGATGGAGATAGGAGCCAGCTTATTGCTTGCTACGTAGTTAACGTTTGAAGTTAACGATCGTCCCCTTTTGAAGCAAGTTTCATATGTATGGCCTGGTTTCTTGCAATAAGTACAAGTAGGTATGGTTTGTGTTTTATCATCCTTGTTGCCAGCTTCGGGTTTAGCCTCCGAAGGTTTAAATCTGCAATCGTTGGTTGAGTGGTTTGTCTTCTTACATATACGGCAGCTTGATGTTGATTGTTGATTGTCCGCAAATCGTGGACGTTTGTTAGGTACTGTAGAACTTACGTTTACATGAGAACGCTTCTTCCGTATAGATGTAGCCACTGAAATCAATTCCGGCACAGTGGTTGCTCTGGCGTTCAGTAATTCGATGCGCAAACGCTCGTCATTAACACATCCAATCACTGCCTCCACAGCGTGCTCGTCTCCCAACTTATCCTTGGTGACCCTTCTCCATAAGATCCATGACCGTGATAAGAACTCTGCAATATCCTTTGACGAATCGTAAACATGTTCCCTTCCCTGAACATAACGATGTCGCGGGAGTATCTGTTCTCAGGTTCAAATGTAGTGATGATGTTCTTCCGCAACTGTTCCCATGTACTAGTGGTCACCATCCAATCATCGATCCACATTTTCGCACGTCCCTTCAATAGGCTGCATACTTTCATACGAACGTCAAAGTCACTCAGCTTATAAGCTTCAATGGCTTGGTCTATATGCTGACACCATTCTCGTACTCCGATGTGGGTATCCGGGTCAAATGATGGCAAATAAATGTCTTTGATCCTCATTTTTGATTCAGTGGGTGGAGCGCACAAACGTTCTGACATTTTCTGCATCATCTCCATCGTTTGCATAAGGAATTGTGGTGGTATTCCATTCATCGGCATTCCTTGATCTGGGTAGGTATTTGTTCTTGATTGTAGTATGGCTTCCATTGGCGTATTGGTAACCAGCACAGGCTCTTCATGCTGGTTGTTGGCTTGTTCCTGTTGCTCAGGTGGTAAACGAGCTGATGAGGAAGTGGCTTGCGTAGGGATCCCTTGATATCCCACTTCTGATGACGGAGGACCGAGCTGCTTGTTGTTTTTAAAAAGTGTGACGTCAGCACAGCTGACGTCACTAATGTTATTCTCATGGAGATCACTCATCTTCAATCTTCCAAAGAAAATACCACAACTATACTGAAAGCCTCCTTTATTCGACTGACAGCGTAGCCATGTATTTAGAGAGGTCTGTACTGTTCGACTGCTCGAGCCAGACTGACTTAGCACGCTCTGTGCGGTCGTTTTTATAGCGCGGCAAGCACGTGTACATGAGTTTTAGGTCAAGCTTTGAATTATGTGAATCACAAGATTTTTACATTGTAATAATCAAAGAGTGAGTATTAAACGGCTTATGAACTATTTTTGACACAATAAAATTATTAAACCGAGTAATTAATTATTATAATTTATGAACTATTGTTGCTGCGCCGATATATATAAAAAAGAATCTAAGAAAAGAGTGGAGTCCTGTGCCCAGCAGTGGGACGTATATATCCTGTAAGACACATAGAAAGGTAATATTTTAATTTATATTTTAGACTGCTGTCGTTGGATCCAGGGTGACATTACCATGTCGAGTAGAGAACAAAGTTGGTCAACTGCAATGGACAAAAGATGACTTCGGTTTAGGTTTACATAGAGATCTTAGTGGCTACGATCGGTACAAGATGATTGGAAGCGATGAAGAAGGTAAAATATTTGAATTGTATATATTTAGATATTAAAACATAAAAAAATTACACTCGTTTACCACCCTTTGATAAAAAAGATGTCACCCCTAGGGTGACATATTTTTTTCATAATTTTATGGTTCCACTTCGAGGTATAATATATTTACTGGAACTGGGATCATTAAAATCAGTAAAGCTGTTTTCGAGAAATCAGTGATCATACTTTATGTATGTGTACAAGTGAAAATTTTAAAAATTAAAAAAAATTACTTACCACGTTTTTTTAGCATATTATTCTTACATTGTCTTTTGAGCTATATTCAAAATTTCAAGTGTCCAGCTTATCGGAATGTTACTTTAAAATCATTTATTTATTTCCACTGGGAACGACAGACAGACAGACAGACAGACAGACAAACAAGAAAGTAATCTAATAAAAACGTGGTAAAATATACGCGTCGAATATTAAAGAACCTCATCTAAACTCGGTTAAAAAGTGAAATGAAGACAACATGGTTAAATATAATATCCACTTCTAAATGCATAACACATAGGAGTATGACGGCAAAATGTATTAGTAAAGTGTGTTAAAAAATCCTTATTAGTCTAACCAGAGAATTTTATAAATCAGACGTAAAATTGTTAATAACGACTTTAATGGAAAGAGCAGGGAATTTGCATACAGTAAGACTGACTGCCTCGATGTTTAAGTGGTCATAATCATGAGATGCCGGGTTCGAATCCCGGGCCAGTCCAAAATCAATTATTGATTTTTTTCTGTCAAAAAATCTCAGTAGCACCCTGGAGTCAGGAAATTAGTGGTGTTTAACTCCCGTGCCTTGGAAAGCACGTAAACTTGTTGGTCCTGCGCCTGACCTCTTTCCGATCGTGTCGGATTGCCGTCCCATCGGACTATGAGAGTGAGTAAAGAGAGGAAAATTGCACTTGTGTCTGCGCATATACTTGAGTGCTTTAATCTCATTTTGCGTAGATGGCTATTGACCTTTGAGGCTTGCCGTTGTGACCGAATTAATTACGGAAAGTGTGTTCTAGTTCGCAATAATAATAATTCGTTTACCTACAGGTGACTATTCATTGGACATTAGAGAGGTGACATTAGAAGATGACGCCAAATATCAGTGCCAAGTTAGCTCTGGACTTCGAGGTATGTTATTTAAAGAAATATGTATGTAACTCATAATGAGATTGAACACATTTACTAAACTTTTAACTTTGATGTATTGGGCGGCAACTTTCACCGTTAAATGCTGTAATGATGAGAGCGGCTATCTATAGTAAACCACGGTAGCTCAATAAACAGTAAAGTTTAACAAAATGGCGATAGCTCAGGGCATAAGAGCAAAAGGGAGCAAACCGAGATCGTACCTCACCGGTGCCCATGAATATGTTAATTGTGATTCTTAAAAGTAACTTAGGGCGTACTCAGCTGTCAAAGAAAACATCGTTCGATCATCACAGAAATTAAAAAGAAAAACGACCGTCAACGCACACTAAGGCAGCGCGGTGAATTGTGCCCTACACCTTCTCCAAGAACCTCTTAAAAATGAGTATAGAACAGTGTCGAATAATAGGACATAAGTAGATTGTTAAATCAAATTTTTCTTTTATTACTCTCCGCGGCTGTTCTGACCACACGAAGTTATTTTACGGTTTAACAAATATTTTGCGCTAATGTTGATAATGGCTTAAAACTTTGGATTCAAACATTACTTTGATCCCTTAGTTGGCTCCATAAATTGATCTTATATGAAGATGAAACAATATAATTAAAATCAAACTGCCGCTTGCGATAATTAAGAAGGATTTATTCAATGTAGTCTTAGAACTTAGTCTTTCAATAACTCATTAAAACTGTATTAATAAACTTTTAGAAAAGTTACAATAGTACTGGACTAAATGAGAGTGTAATGTAAAACGCTACTTAATTGTTGAGAAACGGGGATCCATTTGATAAATTGTTTTCAACTTTACTGTAAGCGATATCCTTCGGAATCCATAATGCCAATTAAGCAGTTTCCTTTTAATTAGGACTACAGAAATTGACTGCCTATTAGTAATAGCTAACAAAGGAAATCTCCCGGATTGATTAAATTCAATGTTTAATTTTTATCAATTATTATAATAGCTACACTGGCAAGTAAATCTTTTACGCATAACGTTCAAATTTAAAACACAACATGAATAAAGGGTAGAGCGATGATGCAACTATATACGGTTATAGCACCAAAGGGTCGGTTCGTCCGGGAGAGGATCACACTCTCACAAAATGCCAGCGTGAAATAGCAGCTTAATGCTGCTTGCTGTATTTAGTACGCTGAGTATGAAGAACCGGAAACCCATTTTACTGGAATCGAGTAATTATGTCTTAGTCCACAGGGGTGACAACGCATCTACATTTTATTCCTTAATCAACTAGGATATTTTGTAGTATGCTCGGTTATAACCGTTATTCTATAAATAATGTAATAAATAAAGCTTGTACACATACATAGTTATTTTTTAAATTGGCTATTGGCTATTTAATCTAAAATGTAACACGCGCCTTATCAGACTAACTTATAGCCTTTTGTACGATAAAACTTAGCAGCAATCTAAATAACAGTCAGTTTGCTTGCAAATACAAAAAATGTATTTATTTGTTTATTATTTATATATATATTACATTCTGTACGTGGTAGAGCCATGCTGCAGCTATATTACTGATAGTTGTAGCACGAATGGGTCGGCTCGACCGGGGAAGTACCAAGCTCTCACAGAATACCAGCGTAAAATAGCAGCATAACGCTGATGTGTTTCGTATGGTGAGTGTAGAGAACCAGAGACCCTTTTTTACTGGACACGAGGCATTCCATCTTAGTCCTCACGGTTGACAACGCATCTGCATTTTGATTCGTAATCGAGGATAGATGTATATGTCTATGGGCCACAACAACCACTTACCATCAGGTGGACTGTGTGCTCGTTTGTCACCCTAATTCAATAAAAAAAAATCTTTGTTGTATACCAAAAATAAATAATACAATAAGCTCCTTCCACTTGACCGCATCCAACGCAGAGCGGCTCGAATCGTCGACGACCGAGCCCTTTCCGATCGGCTCGATTCATTGGCAAGAGATGTAGCATCTCTTTGCATTTTCTTTCGCATCTACCATGGGGAGTGCTCTGAGGAATTGTTCGGATTAATCCCAGCCACCAAATTTCACGAACGCACATCGCGGCAGAACTCCCGATACCATCCACACCATCTGGATGATTGGCGGTCCACCACTGTGAGATTTAGAAGATGTTTTCTTCCTCGCACGACCTCCTTGTGGAATCGATTACCATCAGCGATTTTTCCGGACCGATACGACTTGGGGACCTTCAAGAAAAGAGCGTACTCCTTTTTAAAAGGCCGGCAACGCATCTGCGATTCCCCTGGTGTTGCAGTTGTTCATGGGCGGCGGTAGTCACTTACCATCAGGTGAGCCGCATGCTCGTTTGCCCCCTCTCCTATAAAAAAAAGAAAAAAAAAATAGAAATTTGCACAAAATAATGATTGGAATCATTTTGTACTTTTTTGTTAATCTATCTATGTAGGTAGTCACTATATATGGTAAAGTTTCTAAAAAAGTTACATAAAATTGTTTTATATAAATTTATTGAGAAACATTATACGTTGTTGAATTTGAAAGTTAGTGTATTTAGTAAGCACATATTTTTCAACACCATTACAAAAGTTAGTCTTGTTTTTACTTCGGCTCGGGGAATTGTATTTGTTTTAATAAATTGAAAATCCTGCTGCGCGTTCGCCTTTACGTCGTCATTTATTCCCTTTTAGGTAGATTTTTTGAGAGTCGGCCATATTGGTAATGGAAGATTATTTTGCTATGTCGTAATTTGCCTTTCATATTTTTTGTACCCTTTTTCATCTTGTGGAGTGTTTTACATTGCACTTACATTAGCAATTAGCCAATTTTATTTAAATTTCCTTTATTTCTTTGTTGTGTTGGAAAGTAACAAAAAAACTCTCCAAACTTATAGAAATAAACAGAAGATACACTAATATTACTATTCATTATTTTATTTTATTTAAACTTTTATGCACAAAAGAAAAATCGTACATATGGCAGACTTAATGCCTTAAGACATTCTCACCCAGTCAACCATTAGGCTAAGCAGAGATTATATCCCAGGAAAAACACAATTTGAATTGGGGAGGGGACAAGTTCGATACAAACAACGTTCTAGGTTGTCAGCTTTGCCTATTAACTAGTTGTGATCTGAACGGATTCCAAGTTCTATAGCAGTTCCTTAAATCATAGGAGTTTTCCATTGATTTAAGAAAAAAATTGTTACGTTTTTCGCTTGCCATTGAATTTAACATTTTTTATTCAAATTAATTGTAATATAAAATATAACAACAAAATAAATTGAATTTTGAGTTTGTATTTAGCATGAATAAGAAAATAAATAAATATATAATGTCAATAAAGAACTATAAATTATATTATATATTATATTACATGTATTATAACTATAACTATTTATTTTATTTAAATTCAGTCAATCGGAGGTGTCTCAGCTTTTGCTTACACGGGAATGACATCCTATAAAGCGCTGGTTTTCAGGAACTCCCTCAGGTCCACGTTCCTTCAAATCTAAACATTAGGTGAAATACTAATAAATAGTGTAGGTAAATATAGAAGATATAAATTAATTGTACATTTGTTTCCAATACTCTACCAACAAAACATTGTTGTCTTATAATGAGCCTTATAATACTCAAATATCTCGATCGTTTCAGAGTCAAGTTTCTGCTATTCAGATGTTTTCGAAAAGGTCCGCGAAATTAATTTAAATAAGCTTTTGTGAATAAATGGAATAAACCTTTTGATAAATTCACTTTCTATTACAACTTCTTTGTTTAAATACACTTATCTAAACTGAAATGGGTTGTTAAGGGCTATTCAGCTTTTGTTTAAGGTTAAGCAATCTAAAAGACTTTCTATATTGTAGTTTACCAAAATTAATACAATCGTTCTGTTTAATTTAAATATCATTGTTATAAATTTATTTTATTAAAATCCATTGAGTGTTTAAAGGTGGATTTGATGTTGTTAAGGCGTGGAGTTCTCAACCAAAGGGATTAATGTTAATTAAAGCCTTTAGACCATTCTTCTTTGTGATCTGTGTTTATACTGATATAAGTATTGAACGGCAGACTGTAATTTTTTTTAAATAAGTAAACCCAATCTCTGATAGCGTGTAATGGTGACGTAAAATAACCCGCTCACCAATATCATTCAGTCAGTGTCTTAACAGGTGTTGAAGGAAAATGAAACAGGAGATTGGTAGCAGTGTTTACCTGATAACAACTAATATTAACTAAAACTGTGAATAACCAACACGCCTGCTGAGCATGGACATCCATAACTGCTTTTCGAGTCCACTGTTATACATAGGCCTCTTTCATAATTTGTGTAATAATGAATATTTTTGACATAGTTGCCACGCTTGGCAGTTGCGTTGGCAACTGCAGTTTTTGAAACGAAGTTCCTTATCCGATTGTACGAACTTGACGGATGGGGCGAGAAAATGTGTAAGCTATTTCCGTCAAGACCCTTCTGATGTAGTGTAGACGGCCTTGGTGGCTATAAGGAAGCAAGATGGAATAAGATCCATCTCCCTCGCACTTTTTCTTATCTTGGCATGAAAGAAATATTATTTTATTTTAAATGACGCTTCATTTTAATAGACGCCAGTAGTTCATTTATGTGTATTTCTTAATCAATAATATAATCATCATCATCATTCATCATTACAGCCCTTCACAAGTCCACTGCTGAACATAGGCCTCCCCCAAAGAATGCCACAAAACACGGTCCCGAGCCACCTGCATCCATCGACTTCCTGCATGTCTTACCAGGTCGTCACTCCATCTCGTGGGGGGACGCCCTACACTTCGCCTACCGGTACGAGGCTGCCACTCGAGAACCTTTCTTCCCCATCGGTTGTCGGTTCTTCGAGCTATATGGCCGGCCCACTGCCACTTCAGCTTACTAATCCGTTGGGCTATGTCGGTCACTCTGGTTCTACTGCGGATATCCTCATTCCTAAGTTTATCACGCAGAGAAACTCCGAGCATAGCCCTCTCCATAGCTCGCTGAGCGACCTTGAGCTTCCTCATACGGCCAGCAGTGAAGGACCACGTCTCAGTTCCGTAAGTCATCACTTGTATATTATAATTGATAAACGTATTATATTATACGTTTATATCAATTATAATATACTATGAAAGAAACTTTGATCCCACCGAGTGTTTCACAACCCTCACGCATGTTTTTTATTATAAGTTTTTGTCAGCAAATGTTGCTATTTATTCCCTGTTTCAGTTTTCCGCTGTTGTGTCTTTCTACACTTGCGGAATATGATGTAGTAGATATTCTTACACGGCAACTACAGCTTTAAGGCAACTATAGCAAATAATGTATGATATAATATGAGGCAATCAATGAGAAAGTATTGATAGGTTGCATTATAGTAATAAAAAATTTATTTACAGCGAGCGCTTAGCTCCTGAGCTACTAACCAAAGCTCTGTTGTATTCTTAGTCAAAAAACAACGTCAATGTGAGGGTGTCGATTTTACGTTAACCAACCAACCAGCACAATGCGGTGAGTAGGGCCATATTTTGAATATACATACTCAGAGATCACGAGGGTGAAAAAAGGCAGCGATCGCCGAATAGTGAGAGGCACACTGAATCGTGCTCTAATCCAAAATCTCGAAAACTTTCAGCTTGAGTTACAAAATCGTATTCAGTGCCTAGAAGGCTGCAATGAAGTGGACGCAATGAATTACAAGATTTTGGAGACTGTCCATGTGAACACAAAAACTCTCCGATCATACCCTTAATCTCATGGGTGTTACACGGGAGATGAAGCTGCAGTTTTCAGCAGATTTGATAGCATACGGGCAACTAAATAGACAGATCTGCAAATGCATGTGGCGGGACTTACGCAACTTCAATACAGCTCGTATTGAAGAAGCAATCGAGCAAAACCAGGGCTCCAAAGTCTTTGCTAGAGATCTGTCTGTCAGAAAGAGCCAATTGTCGAAGCTGAAGACCGAATGTGGTAGCATCGCTCCGGGACACCTGAGATATTGAGTGAGATTGAGAGGATCTATGGGCAGCTGTACACGTCATCATTCAAGACACACACAATTGTGAGTAACGATCCAAGAGCAAGTCTTATTCGACACTATTCCGATGATAAAACGGATGTCAGTCTGAGCGAGATTAGAATGGCTCTCCAGCACAAAATCGAGGATGGAATTGATGGATTAAAGCGAAGCTTCTAATACCGGGTGGAAAACTGGTACCTAAAGTTCTTAAGAAGCTCTTTAATTCCGTGATCCATGGTGGCACTACACCGGAGGCGTGGAGCAGAAGTGTGGTGGTCTTGTTCTTCAAGAAAGGCGACAACGCTCTCATGAAGAACTACAGACTGATATTGCTTCCAAGCCGCGTCTACGTGCTGTTTTCGAGTGTCATTACGAATCCTCTCGCACGCAGACTGCCTGCCAGCCTCCCGAACTAGCCGGTTTCCAAATTGCTTTAGCACCATAGACCACATACATACCCTTCGGCAAATTGTACAGAATACTGAAGAGTATAATCTGCCACCATGTCTTGCGTATGTGGACTATGAAAAGCCTTTGATTTCGTCGAAATTGGGGCGGTACTGCAGTCTCTTCAGCGGCGCCAAGTTAACTGTCTATCGAGGTGTGGAATGTTTGTACAGTAGCGCTACGATGGCTATCCGAGTATAGAACCTGAGTACGAAACCTATTTGTCTGCAGAGAGGTGTAAAACAGTGTGATGTAGTATCCTTGAAACTCTTCACTGACGCATTTGAAGATGTTTTCAAGCTACTGGCTTTTTAAGGATATGGTAGTAACGTCAATGATGAGTACATCACTCACCTTAGATTTGCTGACGAAATAGTTTTTACGGCAGAATCGCTGGAGGACCTAAGCACTATGCTCAATGACTTTAATAGTGTCTCCCAACGTATAGATCTTAAGATGAACATGGACAAAACAAAAATCATGTTTAGCGTCCATGTCACACCTATGCCAGTAGTTGTTGGGAGCACTAAGCTCGCAGTTGTTGAAGAATATGTTTACCTGGGACAAATAGTCCAACTAGGTAAGTCCAGCTTTGAGCGAGAGATCAATCGACTGATTCATCTCGGATGGGCAGCGTTCGGGAAATTACGGCACATCTTCTTGTCAGGTATACCTCAAAACTTGAAAATGAAACTGTTCAACCAGTGCATATTTCCAGTGATAAGCTATGGATCTAAGACGTGGTCCTTCACTGCTGGCCATATGAGGAAGCTCAGTCGCTCAGCGAGCTATTGCGAGGGCTATGCTCGGCGTTTCTCTGCGTGATAGACTTAAAAACGGGGATATCCGCAGTAGAACCAGAGTGACCGACTTAGTTCAAAGAATTATTATGCTGAAGTAGCAGTGGGCCGGCCCTATAGCTCGAAGAAACGACAACCGATGGGAAAAAAGGTAGTCAAGTGGCAGCCTCGTACCGGCAGACAAGGTGTAGAGCACCTCTCTATTAGATGGAGTGACGACCTGGTAAGACATGTGGGAAGTCAATGGATGCAGGTGGCTTAGGACTTTTCCGGACCGATACGACTTAGGGACCTTCAAGAAAAGAGCCTACTCCTTTTTAAAAGGCCGGCAACGCATCTGCAATTCCCCTGGTGTTGCGGTTGTTCATGGGCGCCGGTAGTCACTTACCATCAGGTGAGCCGCATGCTCGTTTGCCCCCTCTCCTATAAAAAAAACCTTGCTTTTGTGATATTCCTTTGGGGAGGCCTATGCTCAGCAGTGGACTTGTGAAGGGCTGTAATTATGATGATACTACTGGGGCCAACGTTTGCCATAATTGTAACATAGCGTGTGAATTGAAAACGACAGTTTTTTATTCCAACGAATCGGTAGCTCAAGAGCCAACAATATAGTTCGAAGAACAGACAAACGATGTGTTGTCAGTTCATCGATGGGAGAAAGATTGTTGAGTGGCAGCCTCGTACCGGAAAGTTTAATGTAATGCTACTCTTCACTGGATATTTCAACCAACGTTTTTTTAATACTGATCAATTAACTGGTAAGACTAAGAAACTCTATGGATGTAGGGGGCTGAGGATCGTGATTTGTGGCGTTTCTTGGAGGAGGCCTACGTTCAGTAGTGGACTCGGGGTGTGAAGAACGGCTACAAGTCGATGCATTCTTAGAAAGACCTTTGTCCTAATTGTAAGAGTTGCTTAAAAGCAGCAGTAATAAACAGTTTAAAAGATGGCTACTTTTCATATCTCAGATGCCAAATGATTTACTGGGTTTTACCGTCATTGGATTTCACGACATCCATGGTAGGAAAGAGACGAAATGGTACAATAAGGTACCACTTACGCTATAACTTTATCATTTACTCGCGTTCTAATATGTACGAGAGATTATTCTCATTATACTTTATCAAAAGTATGTATATGTTAGTCTGCGTGAGCAGCAAATTGTATTACATGATTTAGTTAACTTGGAAAATTCATCCGATGCGAGAACTCAATCAGAACGTAACGATAAGAGTCGTGTACCCCGACAGGCTTTGAAACTAATTGGATGCTTCCGTTTACGTAAGCTCCTGCTTATCTAGCTAATATTTTCAGTACAATGGAAAATCCAACAGCTTTCCAGAAAATATAGACATTTCTAATAATAACGCTAATAAAAGAAATAAGGCAGTAAGATTTTATAGATTTTTTTACGCTAGTTGGACATAATATTACGTTAAAGGTTAATTTAATTTTCATTCCATTTTGAGACTGTTCACGTTATATACTTAAATAGCGTACTTTAAATATTAAGCATGAGGTCGATCATGGCCAATTCTATGGCAAGTAAATGCTAAAACTATGTTCTCGGCGATAAAAATAAACATTGTGAGAAAACTTGCATGTACGAGAAAAATGTTTCAATGGCATGATAATACCACCAACATACATGACTTTTCTTTCTTTTAATAAGGTTTTTTTTTATAGGATCGGGTGACAAACGAGCACACAGTCCACCTGATGGTAAGTGGTTACTGTGACCCATAGACATCTACATATATCTTCGATTACGAATCAAAATACAAGCGCGTTGTCATCCGTGAGGACTAAGATGGAATGCCTCTTTGCCAGTCTCCAGTTCTCTACACTCACCATACGAAACACAGCAGCGTTAAGCTGCTATTTTACGCTGGTTTTCTGTGAGAGCGTGGTCCATCCCCGGTCGAGCCGACCCATTCGTGCTACAACCATAATATAGCTACAGCATGGCTCTACCACGTAGGTTTTTGTTGGAATTTACCTTTTTATATTGTACTAATATTTTTACGAATTCCTCTTACCTTTATCTCATAAAACACTGTAGCATTATAATGAAAAGTTAATAGAAATAACAACTTCATTCTACTTCTGATTCTTCATGAAGCATGAGACTTCGCGGATTACCTCTCGGTGGAACGACTACATTCGTAGAAATAGAAATAATTTTTTTTTCAGTATATATTGTAAATAATACTTATTGAAAGTCACTCTTATGTTTAATTTTTTACCACTGGTTTAGAAAATACCTCTGTCCTGAAATATACCAGCAATAAACCTCATGGACATTTTATTTAAAAAAAATAACAGTTATCAATTATGTTTTATTTTCGATAATTAACGAAAAAATCGAAAATAGCCTGTGAGCGATAACCTGATTCCCAGGGATTATTATCATCCGTAAATTTCTTAATAATAAAATTACTCTTTTTATAGAATCTTTGTACCTATAATAATATACTAATAATAACCTATAAAAAGTTTTCAAACGAAGCCGTGGACGAATTTTGTGTATTATTTATTAATTTAATAGTACTTTCTATTAATTAAATAGTTTTTATTAAATAATAAGTATAAGTAAGTGATGTTTTAGGTATATATTAGCATTTCCATTTCTCCTTTTCAGGTACACAACCTTAAAAAAATTATATTATTTTACTTGGCATATGTTAAGGTTTTGACGAAAATATAATAAGGTTAAGAACCTAGTGAATAAAGGAATAGGCTATTGACGTCACAGTAGCCCGCCTCTCATTACTGTGGGGTTTCGGTCACAAAAAAGAGTCCAACGCGTTTTTCCAACATGCTTTAGCTGACTGACGTGTCCCCGAAATACACATATCTATATTTTAAATTTCTGAGTCTTCAATGCCAAATACGTAGAAAATTAGAACTTAAAATTATTGCACACAACATTTGTGCCGGCAAGAGTCAGTGAAGGCAAGGTTCGAATTAGGTTTTTAGACTATTATAAAGTTATCAGACGAGCGTTGATTCCTTTATTCACCATAACTCTTAGTTTAAGCTAATAATAGACAGACTATAAATGATAGACAAACGATAATATTTTAAAGGGAAAGAATGTTCTTTCAAAATTAAAAGGTGTGGAATAATTTGGTAGAATAGCTGATCTAAAATTGAAATTAATCTACTACTAACTATCATTAATGTTTGTTGCAATCTGGTCTTAGTTGAAATTTACTAAAAAATAAAAATAAACTTGTCTTACGCAATAGATCGTTAGTCATTCTAGACACCTCATATCACAATTGGAGAAAATAAAAGACAGTAGAAGTCTCAAGTTTCCTTCGAATTGTTTCCTATAGAGAAAACTTTAGGCGTTCGTACAAAGTTTGTAAGTTAAATAGTGCAAAGTTGTGCAATGCCGCAAGCCAGTTACCCATTGTTTTCTTTGTTGGAGAAAAAAACAATCGTTATCATTAACTCTGTGTTTTTTTTTTGCTTTTTTTATCCACTTTGATATAAAATGCTTACAAATATGAATGAGTTATAGAATTAGATAATATTCACCGTGATTTATTATGCTCAATTCATGCACTGCTAGAGTAATTAATTTAGAAAGAAAAATTATTACAATAATCCTAGAAAACCTCATATGCCTTTTTAGTTAGGTAATCTGCTTACAGACAAATATTCTTAATGGGCATCGTAGTTGGACGCCCTTTAGTCGTTGGCTTTAGGGTTTTGAATATGTAAAATTACTTTTTAATCAGCTCCATGTCTCTGATACTGTATTCAAATTCTTTGACTAAGTATCTGCTCTTAAAGAAGTATGATAACGATAAATCAATTTCTTATCAAATTTCTTATCCCACTTGCTTGTGGCATACCACAGTAACTAACAAATGCAGCTTTAACGAACTATAAATAGCAAGCACTTCTGATCTAAATATTTATATTTGAAATATATATACGATATGGTCACACTGTCCACATATTGGAGGTCACATGATTTTCTGAAGAAGGCCAAATTAAGATCAGAATCCATCGAGGATTCTCCTTTGCTGTCACCATATGTGATAAATACGAGTACATTGTTATCAAATTGAAAATACCCAGTCAAAATCCATAACTAACCGAACATTCTTAAGTATGAGAATATCGATTTATTGCGTACCCATCTGCAAGTGGATTAGGCATATATTTTGAAACATTTGAAAGCTTAAAAAAGACGCCCATTCTATCTATTCCACTACGGCCTATAAAAGTCCACTGCTCTCTCATAGATTGCCTCATAATGGAGATTTTGCTATAGTTGCCACGCTTGGTAAGCGTTATCAGGAAGACGCTGCTGCCCATCTCGTTTTTTCTCCTTCTGTCACCTCTTACGAAACCCACGGGACGATACGGGGTCATTCATTAAAACCTATCAAAAGTCCACCGCTGAACATCATAGAGTAGATAATTGCCATAGTTTTCATACTTGGTTGGTGTGTTGGCAACTGCGATTTGTTATTATTTTGAGCTGCTAGCATTAAGCTGCTCCTGGCCATCTGCTGTTTCTGTTTTCCTCTGTCACATATTGATGATAAGAAACCATATCATCACCCGCGGGATGATGTGGTTTCTCTTGCACCGCCACTACACAGCGAAAGTCGATTAATATACTTAAACTTATCCAATAACTTCTCAATGTATAAATATTTCTAATTTAGCTTTATGAGGAATTCTTTTCTAGCTGGATTTTATTCTATGGATTTAATTTTAGAAATATTAAGAATAAGAAATTTAAATATATTATTTTTCTACTAATTATGTAACGCGACAATAGTTCGTCATTATACAATTATAAAACGTTTTTACGACAAAGGTAGAATCATTTAACTACGGATAATATTCAATAGAAATTAATTGAAACAATTTGTTCAGGTGAACCTGCAATTAGGTCTCGGTATGCCCGACTCACAGTCCTCGTTCCACCCGAACCGCCCAAAATACTGCAAGGAAATTTCTTCTCTACGGCCGAAGACAGAACAATCAAATTGGAATGCGTATCAGTTGGTGGAAAGCCAGCAGCTGAGGTAAGAATTGAAATTTTCTAAAGTGTTCTTCGATACGCGTTGGTAATATTTTATGTTACTTTGAGAAAAACTTTTTGTTATATTTTGTAAGGAATTTCTGATTAAATGGTGACTATAAATATTATATTATAAAAGTCGTTTCTTATTTATGACTTTATAAAGTATAAAAGTGGTTATTTTTAAAATTCTTTCAAAAAAACTTAAACCGAAGACGCAGTCCGCTAAAAATATCTTAATTTTTAAAGTTTTGTTCAACAAATGCTAAAAACTGACGGTGACTTGGAATTAAGCTCTTGGGAATTCTTGGTGCCTAAATTAGCAAGTACAACTTAATTACAATTGCTCAGAACTTCTTCCTTTCCTTTCTCAAGTTTCTAAGATTTATTAATTGCCACCCCCATTTGTTTTCACATTGTTACAATTGTTTATGAGGCTTGAGTTTCTTAAGTTGTGTAACAGGAGATGTTTTTATGTACTCTTTTTTCTTTTTCAGTGGTTTTAATGCTACTATTGACAAATTATGTTTTTTTATTTATCTATATAAATACTAAAATTAAAATGTATTACTTACAAACAAATAGCGAATACATAAAAAATGATCAATTACACAGATCAATCACTTACTTAAATAAGATAGAGTTAATAGCTATATTTCCCACGGGAACGGATACAATTAGGATTTAAATTGAATATGATGTCGAGACTCTGCGATCTCTAAGGAGACCAGTGCTTTTAGAGAATTGTAGAAATACTAATGCAAATGCATAGGATTATACGAAGTAATTATTTCTGTTTAGGAAATTACTATATGTACCTAAGTAGTACGTGGATAGTTTTGTACATTCTGTCTATTTAATATTACCTATATTTACTATAAAACATAAAACTGTGGCTTTTCATACGATTACAATAAACATTATTTTTTAATTTATATAACTTTTAGTTTTGATGGATACAGTTAGTCTCATTTAAATTTTTACCAGATGTGACGATAATTTCAACTTTGTTTACGATATTATTGACTTAAGGCTTTCTTGTAGTACGGTGTGTAGGTATGACGTTACCTCACTTCCCGCAATTGTCGAGAAATTTTGTACCAAATTGGGGAAAATTTTAGAAAAAGCAACTCAGGTAAGGGCCAGCATCGCATCTGCAATTCAGCTGGTGTTGCAGTTGGTCATGGGCGTCGGTAGCCACTTACCATCAGGAGAGCCGCATGCTCGTCAGCCCCGTATTACATCTTCTTTATAAAAAAAAAACCAGCCATGTGCGAGTCGGACTCACGCACCGAGTGTCCCGAACAAATCCGTAGGTATATAAGTTTAAAATTATTAAAAATGTTTTTATTATATGATATAACTAAAAATTTATGCTTTTCGCAATTTTTCCTTTATCTGTGCTTATAATACGTTGCTTCGTACCAAATTTTAAGATTCTGAGTTCACGGGAAGTACCTTGTAGGTTTTGATTCCCTTGCGAATGTCTAAAATTTGCGGCATAAACGGCTGTATTGTGATTGCGTTGGCTTAGAAGTTTGATTTTTTCACTGCTCCAAGAGACAGTAGACTTGATTATTTCAGCTTGATACCTCCACGCGTTCCTGAGAAAAAGACTCTTGACAGACAAACAGACGGACAACAAAGTGATCCTATAAGGGTTCCGTTTTTTACTTTTGAGATACGGAACCCTAAAAAACTTCCAACCTAAAAGAGGTCTCGGCGGACACTGACTGAGGTCGCCGCAATCGCTAGAAATGTTCGATTTTTTTTCATAATATATAAAATAAAAATAAATTTGTAAAATATATTCTTAATATCTCCTAAATATAAGGGGCTTTTGCAGTTGATATAGGGTTTTGCATGGTTCTATTATGGAATTACTGCAGGGTACGGGTCTTTGTTTTTTTTTTTTTATTGAACCAGTTATGAAAGATGGTTCCCATTTCTGTCTTTACACTTCACTTGTATGTATGTTCAATTTTGTTTTTTTTTTTGCGCAAAAGAAAGACGGTTTAATTTTTAAGTATTTTCTCTTTTTATTAATGTCATGTGACTCTATCTACGAAGTTAGTTGTCCTATTTTGCTGAGTATTATGATAAATCGAAAAATATTTTTGTTCCCTTACCTATTTGATCCAATTATATCAGCAAAAATATCATTCGTATCAGTATAGAAAAGTAATTTTTCTCTTTATATAATATAATATTCGAGTCTAATTACTCTTTATGTACAAATACATTTTTATCACAACAATTGGTATATTATTTTCTAAAATAATCTCATAAAATATAAAACGCTTAACATTTTTTTTTCAACATAATAGATAATAAAAGTTCCGAAGATGTAAACTTATCTTTGTACGCTGCTTTTACGGGGCCTTTAAAACAAAAATTTTGTTTTAGATTACGTGGGTGGATAGTAACGCTGGAGTAATAACACAAGGAGTTACGAATACCATCGAGCCGCTATCGGATGGGCAAAGATTTACGGCCAGGTATGTGTACCAAGTAATTTGTAAACTGTTTCGTATTAGCATAACAACAATGTTTTGTCTAAAATAGGTGACCGATGGCATTTATTTTATCTTACTTTAAGTCGATATTCATGTCTTGGTTATAACAGTGACTACATAAGGCTCAGTGGGTAGAGTATCACAAGCTAGCAACAAGTTGTCGAAATCGAACAAAAACATCGATACAGTTAAACACTTGTCGTCACTGGTAGTATAAAATATTTATAAAATCATCAAATATACTTTCTTCAGTCTGTGAACAATTCAGAGTTGGACTTTGACCTCGTTTTCTCTTATTATAAGACATTACTTAACTATAACCCAGCTGGTGGTAAGTGGTGTTAAAGCTCTAGATGATAAATCATATCCTCCCCTTTGAAGAAAGCTCGAGTGGCAGCCTGTTACTGGTAACCGAGGTGTAGGGCGACCCCCCACTAGATGTAGTAACGACCTGGTAAGGGGTATAGGAAATCGATGAATGCAGGTGGCTCAGAACCGTGGCATTCCTTGGGGGAGGCCATAATTTAGCAGTGGAATTGTTATATCATAGGTTTTTGGTATTTTTATCATACCAAATATTGCAATCATCCTGATCGTTGATTACAGCCCTTCGCAAGTCCAATTCTAGAATGGCCTACCACAAGAAATAAATTAAATATTATAAATTGATGATTTTACTGAAGGTACTTATATACTTTTATCAAATGTATCTATAACACTAGATATTTATCATTTAAAGCACACAATATAATAAACATAAAATTTATATTATTCGCGTAAGTATAAAGTATAATTATGAGTAAATTTGATTGACTACTACAAACTGATACAAACCAATCAATGAGATATTAATGTTTCATTTGAATATAGAGTATATCTTGATCTATCTGAGTATTTCTTTAATACAATTTATAAACAAAATTTTCTGTTTGTAGATCTGTATTAAAAATGACACCTAAGCAAGAGCATCATAATCAAACCTTCACATGTCAAGCGCAGAACACGGCAGACAGGGCGTACCGAGCTGCCAGTATACAAATAGAGGTGAGTAAAAAGTGACTGCCATTCTTTTTTCCATATTTGAATAGGGGTTTTATTATTATTATGCGAAATTTTTCTTCAAATTTTTATCATGAACTTGACGAGACTCTCAAAATGAAATCTAAACCCTTTCAAAACCACTGCGTCAAATATTAAATATCGTGTAATATAAGATAATATAATTATAACCAACATAATAATGTAAAAGCATTATGTATGCTTCGAATAAAATACAGATGAACAAGGTACAAGCAGGATAGCGGTCATAAACATAATCGTAATCTGTTGCAGTCATGTTATTACGTTAACAACTTTGCTAAAATACAGATAATAAAACTCATAAGGCCTTTATTCTTGGTAATCGACAATGTCTTGATATTACGTTAGGTGTATTTTTTATAGAAATGCCTGCTTCGAGAAAATTACAAGAGATATAATTACGACATTAAAGTAAAGTTGTATGTATACGTCCCAATACTAGGGACAGGCATCCTCTTATTACTGAAAGTGTTTTTGGGCAAGGAAGTGTTTGTTGGTGCACTACCCCAAAGTGGGTTCGTGGACTTCACAGGTCTTCTCTATTTTAAAATTTTCATACTGTTCAATTTAGCTGACAACGCATCTGCATTTTGACTCTTAATAGAGGATAAATATAAATGTCGATGAGCTACGGCATTTACTTATCATCAAGTGGACTGAGTGCTAGTTTGTCACCTGTATTACATAAGGACATGATGTGAAATCTGGTAATAAGTACGTATTAGGAGATTGCGGTATAATATACTACTCTGTTTCAAGGCAGTTTTAGAAATGAGAAAACAGCTGTTCCGGATTACGAAAAATATATAGGCAGTCACTTTAAGCAACATTTAAGAAGAACCTTAGTATTTATACCAATAATAAAAGAAATTTCTTATAATATCGTATTACAAAAGATAAGCAAGAATAAATACACCTACACAGTGAACAAATGACGAATACATTTCTACGTAATATTAAACACTCGAAAGCGAAAATGGGATTATAGCATCATTTTTGTTATGGAAGCACTGTGGGACCGACTCCTCATTACTGTCACATCCCACGCCAGTAGACTATGGCCTTATGACATCGTTAGCGAATGGTATATCAGTGCAAATTGTTCCATTTTACGTCTCGTTGCTTGGCAAAGGTCTTTGTTAGGGAGGCTGACTTGAATCGTTAAGCCCCGTCATACTTTGGGTTTTGTACCGCCTTTCCTTTCTGATTAAATTTGTCACCGTTTCCATGGAAACCTGGATTTAAATTAACAAGTATATTGTTCCATTTATTTTTAGCTTTTGTTGTTATATCGTGGTGCACATTTTCTTATTGTAGCAATTGTTGATTGATAATGTCAGTATTATGAATTAATTTAATCTGTTTCTTGTCAGAAAATATTTGTCCATTTAAACAACATATAAGGTTTACATCTATGTTAGTTATTAAATAAAAAAATACAAAAAATAATAATAAGTTATAAAAACTTTATGGTCGGTATGTTTATGCGTTTTTATTTTACATTTTATATTAAAATAAAAATATAATGTCTTACATTAGTATCAATATCAATGTTTCTACTACTTTTTAATTTACGTAAAACACATATAATTCGACTTATTATAAAAATTGTTTTTAATTAGACTCAGGTTTGAAGTAAAATCTGTTTCACGTAATAAGTCGCGGTAATATGTAAACATAAATTTTAACTATTAAGTATGACAGTAGATGTCAAATTTCGCGAAGACTGTGGTGACGACCCTTAGTCTTATTACAAATCATCAAAACATGAATTATAGATGATTATTTTATATATTTATTTATGATTATTATATATTTATGATTGAGTAACTATGTATACAAATATATTATACCTTTTTTACACATTTTTATTATTTATTAATCGAAAGTTGAACTTATCAAGATGGGTTTTATAGACGTAAATAAAAACATAATTGTTTAAAAATATTATGTCATTTCAACATGGCATATTAATACATAAGCAATATATTCAGAAAGAAAAACAACTATTATAATCAAAACAATAAAAGTCATTTATTTAATTATAACCGTGTAGTGGCGGGTAAAAATGCCCACTAGCCCATATCTTCCCGTGGCTGTTGTAAGAGGCGACAGCGGGATGCTGAGGCAGAAGAGGGGCAGCATCATCTTTTTGATGACAGCAAAACAAAACAACAATAAAAAAACTGCGGTTGCCAACCCGCTCGCCAAGCGTGGCAACTATGGTAATATACCCCCCATGATTAAAGTTACGAAGATACGGCCCCTAGTCCCCGGTGGCCCCACTATTCCTGGCTATGGTGGCGACGATGGTAACTGCGGGTCAGGGGGTGGGGGTATAACGGTTATGTCACATCTATGCCGGTAGTTGTTGGGAGCACTAAGCTAGAAATTGTTGACGAGAATGTTTACCTGGGCTAAACAGTCCGACTAGGCAAGTCCAACTTCGACCGAGAGGTCAATCGACGGATGCAACTTGGCTGAGCAGCGTTTGGTAAATTACGACACATCTTCTTGTCGGGTATACCTCAAAACTTGAAAACGAGACTGTATAACCAGTGCTTATTGCCAGCGATAACCTTTGAACCTGTGACGTGGTTCTTCTCTGCTGGCCGGATGAGGAAGCTAAGCAAGCTATGTAGAGGGCTATGCTCGGAGTTTTTCTGCGTGACAAAATTAGAAATAAGGATATCCGCAGTAGAACCAGAGTGACCGACATAGCCCAACGGATTAGCAAGCTGAAGTGCCAATGAGCCGGCCATATAGCTCGGAGAACCGACAACCGACGGGGAAAAAAGGTTCTCGAGTGGCGGCCTCGTACCGGCAGGCGAAGTGTAGGGCGTTCACCCATTAGATGGAGTGACGACCTGGTAAGACATGCAGGAAGTCGATGGATACAGGTGGCTCAGGATCGTCCTTTGTGGCATTCCTTGGAGAAGGCTAATGTACAGCAGTTGACTTGTGAAGGGCTGTAATGATGACGAGTGGCGGTGTGACAATATCCACTACCCTATATTATCCCGTGAGTGCTGTAAGAGGCGACAGAGGGAAACAAATCAGAAGATGAGATGATCAGAAGATTTTCCTAATAACGACTAAAAATAAAAAAAACTACCCTCTATGAGGTAATCTACCTATCTATATAATCTAGTCTTATGTTCATCAGTGAACTTTAATAGGCGGTAAAAGTAATGGTAACGGTATTTAATTATTGTGATAGCTAGGAGTTTAGTGATTAAGCGTTTATCTGTGGCATTGTTCTATACCGTCTCGATACAACACGGTACTATCTCAGTACAAAGGCTATAAGCCATACAATGACCTACTGTGGCGGATTGGGATTATTTTACTAGATATAGTGGACTGTATTGAGAATCTAAATCCCCTGAAACGTTCAGTTACCGCAGTCACAAAATCACACCAAAAACAGCAATAAACTACTCACGGTCTTACTAGCCAGCCTCCCAAGATCAGCAAACGTTGACAGCTCCTGGTAGCTTCTTCTACACGGTAGAATACACTAGCAATTAGATTGTACACGGTACACTCTGGAGTAGTCCCTTTTTAAAGTTTTTGGAGAGATGTTCACATCACGAACACAAAGAGAATGTGTATAGCTTGTCTCGCCTCCTACCCTCCTCTTCTCTTTTTTTTAACTTCACAGATTATTACAACGCATATTACGTCGCAATGTTGCCACTAGGTGTGACCGGCGCTCCGATCGTAGCAGATCATTGTGCCTCGGTATAAATTTTGTGAGTTGCGGTTTATTACTGAACACACCCCCCACCGAAACCATCTTGATGGTTTCTCCTAACTATATGAAAAAGATATTAGAGAAAATATTATAACTTAAGCTACGGAACATGCAAAATAACGCTGAGACACAGAATGTCCTCAACGAGAAAAAAAAAATATTAATACACGTAAAAACTAATTTGAATAAGGTAGAGGACTCAGTTTATTAACTGGTCTCTGTAGAGTACTCTTTTGAGTGCGAAGCGTAACACAACGAACAATCCCATCTGGACCGGGGTGAAGAGCCTCAATTCTACCCAAAGGCCAATTGCACGGCGGTACATTATTAGTTTTTATGATTACGAGATCACCTATTTTTATATTAGATCTATCCGAATGCCACTTTGCTTTCTGTTGCAGCGTATTTAGATATTCGTGACTCCATCTACGCCAAAACATTTGTGAACATTTTTGAATATATTGCCAACGTGATAATCGATTTATTGTTATATCCTCTACATTATACTCAGGTACTGCTGTTAACCCTTTTCCAATTAGAAAGTGTCCCGCAGTCAAAACGTTGAACTCATCAGGATTATCACTAGCTGGTAACGGACAAAGCGGCCGCGAGTTGAGAATCGCTTCTACTTTACAAAACACTGTTGTGAGTTCCTCGAACGTCAAACTTTTTTCTCCTACGGCTCGCGTTAATAGATACTTGGCGGATTTAATTCCAGCTTCCCAGAGCCCACCCATATGTGGTGCACCAGGGGGATTAAATCTCCATATAATTTGTCGTTTTGAGCAACCCTCTAATATATTGTTTTTTTGTTCGAGCATAAATCTTTGTACTTCGGTTAAATGCTTACTAGCAGCTATGAAATTAGTTCCGCAATCCGAATAAAGGAAGGAGCACACACCGCGTCGCGCTACAAATCTGTCTAAACACGCGAGGAAACAGTCCGATGACAACGACGATAAGACTTCAAGGTGTACAGCTTTTGTCGAATAACAAATAAATAATGCTAAATATGACCGTTCAACCCTAGCATTTCGTCGTAAACTTTCTTTTGTAAAGAACGGACCACCGAGGTCCACCCCTACATGCTCAAAAACATTACAAGGTATCAATCGGGCTGCTGGCAAAGGTGCCATCTCAGGCTGTAAGAGCACTGGGTTGTGTTTAAAACAAATTTTGCATTTGGACAAAACTGACCGAATAATGCGACGGGATGCTAAAATCCAAAAATTTTGATTAATAATGTTTTGTAAGGTGCGTGGACCTACGTGTAAATATTTTTTATGTAAATATTCAATAAGTAAAAAGGTAAATCTACTATTTTTAGGTAATAAACGAGGATGCTTCGCGTTATAAGGTAACGCTGAATAATTTATTCGACCCCCCACCCTGAGGTATCCGCGTTCGTCAATAAATGGAGATAATTTTCTCAACGACGGAACGTACTTTGTGCCCTTTGACAATCTATTTATTTCATTTGCGAAGTATGCACTTTGTACTAATTTAATTAAAACATCTTGGGCAGTATTTAATTCGTTAGTCGTCAGTATTGATTGCTTCGAGTGACCGGATTTGAGTCGGAACCATCTCAATATTCGAGCAAACGTACGTTGCAGTTTATAATAAGAAGAGAAATTGGAAAAGATTCGGTCACAGAACTCTAACTTAGTCTCCTCTATCGAATTATTTTCATTTGTGATTAAATTGAAGGAGCCTAATGTATGATTTGATTTCATTTCGGGTGTATTACTTTCATGTTGGTTGATAAATGTTCTCACTGGCCACTGCGAATAGTCGTCGTACAACCAAGATGGGCCCTTCAACCACTGCTCACTGCACTCCACGAGCTGTGACGGAGACGCTCCGCGCGAGCATATGTCTGCCATATTGCACTCACTACTCACGTGACGCCAACAGTGTGGAGGTAACACTTCACATACCTGAGTAACACGGTTACTAACAAACGGCTTTAATTTGTAAGCTTCTGTCTGAAGCCACGTCAACACGATAGTCGAATCGGTTAACGCAGTAATACGAGTAATTTTTACACGAGTTAAAATGTCACGGGCATATCTAATTAATTTGCTTAACAAAACTGACGCCATTAATTCCAACCTCGGGATAGTTAATGGTTTGACGGGGGCTACTTTAGATTTTGCTGTCACCAGGCGTACTTTAGTTTGACCTCTATCGTTACGACTGATCACATACACACAACTAGCATAACCGCGAGAGCTTGCATCGCAAAAGGCGACCAATTCACATTCGGTCTGTTCTGGTAGCAGCATATGTCTATCTATCTTGATTGCCGTTAGTCGCGGGAGATCATCAACGTAATTAAGCCAGCGCTTAGTTACGTCAGTTGGCAGCTGCTCATCCCATCCTATGCCCAGCTTCCATAAATCTTGCATTATCTCTTTCGCGATGAAAATGCACGGTGAAATAAAACCCACGGGGTCGTAAATAGAAGCTAATAATTTTAAAACAGAACGTTTAGTTGTTACTTTATCAGTCTTATCTACTGTGAAATAAAAACAGTCAGTCAAAGGGAACCATTTCAGACCTAGCACTTTGACTGAATATTCGTTACCATCTTTCATAAATGTAACAGGACACTCTCGGTTTTCTAACGGAACGCGTTGTAAAACTTTTGCACTATTACTCGCCCACCTTTTGAGTATAAAGCCACCGGAATTAAACATCTCTAAAAGTTCATCTTGTAACCGAGATATCTGTGACAATGAACTACAAGAATATAGAATGTCATCCATGTACACGCCCTCGCGCACAACCTTTGCAGCGAGTGGGAAACGTTCTTCCTCGTCATAGGCTAACTGTAAGAGGGTGCGGATAGCTAAGAACGGTGAGCAACTTAAGCCGTAAGTGACAGTTTTTAATTCATAAACGTCAATGGCATCGTTAGGCGAATGACGATACAAAATATGTTGATAACATCTATCTGACTGATTCAGTTTAATTGCCCGATACATTTTGCATACGTCACAAATCAAACAATATTCAAACAACCTAAAATTCAATATTATAGCCCCAATATCTCGATACAGATTAGGCCCGGTCAATAGAATATCATTAAGCGAAACGTTCGTGGACGTTTTAGCCGAGGCATCGAATACCACACGCAAAGGAGTAGTGGAACTACTGGGCTTAAGTATACTGTGATGAGGTATCACATATTTGCTTGGGGTGTCCCCCGAATAAAGCTCCATGTGCCCTAGATTTTCATATTCGCACAT
Organism: Parnassius mnemosyne; assembly: GCA_963668995.1. Taxonomy (NCBI): domain Eukaryota; kingdom Metazoa; phylum Arthropoda; class Insecta; order Lepidoptera; family Papilionidae; genus Parnassius; species Parnassius mnemosyne. The sequence goes on from CAVLGL010000091.1 coordinate 14,488,205, forward strand.
GAACTCTGAATAGGCTTGTCGTAATACAGGTGAACGATTCAACTTGCGCTCGGTGAACAAGAGTCGCCGCTCGGCTGCCGCTCGTGACGCGCCCAACGGAGGCGGGTCTGGTATGAATGGTAACGGCACTGAATAGGTACCATCCTCAGTACGACTATAACGAGCCACGAAAATGTCTTCCGCTAATTGTTCCAAAGGATTAATCGAGGGTTTGCTTGGCAATTCTTCGATTTCCCAAAACTTACGCAACGTTTGATCTAAAGACTCTTGTTCATCAAATGAGACTGATAAATTATAATTTTTTAAATTGTCCTTATCATTGCTATAAAGTTTACCACTTACAACAAACCCGAAAGCGGTATCGATCACGCTTGGTATATCCGATGAAATAATATAAGGTTTATCCTTAATTAGTTCCGAAACTATATCATTGCCCAATAGTATATCGATACGCGAACGCTTATAAAATAATGGATCAGCTAAATTAAAATTCTTATATTTATTAATAACGTCCGAGTGGAATCGAACGTTAGGCATATCAGCAGATACCTTAGTCACTACGACCATGTTCAGTGTAAAACTAGGTAGGTCAGTGTGTAGGGACCTTAATGTGCATGTAATCATGCCGTGATTTTTTACAGCCTCTCCACCGAGACCATAAATATTAAACGAACACTTCTTTCGAGGTAAGCCCAAACGTTGAGCACACTCAGTTGTAATAAATGAGCTCTGAGCTCCAGAGTCAATAACTGCACGGCAGTATTGAAGCTGGCCGCTACTATCAATTACTAACACGCGCGCCGTTCCCAATACAACACCGTAACCCGAGTGAGCGTTATTGGAATGAAGCGTATCTATCGTATAACGCTCTGAGTCACTCATAGCCTGAGACGAGACGAGTGCTTGTTGCACTTGCGAGTCAGAGCACAATGGACGGGTGGATGTTGGCACGAGCGTGTCGCTCACTGGCTCCCTATGCAATAGATAATGATGTAGTGACGCACATACACCACAAGACATCTCACTTTTACAAGTTGAGGTATCATGATTTCCTTTTAGGCAATTATGACACAATTTTAAGCTATTGACACGGTCAATCCTTTTATCTACGGTCAATTTACGAAATTGATCGCACCTATAAATCATGTGATTTTGATTGCAATGCGCGCAAATTATTTTTTTATTTTTATTATATTTCGACACATTAGTATTTAAAACTGTCTTTGAATAACTTTTGTAGTGGTTATTATTGTTGCCTTTGTAATTGTTACATATAGACTTATTTCTTGATTGTAACGACATCGTACTATTCGATGAATGTTCGAGTACTTTAACTTGTTTATTTACAAAACTAATTAATTCCGAAAAAGATGGAAGTGAATTTTGATCCCGATTTTCTTCAAAAAGCCTCCTAGTATGCGCATCCAACCCACGTAAGGCTAAATGACAAAATAAATAGTCATGTAAATTTTTAATTTTTAATGCCTCGATGGCTTTAAAAGAGTGATCGAATGTTTCGATAAATAAAGTAAGATTTGCGGTAGTATCTTTATTTAACGGCGTAAAGTTTATCATTTTGTCGATGTACCTACCCACGAGTATTCGATCATCTTGATATTTATTACATAAACTTTGCCATACGACAGTATAATTAGCGGCTGTTATGGGCAATTTTTTAACAATGTTTAATGCCGAACCTTTAACACATGAAAGCAAATAGTGAAACTTATCTATTTCGTCGAAATCTCGATTGTGGACAAGTGATATAAATGTATCGTAGAATGTGGTCCACTTCTCAATATCACCATCGAATTCAAATAAACGTAATTTAGGTAATGACGGCCTTACATCACTCCTATCTTTCCTACTGAGGGATGCCTGCTCGTCCGGTTTTAATCTTAAATATTGCAACCGACATGCCTTATAAAGTTCATCAAATGTATCTAATTCTCGCGTTGACAATCTTGTCTCCGGTTTTAATGATATATCTATTTCAATAATATTTAACACTGTTTCTTCAAACTTTGAGCGGACACTTTCTAATTCGGAATAATCGGCTAAGAAATTCTGAATTTGTGTGGGATCATTTATTTGGGATCTCGCGATATCGAAAACCTTTTGTAATTTAGCAAATAGGTATTCCTTTTTAAAAATAAGTGTTTGCCTTTTTATTTGTAATTTATCCGACATTATGAACAAATTACAAAATTAATACTTTATAAACGCACCGCGAGCAATGGACATCCAGGTAAAAAAGAGGCAAATTAAATAAGGGATATTAAATTAATTAAATGCGTAGTTTTACTCAAATATATGACGTCCACGGGACGCGAATTAAGGGTAGAAAATTATTATTCGAAGATCACTAATTCGAATATATGCGGCTCGAAGGCCAGAAATGTGGCGGATTGGGATTATTTTACTAGATATAGTGGACTGTATTGAGAATCTAAATCCCCTGAAACGTTCAGTTACCGCAGTCACAAAATCACACCAAAAACAGCAATAAACTACTCACGGTCTTACTAGCCAGCCTCCCAAGATCAGCAAACGTTGACAGCTCCTGGTAGCTTCTTCTACACGGTAGAATACACTAGCAATTAGATTGTACACGGTACACTCTGGAGTAGTCCCTTTTTAAAGTTTTTGGAGAGATGTTCACATCACGAACACAAAGAGAATGTGTATAGCTTGTCTCGCCTCCTACCCTCCTCTTCTCTTTTTTTTAACTTCACAGATTATTACAACGCATATTACGTCGCAATGTTGCCACTAGGTGTGACCGGCGCTCCGATCGTAGCAGATCATTGTGCCTCGGTATAAATTTTGTGAGTTGCGGTTTATTACTGAACACCTACAAATAACCGTTTTGTTTGTTCGTGTGCAATTTAATACTTCAAAACACTTACCCGACATTGAAGAAATTCCTAAAGTGAGAAAAAAGGAAAAGTATTTTTACTGTCGCTCGTAACGCATCTGGCATTCTTCATGATGTTAATTGAAAAGGTATTAAAACATACATATACATATATCATGCTTCTTACATATTAGTATTGTTTTGTAGCTGTTTATTTATTCTAGTCTCGCGTTTTCTCCACCGTAAGACCCTTTTCTTACTAAAGGTGTCGGTATTTCAAGCTTACAAATTCTGCGTGTATACAAAAAGGGTGGGAGTTTGGTGCCCGAATGTTTCAGTTACATTATTTATGTATTCCAGGCGAATTTGAAGGAACCAAGTTGGTTTAACAATGAACCCAACAAGCTGAAATAACTTTCAGTTACGATGTCCAAGTAGAATAACGATAATTTTATTAAGTACAGTCTTCTTTTTTAAATTGTATAAATTAGTTTTACTCGTAAATTGCAAAAAACATTCTTTGAACCTAATAAACTGGCGTTTTTTGTGTAGAATTTAGAGCATCCTATCCTGATTTTGAATTATAGGTAAGACAAACGGACTTTGGTAGGAAATGTTACTACCTAAGAAAAATCTAAGCAATGCGTCAGATGGGGTGTTAATTTAGGAGACAACTTCTAACTTCTCACCATCTAATTTCGCTAATTACTCGTATGATTTGATCGTTTAATATTGTTGCACTTTATCATAATAATGATTAGATGTTCTTCGAGCCTTTTAAGGGTGACATAGATGTCGGCATAATATAATATGTTTCTTGTTGTCTGGCTATAACTCGATTCCTCATAAACTGCTAACACAATATTATCTAAGCCAACTATAACGAGTAATTCTTGAGTAATGATTTCGTATACATTAATATATACGCAAATATGCACTTGTTTCCATGGATGGTTTAACGGTGTCTTCGGTCGGTCTAAAAATTATTATTATTATTTATAATAAAATATAGACTAATCTATGTGTTATAAAATTTAAAAAAATCACAAAAGTAATATAAAGTTACGTAACTTAAATAAAACAGTTTTTTTTTATAGGATAGGGTGACAAACGAGCACACAGTCCACCTGATGGTAAGTGGTTGCTGTGGCCCATATACATCTACATTTATCCTCGTTTGCGAATCAAAATATAGAAGCGTTGTCACCCGTAAGGACTAGGATGGAATGCCTCATTTCCAGTAAAAAGGCCCTCCGGCCACCTGCACTCACCAAGCGAAACGCAGAGGTAAACCTCTACTTCACGCTGGTATTCTGTGAGGTCGTGGTACCACCCCGGTTCGAGCCGGCCCATCCGTGCGACAGCAAAAGCTGCCGCCTGGCTCTACCACTGTTAATAAGTTACAGTTAAATGCTCTTCATTTTACTGCTTCAATAACGTATGTGATCTATATGTATTACAAGTCTAAAAAATCGGACAAGTGCGAGTAGGACTTGCACCCTGAGGATTCCGTATAACCATAATATATATATTATGTAGATAATTCATCCTCCATAGCAATCATAGGTAAAGTAAGTACCTAAAATTCCTTTACCGAAAAGTTAAGTCGGATTGATTGTCAGAATTAACATTGCCGTGAAAAAATTCTCTCTCAAAAATCTGTTGATCCTTCAGTTATGTTATTTCATGCTAAATTTGTAATCGCAAAATTATTTTACATGTAAATGTTTTTTTTGTACTTTAAGAACTTACTTCTTGTCAAATTTTATGATTCAACAGTCAACAGGACGGAGTATTAAAGTATTTGACATGATGGCAAAATATTTTGGATGAAATTAGAAACTTGAACTTTTTACACTTTCATGAGACTGTAGACTGATATAATATCATTATTAGGATTTCTTAAATTCTGATATACGAGTAATCTCTTTATTAGACGACGGTTGAGATACTGTTGTTTGGCGATAGAATAAAGTAAGAGTTGTCAATTTATAATCAGACTTCTAGGGAGAAAGTAGTCTAAGAAATTTGTATACACATAGGTATTATGTTTTAAATACTTATTTAGACTTCTGTTACCTCGGGAAAAACGGAACCCTTATAAGATCACTTTGTTGCCCGTCCGTCTATTTGCTATCACAAAGCTTACCTTTGAGGGCAAAGATGAAATACAATGTCACCAGTAAAATTAATTTTTACTTCTACACTTACCATACAAACCATAATAGTATTATGCTATTATTTAACGCTGGCATTCAATTAGCCAAAATGACGCGAGCCAGCCAAGTGTATTTACTGTGATATACACATATTGCTTCTATGAGAAAATACATGTTCCCTATGTTCGGCAGTGGACTTTTGGTAGGCTGTAATAATGGTAATATTTATAAGAATGAGGATAATGATTCTATTAGAGAGTGGCCCTTCCCCAGTCAAGTCGACCCATTGATGCTGCAGCCAGCCATAATAAAGCTGTAGCGTTTGTTTACCGTGTATATAATAGAGTATTACTGAAATAGAAATACCGATTATGACTCATAAAACATTATGACAACCATCACAAAGGAGAGTGCACATAAAATAAGCATTCCGAGATCAATGGATACGTACACTGATATAAAAATTATTGTCCTTTGAAGAGACTGTTAAAAGGGAATTACTATTCCGGTCACGGGCTGAGGCCTTCCAGAAGGGTTTCTTTATTTATTATTTTTATCGTGGATTTTTATTTATGTTTGAAACTTGAGGCACCTATCATAAAACTGAAGTATATACATCAAAATACACTTTCACATGTATTTTTCCCATTAGCATATAAATGTACCCTGACAGATTTTAAGCCAATGCCGTGGTAGTTCACGCTTGGAGTAAATTTCACAGTACGCGAGCAGTTAGTGTTATGTCCCTAGCGGCACCAATGAACAAATTTAAATTAAATTAAAATTTTAAGAGTTGATTTGTCACGTGCTCGGTGAAAAACCTGCACATCTGAGAACTTGGAAGAAATGTGAAGTCCGCCAACCTTCTCAAGAACGAGAGCTGACCTGTACTGAGCTGTTTTTGGTGAAGTGACTTTTGAAAAACTGGGAGCTCCTCATTACCCCGTGAAGTCTACTGCTGAACTTGAGCCTTTCATGTTCTAAGAAGGATTTCCATTAATCATATACTTGGCAGCCTAATTGACGAATACAGTACTAGACGCCTCTCACCTTAGTCGGGTGATGGATTATCTTAAACCGTCACCATTGGTAAAAAAAAATAATTAAATTAAAGATTTTAGAGGCCCCAAATATTAGTACTGATATAGAGACACTCACTAAACCTATACCAACCATACGCGATGTAACGATCATTCAATTAAAAAAAAAGGTACAGTAGAATGCCATATCCGAAATGCGGGCAACAATCACGCAGCCACAAAAACAAACCCAACAGTTTATAATTCTTCACAACTGCTGGCTAACATTTTAGAACCGAGTATATTATAAATATTTGACTACTGATTAATGGGCCTATCCCACATTGACAAAAATCTGGCGAAAGAACATCAGACGCTTCGCACCTTAGATGTACCAACCTGTCTCATTATGGATATTTTTGTTGTTATTATTGTTGGTTTTGTTATCAAATAAACTAAAATATATGAAATTTTTACAAAACCTGCAGTAGAACATCGTTATACATTTCATTACGCTCTTAACGTATGACACCGATGATTATAAAATAAATATATTGTGAAATAAAATTATCTTCAAAAATAATTTAATTAGTTTTTGTTTCCTTATTTTATCATCTGTCATTCTAAAGTATATTTTTAAGATTAAAATGACGAAGTGGCAGATAGATGGTAAGAGGCTACTGCAGTACAAATATATATGCCCACAATACTCACTTTTTCATACGATAGGGTGACAAACGAACACACAGTTCACCTGATGGTAAGTGGTTGATGTGGCCCATAGACATCTACATTTATCCTCGTTTGCGAATCAAAATGCAGATGCGTTGTCACCCGTGAGGACTAAGATGGAATGCCTCTTTCCGAGTAGAAAGGGTCTCCGGTTCTCTACACTCAGCATACGAAACACAGCAGTGTTAAGCTGCTATTTTACGCTGGTATTCTGTGAGAGCGTGGTCCTTCCCCGGTCGAGCCGACCCTTTCGTGCTACTATACTACTAATATAGCTGCAGCATGGCTCTACCACGTATAAACACTTACCATCAGGTGGGTTGTATGCTCGTTTGTCATCGTAACTTGTATAAAAAATATATTTTTGGGATTTAATATCGTCTTAGTTTTTACATTTACGATTCTTTCCGCTTTTTATAGACCAAAGGCCACACATACGAATAGTAAATTAACTTCCGAGCGCTGAGTTCTCAAATTGGTTTTTATATGAGAAAATATTTTTATACAATTCTCCAAAAGTATTTACTAAGTCATTAATTATATATACTCAAGGTAGTTATGACGACAGAAGGGCCTGGTTTGTTTATCATGCCTTTTTCCGTTAGCTATAAAATAAGAACCCTTTTTACGGGCAACCCAATTACTTTTTATGATCAGATGGCCGACGATATTGCTTTGATATTGAGATTGTTGCCATTCGTACTCGGGAAAACTGGCATGTGACCATTTTTCTGGCTTAATGTTACGACACTGGGCGTAAATTTCATCACAAACGCTTTATTTAGAAGATTGAAACTTAACGGTACTCGTTATATAGACATTGATTTTTATGTTCGTTTTAGGACTACGTTGTAGGACTCTCTCATAATTGTTCCATCTGCTAATAAGCTAATTTAATTGTTCAAAAACAAAGTCATAATATACTATTTAGCAATTTAAACCGGACAATGTTTTTGACCCGCCGTGCCGTCTAAGAATATTCCACATCATTCCTTGGTTGTCGTAAGAGGTGACAGGTGAAAACTGAAACGGAAGTGGGAAGTTTTTTTTATAGAATAAGGATGACAATCGAGCGCATACTCCACCTGATTGTAAGTGGTTGCTGTAGCCATAGATATGTACATCTATCCTCGATTACGATTCAAAATGCAGATGCGTTTTGGTGAGGACTAAGAAGGAATACCTCGTGTCCAGTAAAAAAGGGTCTCCGGTTCTCTACACTCACCATACGAAACACAGCAGCGTTATGCTGCTATTTTACACTGGTATTGTATTATGTGAGAGCGTGGTCCTTCCCCGGTCGAGCCGACCCATTCGTGCTACAACTATACTACTAATATAGCTGTAGCATGGCTTTGCCACGTAAAATCCTAATAAGATCTTAAAATAAAAATAACACTGCAGATACCAACATCTCTGCTATTAGCAATCCATGGGTAAGGCCTATGTTTAGCTGTGGACATTGTAGGCTGTATTGGATGAATGGATTATATTTATCAAGAAAATTAGAAAATGAGGACAGTGTAAGGATTATATGAGTGTATTCTAATTGCACAACGATGATTCGTCGTTTAGTAATATATTTACTCGATAACCCAATAAACTTAATACTCTCTCACTCAATGTACAAACATGTAATGCATATTTACAGGCAATATTTAATTAAACGCAGTGATAATGACAATTCTAGTCTGATTTTGTTCATGGTTACAATTTTGAAATATTTTTGGACGCTGTAATCTGCACAGAACATAATAATAGTGATACCGTTTATAAATGGTCCTGAATTAAATAGACATATCATAATTGTTACACTTGGAAGACGAATGGTCAACCATACTGGCGCCGCAAGCTTTAGTCACTGGTCCCTAAATTTTTCTGGGTATTTAAATTCGAGTATATTGATAATGATTTTTTTTTTATAGGATAGGGTGACAAACGAGCACACAGTACACCTGATGGTAAGTGGTTGATGTGGCCCATAGACATCTACATTTATCCTCGTTTGCGAATCAAAATGCTGATGCGTTGTCACCCGTGAGGACTAAGATGGAATGCCTCTTTTCCAGTAAAAAGGGTATCCGGTTCTCTACACTCACCATACGAAACACAGCAGCGTTATGCTGCTATTTCACACTGGTATTATGTGAGAGCGTGGTCCTTCCCCGGTCGAGCCGACCCATTCGTGCTACAACTATACTACTAATATAGCTGCAGCATGGCTCTACCACGTATAGCCATGCCGAAAAATTAAATATTAACCTCAAATAAGTAAAGGCAGACGGCTTACTTTAGAAATAAATATTTCTAAGAAGATGCAAGGTTGATAAAACACATACGTATTAAATTTGCTTTAAATCCCCTTAAATTAGCATCATCCTATTTAGATACTATAGACACGCCCAAGCACTCGACTGTTATCTCCCCACAATTATTGTTTTTTTTTTACATAGAAATGAAGGGACAATCTAACTTACAATCCACCTGATGGTAAGTGGCTACTGCAATTCTTCGATCTCCTTACCTTACAGACCGGAAAACAGAAGTTCTAGCACAGCTACAAACTGTTTCGAACTATAGTGCTGTCGTCTTCGTTCTCATATATACCTGGCGTTAATCGTCATTAGCTCAGATACGCGGTCTATTATAGTATGGTTTACTTATAATAGTTACAAGTAAAAACAGACTACGATTACATTAAAATACAGGTTATGTTTTTGTGTTCTTTCTCATTATTTACGAAAATTTATCAGTCGTTTCTAAATTGAATTGCGGTGCCGTATTCGAAAAAATTTAATAACGATTTCAACGGCACATGTATAAATTTTAATTTGCTCCACGATCAGGACAGAACATTTATTTTCCCCCCATTCATTTCAAGTAAAACAAAGCTATAAAGCCAATAGATTAGTCCGCAGTGCGAGCTATTAAAAATTCAGTTCAAAAACTGTCTCTCATTTATTATTCGGTGAGTTTATGGCTTAGCTGGTTTTGCTGCTATCCCTTTATTTATGCGTTTTTTAGAGTCTGCTGCAATGAATTTTGTTTATTACTTCCCTGGTGTAATGGCTATTATAGAACGGAGTTCATAACCCATTAATATTCATCTTTGTTCAAAATGATTATTTCTTTATTAAGATACCCGAGTGAAATTGTCTTGTCATTTACCGTAAATATGTTTTCATTAGTTGTGTTTTCGATTATTCGTATACCGTTATTAAATTCATTGTAATATATTATAATTTCGTATGTATTATTTAAAGATTAACCTGAGTTGAATATCTCATAAATAAGCAATGGGATACAGATCTGTCACTTTAATGTTTCTATTACCGTTATCGCTACAGCTTATCGAAAGTCTATAACTGAATATAGGTCCTCCCCATAGGTTGCCTCATAGAAGGAGGATATTTGATACAGTTGGTAACCGCAGTTTTTTTAGTAATTATTAGGAAAAAGCTACTTGCCATGTCTTGATTTGTTACCCTCTGTCGCCTCTTACGATACCCACGGCACGAGGGTGGAGCAGAAGATATTTTTATTCGCTATTACACGATAGACTTACAAACTCCTATTATTTTAAAAACAAAGTAACTAATATGAGTACAAAAATAGAAATAAAATTCCCCGTATGTATTGTGTTTTAAAATAAAATATTAGAATACATATTCTAAGGTTTAAAATACGTTATTTTCTACTACATTATCTGCATATTACATGTCACACCTAGATTTCATGTCTAGAAATTTTATTTATAACCTGAGAGTCAGAACGAAGATGATATGTCATAACTATTATCAAATGCGAAATGAGCAATGGTCGGTTATATATTACCTCTAAAATAGTTAACTGTAGTTTATAAACAATTTCATTTGTCCTCAGGTAAAATATGGACCTAAAATAAAACTGTTTAAGAGATCTGGTAAAAAAGGAAAAATACCTGAAGGAGAGGACCTTATTGTAGGTATGTATTTGTCTCTTCTGTAAATATGGTCGCTATTATCTAAGCAAATGTATAAGCTTTGTGATACGAGCTCTATATGCATTTCCTTTATATTCTATGTAGCTGTACTTGTATTATGACAAAGCAATTACCTTTGTGTAACATATAAACTGTTGCGAAAGATTCTTTTGAGAGGTTAAAACTGTTTTGTAAATCATATGATATTTTATTTTAGACTGCAAAGCTGATGCCAATCCAAATAACATGACATTCAGGTGGTACTTGGATGGGGAACTTGTCGGGAACACGTCAGAATTGGTAAGTGTAAAATTTAAATATGTTAATTTTATATTTTTAATGATGTTGAAATCTAACGAGCTAAGATCCGCGTAATAAAATATAATGATGACCTAGTTTGAAAAGCAAATTTTTGTTGAATTGTAAACGCTAACATAATCATTTTAAATTATGATATGCATTACACACTTTCAAAAAATTTGAAATTAGAATTTCAAAACCATTCGTTCGAATCACAGTAAACAGCAAACTGCGTAAAATAGCAGGAGAGTACCCATAGAATAATATAATATATACACAAAGGGAAGGAAACTTTCCATCTTAGTTCTCAGGAATGAAAACCCATATTCATTTTGAATATTATTTAAAGATAGGTATATTAAACCACAAAGTGTATACTCGTTTATTGAAAAAAAAAATATTTCCTTCTTCGATCGAGATATATTTGGTCTGAGTTCGTTTCTGTGATAGAGTAGTCTATATATACCATAGACAGTATTACCATTAATAGTGGAATGTCATAAGTTGGAATAACACCTATACAAAAAAGGTTTGAATTTGTTGATTATAATATGTTTCATTTCATTTCGTATAATCTCAAGTGTAGGTACCTAAAAAATATTTTGTTTGCGCTTCATCATGAAACTATACTTAGCCACACAGTAGAGTCATATGCAGAGTAATCTAAATAAGTATCCTAAAGAAGATAAAAACCTCATTAAAATTTAATCTTTCCAAGTCAATAATAACAAAATAATATTTAATGTTTAATTTTGCAAATGTGCCGCAAGCTGTTTACATAAACTTTATAAACCTACATATAATATAACCAATACTATCGAGTTAAGTGAACTAGCCCATCGTCTTAGCCAGACGTTACTTCGGGTAAATCCTATCTTGCTAAGTTCTGTGTTTTAGAGTGCTGTCAACTTGTCTGAATTTGACTCCTTGAGAAGCGAGACACGTGTCTTATGCACAGAGTAGGAAAACAAATTGGAATTATTTCGTTAAAGAAAAACAAATATTCAAGAAATGAAATCATTTTAAAAGATATATTTAGTGACATTGCAGAGTCTGACTCTCTTTATATTGTTTCCCATCGTTGGTCTGTATACACTGCCTCGCCAAGTCTAGAAAGTTTTTCTACACCGTTTTATATCATTATAATATCAATGTATTATAATTAAAGATCTGCATGTGTATTAATTTTGGGCACATAATATTAAGTTTGATGATAAGTTATTATCATTTATTTTAGATTATAACAAATATAACAAGAAAATATAACGGAGCTGTTCTAAAATGTTTGGTTCACAACGAAGTGGGCAAAAGCGAGGAGTCGGAAATATTGGAAATAACATGTATGTATAATTCGTTCTGATGATGATATTCTGTAAAATTGTAGTGTACATGTCTAGCCAGAAGCTACTTTTGTTTTGTTAGCAGACTAGAATTATTTTTCATGATATTGTTTTTATTTTATGGAATCTATAAACAATTGTTTTATTTTAGATTAATATAAACCCGTTTAATCGACCAGCATGCGGAAAACATTTGACCATTTGGTAAAATTATTACAAGTCCTCTGTTTGACATGAACTCCTTTTTTAGTTTTACAATACACCCATCGCCCATCCGGGTATTTCATGTGCTTTTCATAAAAGTCAGATCATCTCTTAAGAAACAACCGGTTATTAAAAACGAATTGGCTGAAGAAGGAATCGGGTCGGCTCAACTGCGGAAATAATGCACTCGTACAGAATATCTGTCTGTTTCTGTGTTTTGTACGAATATGGTGAGCATCAAGGAGCGGAGATCTATTTTACTAGTAACGAGGCATTCCTTCTTAGACCTCAGGGGTAATACCGCATCTACATTTTGATTCTTAATCAAGGATAGTTTACAGTACAATATTCGTGTAACCGGCCAGAAGAATCCTTCATTCGTCCTACGCCACCAAACACGGTAAATTAAAAACTCATTTTCAAAATTAATTTATTATTTGTAGATGCGCCTACATTTAGAAATTTCCCTAAAGACGTGGAAGCGGAGATCGGTAAAGTCGCAACCTTGAGCTGTGATGTAGATGGACACCCAAAACCCGAAATTGAGTGGCTTCATCGTGAAGAAGATCAAAATATTGTATGTACCTATATTATATTTAACACAGTTATTATACAATATTCTATAAAGCAATATAATAAGTTATTAGATATTTCTGTATTCTTCTTTCGTCTTTATATATATTTAATACCACTGGGGTTAACAAAAGGGTTCAGTTGCAGTTGGTATTCAAAATACGTCATAGTTTTCGGACTTTCAAAACGAAAGTGTATTCTATTCCTAACCAAATCGTGGTCCTTCACTGCTGAGCGTATTAGGAAGTTCCAAGCTTAAAGTTCTGTCTGTGTTAGAAATTGCTGTAGATGTATCCACAGTAGAACCATCATATCCAAAATATGCCAACTTATTGTAACACTGAAGTAGCAAGAAGAAATCAATATAGCTCGAAGAACAAACAACCTAGGGGGAAAAGGTTTTTTTAATGGCAGCCACGTACCATTAAGCAAAGACCTTCAAGATTGACTAACGAAAACATACAGAAAGTTGATGAATCTAGGCTAATGTCCGTGCTTTTGCAGTGTTGTTTGTGTTTAGCAGTACTGTGATGATGATCTTTATATTTTTTATAATAATTTATTTTAATCATAAAGGCCCATATATGTACATAAATTAATACAATTATTACATATAAATTAATATATAATTTAATAATAAAACTATCAATTTTCACTGATTGTCTGCGTCGTGTTTTGTTGCGTGGTATCCCGTAACCTTCTCTTTGGTCAACATTTTTCTTTGAGGAAGTTAATATTTTTTTATGGATTTAATGTTAATATTGTGGTGCGATTCCAGCCTTTTGACCCTCGACATAAGATTGGTACCCTAATATACTTCACGATTTCCTCAGCCTTCGTGGAATTAGTCATCGTAATACAGTTTCGTCGTTGGTGCAGTAAGACGATGTAACATTCGGTCCGTTAGGTGCGCTACCTCACTTATTACGGGGAAGGGCTTCTTCTTATTCGTTTTCTTCTTCTTCTCAATGAAGCTCTCTTTGAACAGGTTCATAGTTGCATAAATTTTTTTTATTTTTTATACATGTATTAATTTATCCATGTATTAATTCTATAAGTACATTATTTCTGGGCTTCCGAAATTGCGTCTAACCAGTTCTCCAATTTGTCCATGTATCGATATCGTACACATCAGTATTTCTTTAATAAAAAATCGAGCTTTAAAAACAATATTTTTTTTATTATTTCATATAATTGTAGGTGAGCTTCAGAATGATAAGCATGTCAAGATTTCCATAAAAAATATTTAATTAACCCTTTTTGTTCACCGCCAAAATGTCGTTATACGTTTGTATTGTCTAACGCATTGCCTTCTATCAAAATTTTTGTCCGAAAGATCTGTGTTTCCATTATGTTTATATTATTAGCGTGGGTGCACATGTCTATTTTATAAGTCGTTCCCACAGAACAGCCGACGTCAGTTTTCTCTTCACCTTTAGTCAATCAGTTAACCTATCTGATTAAGCTTGTCGTAGCGATAAAATGTACGTAGCCATTATTACAAAGTTTCTTTTTACTTTCAATTTTCGATATTTTGTTTAGCGCGTGGGCAGGACGGCGAACCTGACTCTGACGGTCGATACGCATACCTCTGGGCGATACATATGCAAAGCTAACGTCGAAGGTTATCCAGAAATCGAGGCAGAAGCTGCTATTTTTATAAAAGGTAAGATTTCATTTACGTTTATGCAACAACACATGATTACATTGTACAATTTACTGTCGCCAATGAAGCGAAGAGAGCTTCGAGAAAATATAAACTAGTATTTAAGACCGGCACTGTGTATTTATTGAGGTACAAGGTAAGTCATTACTTACGTGGTTGTTCATGGGCAGCGGTAGTCACGTACTGTTGGTTAGGCGCTTTTATGTTTATATAGTTTATTTGTTTAATAATGATAACTTGTCACTAGTTGTTTTGTTAATAATCTGATTACTAATATTAAAATATGTTACCAAATGAAGTTGTTTACCTCGCGAATTTAAAAAGAAACGCCACACAAGGATATTCTACTGTGACGTGGAAGTTATGCACATGGACAAACATATAGATTCGAAATATTTTTGTAGGCCATACAAATGCTTGTGGATTCGACCCCGTAATAGCAGCCAAACGCTTAGCCATTGCGCTAAGCTGCACATTAAAGATAGATATTAAATTGAATTAATTGATGTCGACCAATATTTTATATCCATGCTATATTTACTACGTGAAACTGAAAATTGCACTTAGCGTTAGAAGGAAAACAAAACACAACTTCACACAATATTTTCCAGGCGACCTGTATGGCCGTGACCGGATGGACATGGTAGACAAATCGATCTTCATTGTCTATTAATAACAGGTCAGCCATTTGACCGCCTCACAGCGCTGGTTGCTCATTTGGCTCACTATCGACACTATCGACGACTCACTGTCGACAAGAAACATTACTGAATATAGTTCCGATGAGAAGGAATACAGCTCGGAGGTCATAATCAGGCAGTAGTGTAGACTTGTGAACCCATAAGGTTGTTACTAAGAACACTGTCAAGATGGACCACAGCGGTCGTACTGCTTCACTAAACGAACGCATTTTACCGGTCTGCTTTTATTTTATTTTATATATATATATATAAAATGTTTTATTATATATTATTATTAGGAATGCGAAAAATATTGTCACTTCGTTGGAATTCTAAGTTCACATTTTTGAGATTATTGCTATTGGAAAATATATAATATTATTTATCTTCTTAGAACAAATATATTTTTTTATTATTTGTAAAAAACTTTACCTCTACACTAGGATTTTTCCTGTATAGTGGGAGGCAGTTTACGTACAAAAATTTCACAAGGACAACATCCAGACCCGGAACAATTATTTGTAGGCAATACTTATACTTGTACCATGCGGGATTCAAACCTGCAGCTCTTAGCGATGCAACTCATTACTAAGCCACTGCGCCATGGAGCCGTTTTAACTATAAAAAAGCAACCTGGCGAAAAATTTTGATTGTAATTTTAAGTTCGTTTAACCACAAGCTTGGCGTTGTGAGAATGATAAAATCTGCATGTCTGAGTAATCAAAATTTCAAGGACATTTTTTTAAAGTTACTCCTCCCCAAACTAGAATTTTGTCCTAGAGAGGGTGATCGTAGAGGCAGTTTACAAACATAAATCGTACAAAGACAAGCATCCAGAAATCCCGAAGAAATATTTATAGGCCATACTACGTATTACTATTATTTAATCTGTGGCCATACAAATACTTATTCTGTACGGAATTCAAACCCGAGGTCCCCAACGCTGCATCTCTTTTCTGAGCGACTGCGTCACTACGTCGTCAAGTGCAAAATACGCCAACACGCACAGTGCGTGCAGCAGCGCGTTGAACTTACATAGCCTACTCAAAAATCAGAGGAAGCCTAATCCAAATAGCAGGTTGTATATAGGCTATCACTAAACCTTTTTTAATATTTCAGATAAATTACTATTTATCATAAAAAGTAAATTTAAAAAATATAGTTAACTTTGTGATTTTTGCTAAGGTTGTGTTTTTGTATTTGACAACAATCTGAATTGTGCTATGAAAATTCTGTGGAAAATAAAATTTATATCAAATTATTTTTTTATATTTTGGCCTAAAACTAAAAAAATATATTTAATAGAAAGGAAAATTGTATTTTCTTTTCCCTTAGTTAGCCCAAAATATAAAACAAGTACTATGTAAGATGCACTTCAAACAACTATAGTAAAAATGTATATAACGTTTTGCTATTTGAATTAAATAAACATAAGGATTAGTAACAACTTGATGGCAGTTTTTTTCTCATTAATTAATTATATTTCCATGAAACAATGTACGCGGGTAATTTCCAAGAACATAATCGTGGCCGATATGGGACATTTCCTTTTATTAAATAGAAATAAACCTTGACTCACTTCCTCTTACCACATAGAAATTGTCGTTTGTATATTATAACGAATAATTTAATGGAAATATAAAAGCTGATTATAAGTTAGTTTATATCTTTTTCTATAGTGGGATTAACTAAATAACTTTTAAAGGTATCATATTATGATCAAAAGTATTTTTATGTAAATACTTTTTATCCACTAAAAATAATTATTAATTATTTTATAAATATAACTAAAGTAATTTTGATTTTATGAACCCTATAAAAATAAAGATCCCGTAAAACACCGTAAAGCAAATACATAATAGATTCATTACCATTTATTCCCAATGTTATTGCAAAAAATGCTATGAAATTTAAAGAATACCTCGTTGCTTCCAATAGATGACTGAATAATAATGAATGGAAAATAATTATTAAATGCTCCAGATTAGAGCACTTAGGAGTCAGATTATCAATATCTATTTATTGGCACAGTAGAGCCAGGCTGCAGCTATATTATGGTTAAGACTCGAATTGGTCAGCTCGACCGGGGTACGACCACGCTCTTACAGAATAACTGCGTGAAAGAGCAGAATAATGCTGTGTTTAGTATGATGAGTGTAGAGAATAGGGGACTCTTTTTTACTGCTTACAAGGCATTATTTTTTAGTTCTCAGGTGTGAAAACTCATCTGCATTTTGATTCTTAATAGAGGATAGATGTATATGTATTGGAGCCACAACGTGCGCTCACCATGAAATGGACTGAATGCTCATTTGCCTCATTAAGTCTTTAAAAAATATCGATATTTCGCACTGATCTTGACTGACAACATATTTTAGTTCTGATAAGTACTCATCGATTCATCGTTAACTACAGCTTATCAAAAGTCGACTGCTGTACGACTCTCTAGGAACGTTTTCCACGCTTGGTAGGCGGTTTGGCGACCTTAGTTTTTTATTAACTCGTTATCTGGAAAATGCTGGCATCTTCTGTTTTATTTCCTCTGTAACCTGTAGGATTCTCTTACTCGTACATCGCCACTACAAGGCAAGCAGGTTTGTTCAATCTTACGACACTTAAGCGTTGAAATGTCACAACTGATTTTCTACAACCATCCCAAAGTAAACTCATATACTACCAACTCTAAAATATCTAAACTACTATTTCTATTGCCATTATGCTTTGCAAGCGTAGCCTTTATGTTAAGTCATTAGAATTTTCAGAGTGGAGCTGTGGACTGTAACAGGTTAAAGATTTTGTTTGTATGATGATGAATACAAGGCTTATGAAACATTTCACAATCAAAGTAATACTCGAACCCGAGCTAATACAGAAATATTAATCTGTCTCATAATGTACACGCCACCACAGTCCTTCATTAGTTTAAAAGCTACCGTGTCAAACGCAAGTTTCATTATTCATTCTTATGATAATTCCTTATGAAGGTCAGGTTAAATGGCGGCCAGCAAAATAATTAAAGATTATAAGGTTAACGAATAACCATAATATTATCTAAACGAAAACATCACTAAGACAAATAAGCATTTTAAAGTATTATTTAAAAAATACGACAAGCTAAAAAAATCCGTTTCCCCCTCGCTAAGATTTTCTTTTCTATCATGGACCTCCATTTTTATCCATTTTGAAAACAGTTGAAGAAATATATTTTCAAATGACAAAAAATCAATAAAATTTTCAAGCCACGAAATTCAAATTTAGAACACAGGTGGCCAGAGATACGAGTTTAAAAATGACATATATATTTTTTTAATTTTAACTTTTTAAATAGCAGTGGCTAGTTACTTATCATCCCGCCTACGTACCTCCATGATAGAAGAGAAAATCTTACTGTGGGGGTAACGGATTTTTTAGCTTGTCGATTTTTTAAATCGTAGTTATACATAAATTACACGAGGAAAAACAGCCAGAACTTGAAAAATAATTTGTAGGTCATAAAAAAAATTTCCTTGCGGGATTTTAACTATAATTTAAATAAGTTTTTAAAATATTGTCACTCTATATTTTTTAAATAAGTTGAAAGAAATAAAAGCAAAGCTTATAAAAGGATTACAAGCTTAGAAAAATGTGATTTTCAATTCTCTATCATAGATCTTCTTAATTTATGTTCGGCTCAACCTTTGAACAACAAAAATAAGCAATTTATTAAGATAAAAGGTATCAAAATACAAATGATCCATGTTTTAAATGTAAAATTGATTATCAAGGTAAGGTTACAATGAGACTTTTCATGAGGCTTCTCCATGATAAAGGAGTTGGAATGAAGTATCATTAATGTTTGTAATTCATTCAGAACGCAGATACACAATTAATATTCTCGGCTTATGATATAGTTATGACTATTAGTTATTTTGTTTAATGTCGCTATTTCTTTTTAATAGTTAGCCTCAGTCTAAATCTCACCTTACATTTTTTTCTTTAAAAAAAAATTTACTTTCACACTAAGATTTTCTCCTGTATCATAGAGGTAGTTACAAACATAAATTGCACAAGGACAAACATCCAGACCCGGAACAATTATTTGTAGGCCATACAAATACTTGTTCCGTGCGGGATTCGAACCCGCGGCCAGCAGCGTTGTAACGCATTGCTAAGCCACTACGCCACGGAGCCATCAAACTTAACCTTACCTTACTCCAAAATAGTTTTACTCTAAAGGGTAGGACTCCTTTTTGGCATATGAAGGATTCCGTAGACGTAAGTTCAGGTGGTACTTTCTGGTTTTCTAAAGACTTCAAAAATGAGCCGGTACTCAATTCCACTGTATGTTTCTTTTCATGTGTGTTACCTCATAACTTTTTACTGGGTGAACCAATTTCGATGATTCACTTCTTGTTTGAAAGCTGGTGCTTCATATGTGGCCCCATATAAATTAAAATTATACGTGGTAGAGCCATGCTGCAGCTTTATGTCTGGTATAGTTGTAACACGAATGGGTCGGCTAGACCGGGGAAGGACCACGTTCTCACAGAATACCAGCGTAAAATAGCAGCTTAATGCTGCTGTGTTTAGTATGGTGACTGTAGAGAACCGGAGACCCTTTTTACTGGAAACGAGGCATTCCATCTTAGTTCTCATGGGTGAGAACGCATCTGCATTTTGATTCGTAATCGAGTATAAATGTAGATGTCTGTGGGCTACAGCAACCACTTACCATCAGGTGGACTGTTTGCTCGTTTTTCACCCTTATCCATTAAAAAAATAAGGTCCCATTAAAAAATTTGACCAACGTCTGACCAATATTTTTTGCGTTATTCTTAATAATTTATATTGAAGTCGGTTGAACAATTTTTTTTATTTTAAATTATTTCAAATAGTAGTACCGCTAAATAGCAGTACCTGCAATGTGTAAAAATATAAAGAGTAAGTTTAATTATAGGCTGTGGGGCATTTTAGTCCTCAGAGGTGACAAGGAATCTCTAGCCTTCTTTGTTCTAGCTACTTAAGGTTAGGTGGATATTCTGTTAGTTTATCACTTCAGTTTTATAAAAAGAAATATAATAAATAAGAGATGTATAATACTATTGAATTCTTATCTCTTCACACTGTTACATTATCTATCTTTAATATATATTTATTAAGGTTGCGCGAGGTTATCTGATTCCCATAGTCGCTGGAGTAAATCGCGCTTAATAGTTAATTTATTCTAATGTAATGATTCAAATTGAAAATACGTGTTTGGTAACATTAAATATTGTTCGATAACAACGTAGCAAAATCAGACATCATTTTGTTTAGCGGCTTCGCCTTTAGTAGAAGATATTCAGGGGTTGCCGATATTAAGTAATTGGTAATATGTTAATGTATTTTCTAAATCTTTTATTAAATTTTTGTACACAGTTCACCTGATGGTAAATGGTTGCTGTGGCATATAGACATATATTTTTGACTTACCTATAAACTATATAGTTTGCGAATCAAAATGCAGATGCGTTGTCAGCCGTGAGGACTAATATGGAATGCCTCTTTTAGAGTAAAAGCAGTATCCGGTTCTCTACACCTACCAATAGTCCTACCCCGGCCGAGCCGACCCATTCGTAATCATCATCATCATCATCATCATTACAGCCCTTCACAAGTCCACTGCTGAACATAGGCCTCCCCCAAAGAATGCCACAAAGCACGGTCCTGAGCCACCTGCATCCATCGACTTCCTGCATGTCTTACCAGGTCGTCACTCCATCTCGTGGGGGGACGCCCTACACTTCGCCTACCGGTACGTGGCTGCCACTCGAGAACCTTTCTTCCCCATCGGTTGTCGGTTCTTCGAGCTATATGGCCGGCCCACTGCCACTTCAGCTTACTAATCCGTTGGGCTATGTCGGTTACTCTGGTTCTACTGCGGATATCCTCATTCCTAAGTTTATCACGCAGAGAAACTCCGAGCATAGCCCTCTCCATAGCTCGCTGAGCGACCTTGAGCTTCCTCATACGGCCAGCAGTGAAGGACCACGTCTCAGTTCCATAAGTCATCACTGGCAACACGCACTGGTTGTACAATTTCGTTTTCAGGTTTTGAGGTATGTCTGACGAGAAGATGTGTCGTAGCTTCCCGAACGCTGCCCAGCCGAGTTGAATCCGTCGATTGACCTCTCGGTCGAAGTTGGACTTACCTAGTCGGACTATTTGTCCAAGGTAAACATACTCGTCAACAACTTCGAGCTTAGTGCTCCCAACAACTACCGGCATAGGTGTGACATGGACATTGAACATGATCTTTGTTTTGTCCATGTTCATCTTAAGACCTATCCGTTGGGAAACACTATCGAGGTCATTGAGCATAGTGCTTAGGTCCTCCAGCGATTCTGCCATAAGGACTATATCGTCGGCAAATCGAAGGTGAGTGATGTACTCGCCATTGATGTTGATACCGTATCCTTTCCAGTCCAGAAGCTTGAAAACGTCTTCCAATGCAGCGGTGAAGAGTTTCGGGGATATGACGTCACCCTGTCTTACACCTCTCTGCAATTGGATAGGTTTCGTACTCTGGTTCTGTACTCGGATAGCCATCGTAGCCCTACTGTACAAGCACTTCAACACTTCGATATACCGACAGTCAACTTGGCACCGCTGAAGTAGGCTGCCATTCGTAATACATCTATACAATTAATATAGCCGAAGACCGACTCTACCACGTTTAAATTATTTTATTTATTTGATATTATTAATTTTATTTGACATTATCCATTCAAGAATTTAAGAAGCCTTGCAATTAATGATTACAAACACAATTTTAAGCAGTTCATAAGATGTTGTTCTTGTAGTTTGTTTTATAAAAGGGTTTTGCGTGCATTCCTTGCACCGTGGGAGGGGTCGTGAGGGAAAACAAAACTTTTTCTAACATAAAAACTAGACATTGAAGTAACATTAGCTATAATCATACATTTGACACCAACGCCTTGCACTATAGTTCAAAAAAAAAACTATAATAGTGAGATATCGTTAAGCTAAGCTATCATTTTGCAATAAAAATAAAAATCTGCTTACTTTTTTTTTCTATCATCATTTTCTAACATGACTGGCATGTGTTGACGTAACACCAAGTGCCAGTTAACATTACATGAGTCTACGTTCCGTAAATACGCTATTAAAAACTTGAAAAATAATAACTACACTGCAAACAGTACTTTAAAAATTCCTTTGTTTTAGGTCCGCCTAAAATTATATCTAATAATACCCAATTTGGCTCCCAAGGAGACAGCGTTAATATTGAGTGCGCAGCTTTCTCTGTACCAAGAATAGACAACATAATTTGGACTTATGAAGGAAGGGAAATCGACGCTCTACACGATCAGGTATGTGTTTATGCTGTTTGAAATATTTAATTTTTATTTAAAAATCGTAGTTCGCGGCCTTTGAGGCCGTGAGCTCTAAGTTCGATGAAGCTGTAAGAGTCGCTTAGCCTAACAGTATTAACATCACAGAAACTAGAGTTATAAAAAATCACTACATCCATTTACCGATTAAAAAGGTTCATCAACTAATTATCTCCCGTGATTGTCATCTAAAATTGCAAACAGCGTAAAATGTGAGAGATACCTAGAGTTTTTATCGATATCGATGCGTGAAAAACAAATCAGTTATAGAAATAGTAATCATCAAAATTCGTGACAGAT
This sequence comes from Parnassius mnemosyne, assembly GCA_963668995.1. Lineage (NCBI taxonomy): Eukaryota > Metazoa > Arthropoda > Insecta > Lepidoptera > Papilionidae > Parnassius > Parnassius mnemosyne. The sequence continues at coordinate 14,511,369 of CAVLGL010000091.1, forward strand.
GACGACGATTGTTTGTATTATATATTTAATCATTTGTGGAAAAAATTAAACACGTAAGTTACTCAACTTCTGAATTGGTTCTGCAGTTGAGTAACGATGATAACATTATTCTCGCCTATTATGGGTTTATTTTGAAGTTCACAGATAAAAAGTATTTTCGATTTTTTGACATATTATATACAGTCTATTGACGGTTGCTGTTCTATTCAAAATTCAGCTCATGGACATGGGCCCGGACAGGAACATTGTTGCAATATTGTTTTAATTTAATCAATTGTCAATACAGGACTATGCTTTCTTAGAAGATTTGCAACCAGGAGGTGTAGTTAATTCAACGTTGATCATCAGGGAAAGTCAATCAAGACACTTTGGAACTTACAAATGTAACGTCTCTAATGAATATGGAAGTGACATTTTAGAAATAACACTCAGACCTAACAGTAAGTTAACTTATTTATTTAAATATATTTAAAAAAAATAAGTTGTAAAAAAGCTATGTGTATAAAAATATCGTATCATTTTCACCTTTTTTTTTCAAATATTTTAACTACAACAAAATTTTAAGCTTAATATATTTAAAAAAAAATTACCTTAAGTATTTTCAACAAAACTAAAGCATATGCCTATAAAAGTACGTTTTTTACGATCGGTCTTCGAACGCTTCATAGCGTACCATTAAATATAAATTTCTTATAAGGAGTAAAAATGTCCCTGGAGGCAGTTTGAAAAAATATCGACGGATATGAATATTATCCGAAAATCTTTGACAAACCCTCATTATAGCTGTAACGACCACATAAACCGTCGTAAAAATAACCTCATTGTCACTTCATGTTTCCTCGTCTACACATTAAGCTAACAATTCCCTTTTCCCGTTCCCGTTTGAGTTCCATAAAACGAGACTAAGGCCCGTAATAGAAACAATTTTTTTGATTCTAACTTAAATGAAAAATAATATTCCAAAAATATTTCTCATTGTTTATAGAATCTTTTCCTTTGCTATTGATTTTGTTTGGAGTAACATCTGGGACAATAATGGTGGCAGCAGTAATAATGTTAGTGATATTATGTCAAAGAAAACAAAGAAAAAATAAACAGGCACAAATGACAGAGAAGCCAGATGTCACAGTCACTGCAGAGGAATTGTATAAGGAGAACGATAGAAATTCAAACATAAGTGATTTGAAACTGGAATTACGACAAGTCAATGGAAGCTGTGAAGTTGTAAGTATATAATAACTATTAATATATTATTAAAAACGTTATCAATGTTATAAGCAGACACAGAATTAGCAGCAGCTCACTGGTTTTACTTGTGTTAGTTAGTACTTGTTATGTTTGGAACAAACGCGACCCTTAATCAATTTTTCAAAGCCGGTTGCCAACATTTGTGCAAATAAACATATTGATAATTTTCGGCTCTGCTCTTATTACAAGTGTTCCTGTGGTTCTGAAATTGCATTCAAGCCTACCGTTTAAACGTTACATTGTATATGAGTAGAATTAATCAACTGAGTGAATACAGTTGATAACATCAAAGTACGATTGTCACTGCCGGCCACCAAGGCAACAGCTAGCCTATTATAGCTAACCCCTTGAGATAATTTATTAGGACGTCTCTTTTGGGTCTTTCGTGAAGTCTGGCTTGAAAAGTCCTAAGAAAATCACCTTTCAAGACTCTCTAAGCCCAAACTACATTACGACTATTAGTGGCTGATGATATATCATTGATATATTCAGTCGGTGTCATATTAAGTGGTAACTATGGGTAATTCTAGAAATATCTCAAAGCTTCTGATAGATAGAAATCTCTCTCACTCTCTCTATCTCTTTCTGTTTCTCTATCTCTCTCTCCCTCTCTCGTTCATGTGTGCTGCAAAATACCAAGACCGCCGACTGAAAGTAATGTCAAAAGTACGCGCTGTTTGATATTAAGATCGTTAATCCACTTGTCAAACGTAGCGATTTGGCAACTCGAAAGTGAGTGGCCTACGAACTAGCAGAAGACCAGTAGAAAATTTTGCGGTATAATAAAGAAAAAGAGAAATTTAGCAGCTAGCAGCATTAACCGAGTAGACGGTGACTATGTACTTAACAGCACGCCTGTTCACTGTGGTGGGTATGGGCAACTCCTGGAAATTTCTGTCTATAAATGATCATACTAATTGACTTACTGACTGACTGACTGACTGACTGACTGACAGACTGATACTTTATTTATTTTACCCTTATGCGCTATTAAAAATATATCAGGTTATAAAACAGTTTTTAATTACACAGGATTACTCGAATACTGGATCAAACAGTACCTTGTGCTCCAATGCAAAATTAGGGAGTGGCATTCCATTAGCCGGCACAGTGCCTCTGTCGTCAGTGAACCAGAGCAACACAACATATCAAGGCTATAGATATAGCAACGATTATACAGATCCAGCCTATTCAGACTGTTACAAGGTGTGTATACTAACTTTCTACACGCAAAATGTCTTGTAATTTATATTTCTGTATGACTCAATTTTATTTTTGCTACTTTTTATTGCATCGTATAAAATATTATAATTTAGTTGATATTCAAGTGAATATAAACAATTTTCTCTTCTTTATTTTTCTTTGTGGTTAATATTAGCGTATCTATCGAATTTATACCACTAAAAGTTTTCAATGAAAATAATTATTTAGATAATATGTTTTTATATTTATATGTTGAATTTATATTTATGAATATTATAGTTTGACCTTAAATTGTGTTAATTTAGTTTAAGACTTCATTATCGTTATTGGTCTCTACTAATATTGTTTTAGGTCAATGGCTTTAATAATGGATATCAAACTTATGTACATTATGGGCACGACTATACTCCAGGATCGTTAAGAGTAACGTCACCCACTCTAAGCAATGACAAGTTGACTCCTAATAGGTAAGAGCTTTTAAAGTAATTTAATAAATTTCCTTTTAATGAGCGGATAATTTTTGGCAATTTATTATTTAAAACTAATATTTGAACATTTTAAGTTAGATGATATTCAATTATTTATTTAAAATGAGACGGTAATCTGACACAAATATAGTGAGATACGATATACGAATACGTAGAAACAATGGCTTCAAGTGCTTCAGAGGCACAGTGATTAAATACCGCTAAAATCTTGACTCTGGACTGCAACGAAAAATTTCTTGTTAGAAAACCCAACTGATTTTGGGCCCGATGACACCTATTACTTTAAAGTCTTTGGTTGAATTTAGTTTTTTTCATTCATTTTGTTAGTGCAATTAGGTAATTAATATTAGGTAGGCATTGGATTGTAGTTTTATTTTTTTTAATATCAATGATTTTACTGTGTATTAATAAATAAATATTTAATGAGCTTACTTATACAGGCTTACTTATTAATCTCTTATCTGTTGTATGGAAACCAAGTGTCGGCTAGAGAAATTCGGGAGGGAATTGCGGATTACGTTATTGCAGTCATTTTGTTGTTTATTTACAATATGAAAAACAAGCGTATAATTTGCCCAATTGTTTCTTGGTTTGTTTGTTGGTCCGCCCGTTGGTTTGTTTGTTGGTCCGCCCGTTGGTTTGTTTGTGTGTCAGTCTATTTGCAAATTATTTTACTTTGTATGAATGACTGACTATCTGAATTTTTTATCCAAATTAGTACCTTTTAGTTCTTCGCGACAGTGTAAATTACAAATCAATGAGATAAGTGATAATGATCACTTATAAAATCAAAGATACTGATTTCACGTAAACGTAGTCACGGATACAGCTATTTTTAAATATAAATTATTAATTTAACAGCTTATTGTCAAAACTTAGAGCAAAATCTTCTAACTAATAGTCCTCATTTTTGCCAAATTATTATTTTAAAAACTATCGAAAACTTTACAAAGATAATTATAAAATTTGTTGCAATTAAAATATTATTTTATTCGAATAAAAATCGTTCTTTAAATATTATCATAGGTCTATAAACGGCAGCCTACCTAGGAGTGTGGAGACTTCATCGACGGTGCAATTCAATGCAGGGAGTGGATCACAGAATAATTCATTACAGCGTTCAACCAAACGACAAGACAGTACCGCTTTAAATAATATAGGCGTGCCTACAGCTGAAGGTACGGACCTTACTTAATAATATGTACTCGAACATATATACCTTATGTATGTACATGAATTAATTAGGTAGATTTAGATTTGTTAACAGCAAAAAAAAACTAATGCGGTTGAATAATAACGCAACACTGATAGCATACATTAATCAAAATTGTATGTAATGTTTATGTTATATAAGCATTTCAATGCCTTATTTCTTTAGGCATTAAGATGGAGGTTAATCATAATGATTTCTAAATTTACGCGAACACTACACATTGAATAAAACTACTTTTATGGATTTTATCGCGTTTAATTAACTTATTTTTATTAATTTCCAACGTTTCGGGTGCTTTACAGCACCCATGGAACACATAGCTGACGTGAAGTACCAACGTTCCGGGAAGTCTGCAGTTTGTGATCACATCCTAGACGGCCCCTGCCATTATATTAGATTTGATAAACTACAAATTCTCGCGAAAGAACACCGATTCCTGCCAAGGATGATACGTGAGGCTATTGAAATTAAGAAAAAAAACATCCTAATTTCAATACAGAGGGAGGCTGGGTACTACCACCTGCTTGGGATCCTGTAATGAATAAAATTAAAACTAAACCCAAGCGTAGATCGGACCAAAATTATTCATTAAAAAAGCTGAAGATACTCCGGGTTAACTTTGACATAGGGACGTCAATCACCTTAGTCTACCGTGACCATGGGTGCTGTAAAGCACCTGAAACGTCGGAAATTAATACTTACTTACTTACTTACTTATCTTCACGCACAATCCCTGACGGGGTAGCCAGAGAGAACAGATCGCCAAGTGTCACGATCCTTACATATCTCTTTCGCTTCTTTCAGATTCATTATCTTCTTCATACATGCACGTCTAGGTATCCGAGTACTCTTGACCCTACCCTCTTCGAGCAATTTGCTCACATGGTCTTCGAAAGTTAGTCTCGGTCTACCTCGACACCTTTTAATATTAACTTTCGCGCTATATATTTTCTTCACCATTCGGTCTTCACTCATTCGCTCAACGTGCCCAAACCACCGAAGCACGCCCTTATCAATTTTTGTGATAAGGTCATCTTTCAAACCTGCCATTATGCGAACCTCTTCGTTTCGCTTTCGGTCGGCCATAGTAACGCCGCACATTTTACGAAGAGATCGCATCTCCACTGCATTCAACTTACTTTTATGCTTCTTCTGGCATACCCAGGTTTCGCTGCCATATAACAAAGTCGGTACCAACACTGCGTTATGTATTGCAAGGCGTGCACTCTTCGCTACGCCTTGCCTTTTGACTAACGCAGTCAGGGCACCATTGACTTTGTTCCCGGCAGCGACACGCCTGTCCACATCTAAATCACATCTTCCATCCCGGCTAAAAGCACTCCCCAAGTATACAATTTCATTTACCTGTTCTAGACTTTCCTGATTTACCCATATTTCACACTTCGTTCTCTCTTCGTCCCTTTCAAATACCAGAACCTTAGTTTTATTAGCATTCAAACGGAGACCTTTAATTTCACATTCCTCTTTCATACACGTGACTAATGCCTGCAGTTCTGCCTCTGATGGTGCAATAAGCACTGCATCATCAGCATACAGCAGACAATTTACTTTTATGTCACCCAATTTCACACCCAAACAGCTATCTTTCAACTTTTGTAAACAGCTGTCGAGATACAGTATGAACAGCCAGGAAGACATGACACAACCCTGTTTTACGCCCGTTTGGACGCTAAACATGGGTGACAGGTCATGCCCTACCCGCACACAGGCTTTACAGTCACAGTAAAGAGACTGCACAGCCCTTAGCAATCGACCATCCACACCATACCCCGGCAACAGTTCCCACATTTTCTTCCTTACAACCTTATCAAATGCTTTCTCAAGATCCACAAAAGCACAGAAAATCTTCTGGTTAACAGCCAGAAGCTTTTCCGTGATCATACGGAGAGAAAACATTTGATCCGTGCATCCTCTTCCAGGTCTAAATCCGCATTGTGCCTCCCATAGAAATCTTTCCGATTTCTCTTGCATCCTACGTGTCAAAACCTTCGAGTAAACTTTACTTGCTAAACTGGTCAAGCTGATCGCCCGATAGCACCCGCAGTCAAAATGTAAACCTTTACCTTTATATAAAGGCACAATGACTGCGGATTGCCAATCATCCGGGACATCCCCCGTCCGCCAGCACAAATTGCACAGCAGATGAAAGCTGTCCCAGACGCGAGGCCCACCATACTTGACCATTTCAGCAGTAACTCTGTCTAGTCCCGCAGCCTTACCACATTTCAAACTTCGAATCGCACGTTCAATCTCTTTCATACTGATGACCTCAGTGTCATCGAGGTCCGGGTCTGGCGTGCCAGTCACGGCGTCATCCCCGGATCCCTCACTAAGATCATCACACGCATACATTTCTCTATAAAATTCGCTCCATCGCTGCATGATGTCCGATTTTTCTGAGAGGAGGTCATTAGTTCTCGAAAGCACTTTGTTCATTCTTAAGGCCGTCGCACCACTTCGGGTCCTTCCAACCTCTTTCCAGAAGAGTTTGGAGTTCTCCTTAAAGTTGTGCGACAACCTTTCATCCGCTTCCATTCTACACCTTTCACGCACTTCCTCAATCAATGCTTTCGTGTGAACTTTCTGCAGCTTATATCTTTCTTTCATCTTCTCTCTCATATCCTTATCATTACTAGAGGCCAAGTGGTCTAACCATGCTTTCTTCTTCTTCTTTACAGCTTCTTTCACTTCATCATTCCACCATGCATCTCTTCTTTTACTACTGCCTCTTTTTATTGTTCCACACACTTCTTCCGCTGCACTTACCATTCCATCCCTAAGGTTCTGCCATGTTCTTTCTACACATTCGTTTCTGCCATCGATGGTGTCAAGCTTTTCGGCTAACCTCGCATGATATTTGTCCCTAGTATCCGCTTCCTGAAGCTTCCAGCTTCGGATGCGACAGACCGACTGTGATTCTGTCACTGTCGTCCGGTAGCGCCAACCCGCGAACAGACCCCTAAATCTAGTAATCACTAGATAGTGATCCGTTCCCAGGTCAGCACCCCTGAACACTCGCGTATCCATAACCTGTTTTCGCAGTCGGTCATCCACCAGGAACAAATCGATCATACTTCTCTCATTCTTTCTTTCTCTAGTATACATATGGATTTTCTTGTGATTAAACATAGTGTTTGTCACAAGAAGACCCTTTTCCTTGCATACCGCCAGTATAAGCTTGCCAGCATCATTAACCCTTTTATCGCCAAACTTTCCAAGTACCGACTCGTACCCTGGTCGAGCGGTACCAACCCATCCATTCAAATCACCACATACAACAATCCTTTCGTTTCCCCTAGCCAAATCTAGAACTTCTCTTACATTCTCCCAAAACTCCTCCAGCTCAGCCCTGGACGACGAAGCCACCGGCGCATAAACAGCCAAAAGGAATAACTTCGTCAGTCCCAATTTAAAGCGAACCCAGAGAAGTCTTGAGTTCACAAACTTATATTCAGTCATAACATCGACCAACCGAGAAGACAGCAGCACCCCCACTCCCTGGCAGGCGTTCTCGCTCTCCGGGACTCCGGACCATAGAGCAAACGCCCCGCCAGGGAGCTCTTCAGTACCACTGCCCTTCCGTTTGGTCTCCGACATACACACGACATCTAATTCTCTTTCTTTCATTATTTCGATCAACTCATTCGTCTTATCTCTCATGCCTCCTCTAACATTCCACGTGCCAACTCTGCACTCCGTCCTCCACCTTCCGCCGTGTCGGGCTGTGCGTGACGGGTGGCGGTCCCCATCGCCGCTTTGCGCGCTGCATTCCACACCAACGGGGACGAGCTGGTGTGCGTCGCCTTGGGGGGACGCCCTAACCCTCGTTGACATGGGTGCGCAGCTGAGTAGAATTGCAGCCCTGAAAAGGGCTGGCAGGGGTCGCGACGAGCACGCTTCTACAATGACCCCCAAGGAAATTAATAAAAATAAGTTTATTAAACGCGATAATATCCGTAACAATAATTTTATTCAATGGAGGTTAATCTTTATATTATTCGATTTAAATTAAACTTTATTTCTTGCTTTTGTCAGTGTAAAAATTTTCCAAACAATTTTTACGTAGGAAATAGAATTCCAAATGGAGGGTTAATACATGGAGTGGATGTGAGATATGCCGCTACGTATGGAAATCCACATTTGAGGACTGGCACTGCTCTGAGCTTCCCAACAACCGTGAACACGGCTAAGCCAGCTTCTACGCCTGCGCCACCTCCATATTCATCTGTAAGGAATTCTGTAATTTTGCCATCAGGTAAATATCCTTTAAAGTAATCATAATTTCTTGCTTTTCAAACAATTTTTCTTACTTTGCAAACGTTATTATTCATTGATACATTAATTAATTAAAGCCTATCAAAAAACTACGGCTGAACATAGACCTTCCCATAGATTGCATAATAGGGGGTATTTTGTCACAGACAAGCGAGCTTACAATTACAGTTTCAATTATTACCAGTTGTTATCAGGAGGATGTTGCTGTCCGTCTCCTGTTTCGGTTACTCTATTTCGTGTCTCTTACGGCATCTACGGGTTGATATAGTGCAGTGGATATTTCTGTCGTCACTACAAAGTTGCGAATGGTTTTATGATCTATATAAATTATCTTATTTTACGAAAAACTTTTAAATTTGATTATTGCCAGTGATATATCACAATATGCACATCAATTAAAAAAAAAAACTAAATAATTTATAATTTGTAATTTTATAACATAAATGTCAACTTAAATGTCACTATTTTTATTAAGTTTACTATTTTAATTTATATAAATGTATTTTCTACTAGGAAACTCATCACATTCAATAACATCGCCAACGAGCCTAGCATCGCCACAATGCGCAACAAGTCCAATAACAAATTCTACGATGTCAACGGATAGCACACAGCCAGTGGTCGGTACAATTACTTTTATACAATACACAATGTGCGCTAAGCTGAAGGCATTTGTAGGCACGGACAACATAATGGAAACCTTATAATATGAAATTCGTTTATATTTTAGCCATTGATCAAGATTCCGAAGCAATTTATTTTAGATCATCTGTTTAAACTTAAATCTCCATCTAATACAATATCTCAAACTAACGAATTTTATGAAAGCCAATCATAATTTGAGAAATAAAAAAATTTTTAGACAAGTAATGAAATTATTTAAATATGATAAATAAATATTACAATAGCATTTAAAGTTAGTTAACTGCTAACGTAAATTATTTTTAAGAAAATTTGTACGCAACAACGCAATGTCACCAGTTACTTTATTTTTGTTAGAGGGAGAAAAAGAGAGAGATAGAGATAGAGTGTGTATGTGTAAGAAAGGGAGAGGAATCTAAAATAAAAATAAAAACATAAAAATATAAATCGTATGTCCTGCTCATTCCTAAAAACCTTTCTTTTCAAACCATTGCTTGTAGTTCTATAACAATGTCTAAAACAATTTGAAGTTACATAAAAGCTTTTAAAAATGTTTGAGAACATAATAAAAATAATGAGTGAATTACAATTACTTTCACAACGTTACACAAAATGAACACACACGATAGAGAAGTTAATTTCATTTGAGAAAAACCCGCGAAACGAATCAAGAAAATGGAACTTTGATTACACTAACAATCACTGAGAGACTCTATGACATCTTAACGCGTCGTCTTGACTGATTACTCGTCAGTCGCTCTTAATCCAGTATCAGGGAATTAATCTTGAACATTCTCTCAGGTTGGCGTTGCTACGTCATCAACGACACCTCAATCTCCAAGCGCACATTATATTTTGGCTCCATCGACTAGAACTTTAAGTAACACTACTGTTACTAAAAAAGGTAAGAGAACAATAGTTAAAAAAATATATTTCGATGGTATAATCCCACATGGTACTATTTTTGGTGTAATATAATATGTGACTCTTTATTCAGTTACAGCATGTAAAGCCCACAGCTTAACAAAAACCATAGATTGCCTCAGATGAGAGATTTTTCTATAGTTACCTCGCTTGGCATGCGGGTTGGCAACTGCATTTTTTATTATTTTGAGTTTTTTTTTATTATTATTAGGAAGATGCTGCTGCCCATCACATGTTTCAGTTTCTCTTTGTCGCCTCTTAAGATACGCACGGGACGATATGGGATAGTGGATATTCTTACACCGCCACTACACGGTGAAAATATTCCGCAAATATAATTTATTTACAAGGTTTTACAAGTAAAATATAATCATAATAATAACTAATAAAGTTATTATTACCTACACATATTTAATTATAAGTTACCAGGTGGTACAGGGCGCGTTGCTGCCGCAGAAGAAATAATTGTGGAAATATCGATTTAAATTTGGAAGAGTTATATTGTTTTATTAGGAATGACAATACATTCATTGAAATTGAATGATATAATATGTACATATATCTTTCAAATAAATTTTTCGGTACGATACGCGCGCCATCTACTGTAAGTTAATAGTTCTATGCCTATAAAATTCGCGTAACATACGTACATACATATAATCACGCCTCTTTCTCGTAGGGGTAGGCAGAGACCACTTCTTTCCACTTGCTACGATCCTTACATACTTGTTTTGCTTCGTCCACTTTCATTATTCCCTTCATACATGCTCTACGTTTTAGGGTACTCTAGGAGTGCAATGCTCCATTCACCATGTTTCCTGCATTCACTCTTCTTTCGATATCACTCTCACACTTTCCATCTCTTGTAAACTTTGAACCCAGATACACAAACTCTTCATGTAAGTGCTAACATTATGCTGACAAAGTTTAAGCGCAATCTGGCGAACGGTTTGGTAGCGCATAAAATACGAACAAACAAAAATTATTATTTTTATATTAGATTAAACCCCTACAATGTTTGTATTTTGGAAACATTTAGTACTACGTAAATTAAAATGTTTCTTTTACTATTATTTTGAATTGTAATTAACCCTTACTTTTGATGGATAATTATCTGTATGTTAGTTTTTGTTTCAGTACTTAACCTATGTCGAACCATTTGGTTTCTAGTTTATATAATTTTTTTTTCTCTTTCAGGCAATGGTCATCAACAACCCTTAGCAACACACGTGTAAGATAAAAAAGAACTGTGCACATTTTAAATTTAGTGTATGAAATAATATATTAATTATGTGTTTTCGATTGAATTTCAATGTGTGAAACATTTTTTACATTTTCAAAATCATCACCATGTGCTATAGTTACAAGTCAATCTTTATTTTTATTACATCTATTTTAACAATAGTTTACGTTTGGAGTTACAGTTAATGTTTAGTGTAACTTTTAAAATGTTGCTTAATGCTGCATCATTTATATCTGTAACTTTGAAAGTACATACTTTGTCAATTTTCTTAAAATTTGTGACTGTTGGCCTTGTAGTAATTAAGTATAGGGAATTAACCTGTCATTTATCATTGTTAAAAATTGGGAAGTTGTCAATTTCATAATATCTATCTGAGACTGGTCTTGTTACTATTGTAATAATTGTGTGTATATGATATGAACTTTATATCTGATTTGAACCATCAGATATAAACAATTACTTAGTAAATGGATTAGTAGCATATAAATTATGTATCAAGGGTTAGGGACATTTTCACGAGGCAATTTAATTTGTTTTGCTAATTTAATTGTTCAAGTGCGCTGTAGTAAATTGAGCATGTGGTTCATAACACTTTCATTTGCAACGACGTTACTACCAATTTAATTAAGAAAAAATCATTCTTCAACCAAATTATATTATTTGAGCTCTTCTCAAATTACCATTATAGCTGTTAAAATTATCTAGAAATTAATAGAAAAAATCTGCGACCCGCAGCGCTGCAGCCAAACATTAGCCGATTTGCCTCGAGGCCGTCATTTTCCTTTATCTGATATTAATTGCCGATACATATCTTTTAATGATAATTGAAATAACATCATATATCAATAAATACTATTTTCATTCAATTTAAATTTCATTAATATAAGTAAAAATATTAATCATATAATATGTGTATGATTTATAGCTTTAGTATTTTACAATGAGTGCCATATCATGTCATATCGCATGACATATCAAAATTATTAGATAAATTATTTTGGTCTCTAACTTCTATCATTTATTTATAATGTTCACCTTCATTCTAGTAGAAGCAACCTTGTAAAGAGATCATGCTCAAAAAGTATTTGATGTTTCGATCTAAGACTGACTAGTATAAACCTAAATACATAAACTTCTTAAAATGTTTAATAATTGAATTTGAGTACCACCGGAATTTAAGTTTTAAATATTAAAAGTTTCAACTAAATTCTATTTATGATAATTTGGAATCCATTTTTATATTAAAATCTATATAACGCTTTTGAAACTCACGAAGCTAACTTTAAAACAATCTTATTTACTCCCAATTTTAAGTTTATCTTGATTTATTTATATTCCAATTAGAACCGTTATCCTTTAACCTATTCTTGATTAAATTCAGTAATAAGTAAGAAAAAAATCACAGTCTTGTTGGTAACTTTTTTGGCTCACTGGAATCCAAAACACAAATCACAGATGTTGGTCATAAACATAAATTAAAGTAAAATTAGGCCCGACATATCCGTTGCAAATTAGACAAGTTGTGATACGGGTGAATGCAGCTGATCCAGAAGAAGTTGTCAGGAGTAGCTAAGAAATCTTCTGCAGGACGGTCTCAGTCTGCAGTGGGAGACTATAGGCTAAAAATAAATATAAAATATTATTTATATGCGCGGTAACCTGACTACATAAATTTATAATATAACTGAATACCATTTATCTTAATTGAATAATCTCTGCAAATAACAGATCAAGAGACAGCAATACGGAAATTTAGGTGATTACAAGTGTTCCGTTTTGCAAATTTCGTCAAGGAACATTAAAAATGTCATCGTTACTAAATTATTTTTAAATTATTACTAAATCGAATGAGTTGTAATCTAACAGTGACTGCAATTTCGCGTATAATTCATTTTCGAGCTGTGGTTTTCAAATTAAAGTTTCCAAAGTATTGATTACTTTGTTAAGCAACCTAAGAAAATGGGAACTCGTAAAATTAACGACTTAGCTCGTTAAATTGGTAATGCGTGAGGAATGTCGCCGCTGACCATCTGCTATACGGGGAAAGAGGATTTCGCATGCAAAACCGTTGAGTTTGATCTTACTTACTGTCCTGTAAATTTTAACTATGATAACGGTTCTATTACTATTAAGTTCATTTGTAAGTTTGTCCAAAAGAAATCATCCGTTTCATAACATTTGTATAAAAATTCACAACGTAATATTGTAGAAATTTTCGAATTGATTGGAATGAACTCGCTTAGCATTAAATACACCGTCTTTTTAATCATGTAATAAATGTAATAAAATCGATGTTTTTGCGATCAAAAAATCGCATTCAATCGAAATTTAGATGTTAAAGTTTGTAATTAATTGTATTACTAAAGCTATTAATACTCGCTTTTGTTTAAATTCAGATTTTTAGGCTGTTTTTACATTATATTATGAGGTTTTCCTCTTGTTGAAACAATACGGTATTTTGAAAAATATACCGATTAATAATAATAATAAAATATTGGTGTAAACAGTCGGGTGTTATTTTCAAAACTTATAATTTTTAACCTTTTTACGTGGTAGAGCCATGCTGTAACTATATTAGTAGTATAGTTGTAGCACGAATGGGTCGGCTCGACCGGGGAAGGACCACGCTCTCACAGAATACCAGCGTCAAATAGCAGCTTAACACTGCTGTGTTTCGTATGGTGAGTGTAGAGAACCGGAGACCCTTTTTACTGGAAAAGAGGCATTCCATCTTAGTCCTCACGGGTGACAACGCATTTGCATTTTCATTCGCAAACGAGGATAAATGTAGATGTCTATGGGTCACAGCAACCACTTACCATCAGGTGGACTGTGTGCTCGTTTGTCACCCTATCCTATAAAAAAAAAAAAAAAAAAAAAAAAAAAAAAAAAAAAAAAAAAAAAAAAAAAAAACCTTATCCTGTGAGGTATTACTCTATATTAGGGTATTCAATTATATGTTGTATTTTCGTTCATATATTGTTATAGTTATAGATCATACTATGAATGAAGTATTAGTCGGTATATTTATTCTTTTACTGTGTTGATCTAGATCGGCATATTGTTAAAATACCACTTCCATGTTACATTAAGTCGCAAGTGATATTTCTACAATGTGTATTCGTCTAATTATTATTTCTGTGATACATAGACTAAAGTGTTTTTGTAAATAATAACCGCTACTTTTGTAATTACGTGAATTAAATTGTTAAGAAATAATATGTACTTAGATGAAATAAAAATTAAAAAAAATCTGTAAAGCTTTGAACTTTGTAAAGATATTTTAGCGAATAGAAATTGTAAAGTAATGGTTTACTGGAGTGAGATAAAATTAGTTAGTGGTGCAACATAAAAAGTTTATGTAATGCAACATGGAACTATTAATTTAGTTAATTGTACAAAATAATTTTTTTAAATAAAATAAATTTGGCCTACGTAATCAGAGTATTTGTCGATTTATTCTTTAACACTTTTCCTCTTCAAAACCCTTTAAAGTATATTGTAATAAAACCCTTCGAGCATCCATTTATATACCCAATATGCGATAACATTAGATAGGTTTAGATATAATGCTAGAAATCGAAACCGAATCGATATTAGTGATTTTGCACAAACGTAAGCTAAGACTAAGATTGAAACCAGGCATCCTCTCATTTCAGAGAAAAGAATTTGTACGCGTATTATGTGGCAGACGAAAACTCTTTTAAAAATAAATTTATTTAAACTTTTGAACTAACTAAAATATAGTAGGTGATACAGAGAACTTGGTAATGGAATTATATTGAGGGATCGAAAGATTTGGTTTAAATAGTGTAGGAAGCTAGGAGTTGGGGGTAAACATAAGGTAACAACATTGTTCTTGGTGTTATGCTTAACTTATGGGAAACTATAAACATTAGCATATAATATTACAATCGAATTAGTGTGACTTCTAAGGAAGTAAACAATATGATTTATAAAGTATACAGGTCTTATTACATAAAGTAAATAGTATCCTATGACATAACATTAGTTTGGCTTCTAAGAAAGTAATTTATTAAATAAACAATATAAAGTGTACATGACTTATAATATAAAGTGAATAGTATCCTATGACATAACACGTGACACTGATCCATTGTGCGTTGGTAGATTTCACAACATGTCCTAAAAATGTATTGTTTCTCTGACATGCAGGTTTCCTTATCATCGCCGAGCTTGTAATAAATGAGCATTTAATTGCTGTGAACAAATTCGCTTACTGTAAACTTTTCGTTGAGTGTTTATGGCCTTATCTAACCGCTACGAAATTCTAACAAAAATAAAACATAATATATAATAATTTACAGTGTTATGACTTAAATTCCTTTTATCTCAAATATCGTTATGCTTGACACCCGTGGTCATTTCGAATATTCATTCAAAGCCTGCTTGATGTTTGAAACCCTTTTTAAAACAAAATCAATATGTATTTGCTTATAGTATATCATCTACTGACAAAGATGAATTTTTAATAACTATACAATCACGTATATAAGGGATACGTACACTCTGTAAGAAAAAATGTGGAAACTCTTATCGAAAACTTTTACGTGCCGAACATCGTACTCTTTTTTTTAAACAATCAAGCTTACCTGTGAAGGTGTTAAAAATAATGTTTGCAAAATCAAGACTACATTCATAGTTCTCTACCCTTAGCTAATTCACTAATCGTACAACAATATTTCTTTATCATTATTATCACTATCATTAGGCCTCCCCATGGGAGGGATGTTTGCAGCAGTTTTTTTTATTGGATAGGGCGACAAACGAGCACACATTCCACCTGATGGTAAGTGGTTGCTATGGCCCATAGACATCTACATTTATCCTCGTTTGCGAATCAAAATGCAGATGCGTTCACCCGTGAGGACTAAGATGGAATGCCTCTTTTTTTTTTCAGTAAAAAGGGTCTCCGGTTCTCTACACTCACCATACGAAACACAGAAATGTTAAGCTGCTATTTTACGCTTGTATTCTGTGAGAGCGTGGCCTTTCCCCAATCGACCCGACCAATTCGTGCTACAAATATACTACTAATATAGCTGAGGCATGGCTTAACCACGTAAAATTTTAATTGTTATAAAATATTGTGATCTCCATACCTTTTTATTCTATTGTTGTTTCTCTCTTTCGCCTTTTACAACAACCACGGGATGATATGGGGTACTGTAAATAATTAGTAACAGTTTGGGATGATAATAAAAATTAAAGTAACAGAAATGAATGTCTATATGCGAGAGTATGCCTTAAATATATATTAAAAATTTATTCTTTATTACTAATATCGATATTTTCTAAGAATTCACCTTGAGAAGGTACGCCAGTATATTCTAGGTCTATGGCATTGAGTTATTATGTACTACATACCATTATACTTCAATGGTCTATGGTATACAATTTTCTGTACATCTAAACCACTTATAAAATATTTCTGATCATTCTTTTATTTTTTAGAAACTTTAAACAGCCAGTACGTATTATTTACTTTCAAACCCCTTATATTTTAATTTCTCTTTCATTTTCGGAAAAAGTAAATAATCACAAAAGTCAGGGGAAAATTGCGGGTGTAATACACACACAATGAACGCCACGTTTTTACTCAAGAAGGGTCTTACTCATACTGTGTTGATAAGGATCAAATAACGATTAACTCTGTTTGGTGTATAAGAGTTTGTGCTCGAACAGTATTTTCATCATGGCGTGATAAGCACCGGAAGGATTTAATATCTTCTCTGGCACTACGAAAACAGCGCCGTAAACATCTTCCTTGACAATCGACTAAACTATTTTAAATAAATCACTATTCTAATACACCCGCAATATTCCCCTGACTTTTGTGATTATTTACTTTTTCCGAAAATGAACGAGAAATTAAAATATAAGGGGTTTGAAAGTAAATAATACGTACTGGCTGTTTAAAATTTAGAAAAGTTACTAAAGAATAAAAGAATGATCAGAAATATTTAACAAGTAGTTTAGATGTACAGAAAATTGTATACCATAGACCATTGAAGTATAATGGTATGTAGTACATAATAACTCAATGTCATAGACCTAGAATATACTGGCGTACATTCTCAAGGTGAATTCTTAGAAAATATCGATATTAGTAATAAAGAACAAATTTTTAATATATATTTAAGGCATACTCTTACATATAGACATTCATTTCTGTTACTTTAATTTTTATTATCGTCCCACACTGTTACTATTTAATATGAACATTGATAAGTGTCGATAGGTACTAACATAACAGACTTCCAAAAATATTAATTCATCATTCATTATAGTCCACGATAATCTACTGCTGCCATATGCTTCTTTCATCGATTGCCTCATAGGGAGGGGGGAGTGGGTATTTTCCATAATTGCCACGCTTGGCAGGTGGGTTGACAAACGTTTATTATTTTTAGTTATCATCAGGAAGACGCTGCTGCACATCATATCATGTTTCAATTTGCCTCTATCGCTGCTTATTTAAAATTAAAATCAATGATAGGAAATATTCAGTTCCAAGCATATACGGCAACAGAGCAAAATGCATACTCCATATTCGGACGCATCATGCACGTCAAATTCTAAAAATTCAATCTACTCGTATACCAGTTGCCTTGGTTGTTTTAGAATTGGGCAGGGTTGCTGTTGCTGTATGCAAAGCACACGCAATTTTTTATAGGCATTTCGCTTTCTGCAGATTAATTTCTAGCATTCTAGATTCAATGGCTTATAATATTCTGTAGGATTTATTTTTTGTATTATTATGCTGAAATTAAATAATAATGCAATGGCTGGATAATATAATGTTTGTATCCGATACTGATATAATAATATGACAACTGATTTGTCGGCAGCACTTTGCAGTTCACTGCTGATATTAATAAAATGTTCTAACTGTTTTTTTTTTTTAAATATTTGGCTATATTTACAAAACTGGGCAGGTAAGTTGGCAATACGACACATTTACCCACGCGCTGGTTATGCTATTATATCCTGTTGGTAGAATTTGAATAAAGCATTTTGCGATATATTTTCCGCCCTTCTTCGACTGCCTTTGTCTCATTCGTCGCTCAACAGTATGTAGCATGTGCAGGTTGTTATATTATTAATGCTAGGTTTTAGGTACAGTAAGATTGCGTTAGATCGTTTAATAAGGTTGCTAAAAAATTGTGTTGGCCGTGTAGCATTGCATTGTGTTCCATTGCAGCGGATCGAACTCAGGAGCTTTGTGCTTATTGCACAAGCACTAGCACTACTATGAATACTTGAAGTTCAGATGAGGGAGCCTGTACACTTCTCGCACTAAATACCCCACTGAACGTTTTCATTATGGTCTGGTCCAGTTATCAGTATTATTTTGTATCATCGTCATCAGTTCACATATATGTACTACTAACATACCCAATGTATATATATATATATATATATATATATATATATATATATATATATATATATATATATATATATATAGAATATTTACAACGAAAAAATCCTATACAAAATCCTTCATGGTCTAATCATAGTATTTTAGTGTAAAGAACCTTTTTTTACACATTGGGTATGTTAGTAGTACATATATGTGAACTGATGACGATGATACAAAATAATACTGATAACTGGACCAGACCATAATGAAAACGTTCAGTGGGGTATTTAGTGCGAGAAGTGTACAGGCTCCCTCATCTGAACTTCAAGTATTCATAGTAGTGCTAGTGCTTGTGCAATAAGCACAAAGCTCCTGAGTTCGATCCGCTGCAATGGAACACAATGCAATGCTACACGGCCAACACAATTTTTTAGCAACCTTATTAAACGATCTAACGCAATCTTACTGTACCTAAAACCTAGCATTAATAATATAACAACCTGCACATGCTACATACTGTTGAGCGACGAATGAGACAAAGGCAGTCGAAGAAGGGCGGAAAATATATCGCAAAATGCTTTATTCAAATTCTACCAACAGGATATAATAGCATAACCAGCGCGTGGGTAAATGTGTCGTATTGCCAACTTACCTGCCCAGTTTTGTAAATATAGCCAAATATTTAAAAAAAAAAAACAGTTAGAACATTTTATTAATATCAGCAGTGAACTGCAAAGTGCTGCCGACAAATCAGTTGTCATATTATTATATCAGGATCGGATACAAACATTATATTATCCAGCCATTGCATTATTATTTAATTTCAGCATAATAATACAAAAAATAAATCCTACAGAATATTATAAGCCATTGAATCTAGAATGCTAGAAATTAATCTGCAGAAAGCGAAATGCCTATAAAAAATTGCGTGTGCTTTGCATACAGCAACAGCAACCCTGCCCAATTCTAAAACAACCAAGGCAACTGGTATACGAGTAGATTGAATTTTTAGAATTTGACGTGCATGATGCGTCCGAATATGGAGTATGCATTTTGCTCTGTTGCCGTATATGCTTGGAACTGAATATTTCCTATCATTGATTTTAATTTTAAATAAGCAGCGATAGAGGCAAATTGAAACATGATATGATGTGCAGCAGCGTCTTCCTGATGATAACTAAAAATAATAAACGTTTGTCAACCCACCTGCCAAGCGTGGCAATTATGGAAAATACCCACTCCCCCCTCCCTATGAGGCAATCGATGAAAGAAGCATATGGCAGCAGTAGATTATCGTGGACTATAATGAATGATGAATTAATATTTTTGGAAGTCTGTTATGTTAGTACCTATCGACACTTATCAATGTTCATATTAAATAGTAACAGTGTGGGACGATAATAAAAATTAAAGTAACAGAAATGAATGTCTATATGTAAGAGTATGCCTTAAATATATATTAAAAATTTGTTCTTTATTACTAATATCGATATTTTCTAAGAATTCACCTTGAGAATGTACGCCAGTATATTCTAGGTCTATGACATTGAGTTATTATGTACTACATACCATTATACTTCAATGGTCTATGGTATACAATTTTCTGTACATCTAAACTACTTGTTAAATATTTCTGATCATTCTTTTATTCTTTAGTAACTTTTCTAAATTTTAAACAGCCAGTACGTATTATTTACTTTCAAACCCCTTATATTTTAATTTCTCGTTCATTTTCGGAAAAAGTAAATAATCACAAAAGTCAGGGGAATATTGCGGGTGACCATCAATAGTTTTTATTGCGAATTTAAGGTTTTTTTTATTAGACAAAGGTCGTCGGAAAGAGCAGAACTACGTCTGCCTGGTCAACTAGTATATATATATATATATATATATATATATATATATATATATATATATATATATATATATATATATATATATATATATAATTTTAGAAACGAAGTTCATTAATGCATTTTCAATACAGTCTCTGTTGTTTAAATTACATTTTTGCTCGTAACCAGTTACGTAGAATGCAGGAAAGGTACATCATGAAGAACACTTACTATAGGTAGCTACATTTAATCGCATTATTATGTTTGATTTTAGAATATATATATATATATAATATATCTAAATATATAAAAATTACGTGTCACATTGTTTGTCCGCGATGAACTCCTAAAATACTGAACTGATTTCAATGAAATTTTGCACACTGTGTGCAGTTTGGTTCAACTTGAGGGATAGGATAGTTTTATCCCGATAAGTGACCATCAATAGTTTTTATTGCGAATTTAAGGTTTTTTTTATTAGACAAAGGTCGTCGGAAAGAGCAGAACAACGTCTGCCTGGTCAACTAGTATATATATATATATATATATATATATATATATATATATATATATATATATATATATGAGTGTGTGTATGTATATTTGTATGTATATATTGATATGATAACTATAAGTGGCATACTTTAAGTAAATTTGAAATTGTGTTTATTGATATACGCTCCTGTTATACTTAATAAAATTAAAAAAAAAAATACTTAAAGAAGATATCTCTTCCTATATCAAAAGGTAGAAAATGCAGCAGAGTTTTTATAGTTCCACTCAATAGCATCATAAATAGACTTTCTTCTATACCCTTTGTAGGTGTTTTGCATAATGCTAAGGTTTTACTAAGATTATGCCGCCTTTGTAGGTGGCGTTTCTTTTGAAATAGCATAAGGGATATGAATTTATATTGCTTATGTGTGGTTTAGATATTTGTAAGGTAAACAACAGAGAAATTTATTTGATATGAATTTTTTGTTTTAATTTTTTTAATTGGAAAATAAAATTATAAATCTTATTTTAAGGGAATTCTTTACCTTTTATATTGTGTGTGTCATAAGAGGCAATTTAACAAATTATCCGTAAAATCTTGTAGCTTCCAATAAATGGCAGTATTTAGAATTCATATTTACACTAAATGTAAAAGCTTACTGGAAACCACTCGTTGTGTTCTCGTTCAAAGGTTTTTTTTTTCAATCATCATAGTCCACTGCTAAAAATAAATCACTCCTATAGGTAGATTGTCTCTTCGTATAGTTAGGCAGTCGTCCTTGGGCTATTAAAGTAACCACATAAAAGTAAGTGAACTTTTAGATATCACCTCGCTAACATTTTTCATAAACTGTTGCGTGCTGTCACCAACTCTGTTTCTTCTACTTATCAATGATATGATGCAAGCCGATAACATTCGTTGCTATGCAGACAGCACTGGCGATGCTTTATACACCGGCCATGCAATTATTTCTCAGGAAAACGTCGCCGAATACCGGAACAAACTTGTGCAGACACAAGTTTGTTCCTCGACTTCAGAAAGTCGAGGCTTCGTTGAACAAAGTCGCGAATTGGAGGTAACTAAATCTAATCCAGTTCAATTCCCAGAAGACACAAGTTTACGCGTTTACCGCTAAAAAGAGCCCCTTTGTCGTATCTTCTCAGTCTCAAAGCCTTATTGCCTCAGCTGGTATCAGAAACCTTGTCGTTGTCATATCTAATGACGTGCAGTTTCGTGGTCACTTGGAAGAGAAGGCAAATTAGCCTGTAGAAAGCTTGCAGTATTTCATGCCGGCACAGCGCCTGCAACTTTACAAGGCGAAGATTTGGTCGCACATGGAGCAATGTTCCCATCTCTGGGGCGGGGCTTCCCAGTACCAGCTTCTTCCATTTGATCGCATCCAGCGCAGAGCGGTTCGATTCGTCGGCGATCGAGCTCTTTGCGTATTCTTTGCGTATCGTATGTACCACGGGGTGTGCTCAGAGGGATTGTTCGTACTAATTCCAGCCGCTCAATTTCTACATTGCACATCGCGATAGAACTCGAGATACCATCCATACCATCTGAAGATTGGAATTTTGAAAAGGTTTTCTTCTTCGCGCAACATCCTTGTAGAATCGAATACCAACAGCAATTTTTCCGAACCGATACGACTTAGGGACCTTAAAAAAAGAGCCCACTCTTTTTTAAAAGGCCGGCAACTCATCTGCAATTCCCTTAGTGTTGCAGCTGTTCATGGGCGGCGGTATTCACTTACCATCAGGTGAGCCATAAGCTCGTTGGCCCCCTCTCATTTAAAAAAAAATGAGGTAAAGTGCGAAGCGCTTATATAGTTATTTATTCCCGAAAAGATATTTTGCACGCATATCATGTACATTTAACATAAAAATTTGAGCAGTAATAGGTTTTTTTTTCAATCAGCAATTAACTGCGCGATTCAGTATAATTCGTAGAGAATGTGGCACACGCAAAATTGTGGTTATTTCCCCTTTTATCTTCCGTTGTGATGCGTAAACTTATTTTATGCGCTTGTATACGTTTGGTCATAAAGACACTACGTGATGTTTTGACAACAGCCTCTCCTGATAGCTTCTGGTAACACGGATGAAATGCTAAACAACGTTTAACATCTGTTGTTGTGCGGCCGTATTTTTAACGTGTCGTGCATTTGACTATCGGGACTCTTTATTGCTTACCTAACAGCCTAATATATCTTTGCAATTTGAAGGGACGAAATTATAAAATAAAAAACACCAGGCTTTTTAAAAATAATACACATATCATTGTATTATCGTAAGTAATTGAAATCCTTCTTTCTCTAACACTGCGTGGTTAGAGAAAGAAGGATTTCAATTACTTATTTAATACGTTTTTTTTTGTTATAGTAGCAGTATGAGACGAGCAATTTTTTAGGAATACATTTCTAAATACCAACACACCGTCCACCTAAACGAATCCGTAATAAAAGCGTATCCGCATTTTAATTTTTTCATGTTGTTTTCATCCCTGACGACAAAGTTAGGTCCTCTTTAACAGGCCAGTTAAATAGTAAAATGGTCCCCAATTGCACAGAAATGCAGACTTTAGCTGCTAACTAGAAAACAAAATTTTCCATTTGAGTCGACCTATTCGTGGTGCAGCCGTAATATAGCAGAAGTTTTTCTTTACGACTTAAAGTAAAAGCTACATTCATCACACAATTTTATAGAAAAATGAGAAACTAATTGAATTACACACAAACATTTTATTCATAGTTACAACATTGGCCGGGACTGCCTTGATATATTTTTTATAGGAATAGAACAAAGGAAAGACGCAAAAGTTACTTCACGGCGTAGAAGAAAATTTAATATGAAAGAACGTAACAATTTTGTACCGTTTAGTTGCGGTGTAAGAATATCCACTACCCCATATCATCCTATGGGTGTTGTAAGAAGCGACAGAGGGAAACAAATCAGGAGATGGGCAGCTGCGTTTCCTAATAACGATTAAAAATGAACAAACTGCGGTTGTACACCCGATTATCATCGATTATGGCTATGTTCAGCTATGGAGTTTTAAAGGCTGTAACGGTAACAATTTTATAAATTAATTGAATAACGTTGTACATTCCTATAGATGATTTAAGAAACTAGTTTGGATCTCCATCCTCTCCAACTGCTGCTAAGACGGAATGCCTTTGAGTCTGTTATTATATTTGCTCTCATTATATTTTAGACCGAAACACAAAATCCCCCATAGATTGTCTCATAGCGGGTACGTGCCATGATTGGCAAGTGGATTGGTAACTGCATTATTTCTTTTTTTAATTTTTATTTGTATCATGCTGCTGCCTATCTACAGCCTTTTCCCTTTGTCGCCTCTAACGACACCCACGGTATGATATTGGAGTAGTGGATATTCTTACACCGCCACTACACGGTAAGAAATGATCACTGTTTTTTTTATGATACATACTTTTTTATCGATTAAAATATTCTTATAAGAGACTGATGATTAAAATTTAACGACTAGTTTAACAAAATAAACTACTACTACTGCGACCGGATTTCTGTACTGATTGCGCCCGCGGCGTTGAGATGGCACGATATTAAAAACTTTTAATCGGTTTAGATAATTAAAAAATCAACTGCGTTCCGACACACTTGTTAAAATCAATAAACAAGTAAAATAATTCTTTTAAGAGACTTGTTCGGGAATTATATTACAAGAAAAATAATACCACCAGATTAATCCGACTTTTGTTTTTCTCTCTCGCTTTAAAAGTGATATTTTGTACAATATGTATATTATGTATATTAATATGTATCGTGTTATTTTATATCTGTATTGTAGGTACTATTTTATTTATTTAAATATTTTATATAGAAGTACCTGTTTATACATTTATTTTTCATTCTTTATTATATAGTAAATATTAATTATGTATATTTTTAATACATATATTCTATTCATTCTATTTATTTGCAATATGTTTAGCCTTATACATGCATTTTTTACTTATTTATTAATTTTATGAAGTGACTGTTATACCTGCCGTAGTTACTCAAATGATCCAGAGTTGACTGATAGAGAATGCCATATGGAGTTATGTCCGTCCTTTATATTCCCTCTTAAATAAATAAATCAATAAACATGACTTCATATTACGCTGTTACATTTTCTTATTAACTGTGACGAAATGCATTCATTATGGACAAATTTGTATTAATTTATAACAGAAGTACGCTTTAAAATTTTACTTGATTTGGCTTATTTACTTTCTTTATAATTCCCGATGAAAACAGAGGGTTGTTACAAGTTTGTAGTTTGTATCTATCTGTCTGTGGCGTCATAGCTCCTGAACGGATGAACCAATTTTAATTTAGTGTTTTCGTTTGAAAGGTGTTCTAATCGAGAGTGTACTTAGCAAAAATAAAATATTTGCAGCCGTTTGAACAAAAAAAAAGGCAAGGCGTAGCGAAGAGTGCACGCCTTGCAATACATAACGCAGTGTTGGTACCGACTTTGTTATATGGCAGCGAAACCTGGGTATGCCAGAAGAAACATAAAAGTAAGTTGAATGCAGTGGAGATGCGATCTCTTCGTAAAATGTGCGGCGTTACCATGGCCGACCGAAAGCGAAACGAAGAGATTCGCAATACGGCAGGTTTGAAAGATGACCTTATCACAAAAATTGATAAGGGCGTGCTTCGGTGGTTTGGGCACGTTGAGCGAATGAGTGAAGACCGAATGGTGAAGAAAATATATAGCGCGAAAGTTAATATTAAAAGGTGTCGAGGTAGACCGAGACTAACTTTCGAAGACCATGTGAGCAAATTGCTCGAAGAGGGTAGGGTCAAAAGTACTCGAATACCTAGACGTGCATGCATGAAGAAGATAATGAATCTGAAAGAAGCGAAAGAGGTTTGTAAGGATCGTGACACTTGGCGATCTGTTCTCTCTGGCTACCCCGTCAGGGATTGTGCGTGAAGATAAGTAAGTAAGTAAGTAAGCCGTTTGAACGGTATCAGGTTTTTTTGTCTATGTTTTATTTTTTGAATTTTGAGTTTTAATTATAACATATAAGCCAGTGCTTGACTACTATCTCAAACGATTGTAAGTGCTGATGTAGCCGAAGATGATAAAGCGCACTCATTTTGCTTAAACATACCTATTCCCTCTTTCCCTATAGTCAGGTATATTGGAATCGGATAATCATCCGATTAGAATCGGATGATCATCCGATTACAATGTACCTGATAGTCCGGATATTCCACTTTTTAGGGTTCTGTACCTCAAAAGGAAAAAACGGAACCCTTATAGGACCACTTTGCTGTCCGTCTGTCTATCTGTCAAGACCCTTTTTCTCAGGAACGCGTGGAGGTATCAAGCTGAAGTTTGTATCAAATACTCATATCTACTGTCCCTTGGAGCTGTGAAAAAATCAAACTTCTAAGCCAACGCAATTAAAAGATACAGCCGTTTATGCCGCAAATGTTCGATATTCGCAAGGGAATAAAAACATACAGGGTACTTCCCGTGAACTCAGAATCTTAAAATTTGGTAAGAAGCAACGTATTATAGCACAGATAAAGGAAAAATTGCGAAAAGTATAAATTTTTAGTTACATCATATGATAAAAATATTTTTAATAATTTTAAAATTATATACCTACGAATTTATTCGGAACCCTCGGTGCGCGAGTCCGACTCGCACTTGGCCGGTTTTTTTGCTTTACGCATTAATACCGACTGACCTACTAGAGATTGACCAAGCATCTGGCAATCCAATGATGTAAGGGATATGATCCTTCCTCTCCGTATATATAAAAATGCCATTCTTCGATTTGATCATTCTCTCCGAAATGTATTCTTTAAAAAGCACACTATGAGGCTGGCTAGGCGCTTTGTTTCTATGCTCGAGACTGGTAAGATTGGCTTTAACCAGATTGAGTTCACCAATATGCCTCTAAGCACGATTTCTATTGACCTTAAAGCTTCTGATTAATAGTTTGAGCATGAACAGACTGGCGCTTTAAACTAGTTGTAAACGGCTGCCTCCGCGTGAAGTACCGCTACATCTTTGCAAGGAAAGCTAACTTCCTTGTAGCTACTATTAAAATTCAATAAATTGCATAAATTCAGATTGGTGTATTTTAATGCCATGCAACCTTCTCGGAAAGAAGGAGCCAAGATGAGCTAGTTTCTTTTGCGCTAAAAAGATACGAATGAGTTTTAGAGGTATTGTATCTCACAAGATTGCATTGCCCCATTCGGATGAAGATGACTACACTAATAAGTTTTATTGTGATAATTATGCAAGGATAGTTGCGTGTGTGTGTGTGTGTTACTTATATTTGATTGGTATTTTATTAAATGTTTGATCTAATTTGTTTATCATCGCGATAAAACAAAATAGGACCTAAGAAAGCTAATTTTAAATACAATATTTACGTAACTAGCATTGCGATGGTAGAATATAGAATGTAATGATTCGCAACATACTTTTTATTATATAGTTAATCGTAATAGAAATGGAAAAACGAGGTTAAAGATTTCTCTTATATGTGTCACAATTCAGTTATTAGTTTATTAAACTATGAGAAACTTTCCGAGAAAAGTGAGTGATACGAGTACACAATATTTTTTCTATATTTCCCTTTAACATAACGTTCCATTTAACATTATTATAATTGCATATATTTCTACTGAGAAATATAGACATTTGTAATTGTACTCGAATACGTTTCATATTTGAGAATCATCTCTTTTAGGGTTTCATAGCTGAATGGAAAAAAAGTGAACTTTTATATTAATACTATATAATATAATAATTTCAGCGTACGGCTTATCCCCTGGCCTAATTGTCTGGGTGAAGGGGATTTCTGAGTGAACGGTCTCTCCGGGTCGTCGTTGATGGCTGCTCATCCGATACTGTGGCGAGTAACGCCGGTGTTCCTCAAGGGTCCGTTCTCTCCGCAATTCTCTTCCTGCTGCATATAAATGATCTGCTCATTCCCGGTATCTATGGGTATGCAGACGGCAGCACAGTTGTGGAGAGATACCAACCAAGTGCCCGGGCCAGTCGGAATCAAATCCAGTCAGAAAGAGAGGCTATGGTTGAGCGTGTGAGTCTCACACTAAAGGCAGTTTCCGAATGGGTTGATGCCAATCTAGTAAAATTTAACGCCTCCAAAACACAAGCGTGTCTTTTTACCGCTAAAATGAGCCCGCTCACGTTGGCTCCTACTTTTCGGAATGTATCCTTGGAGTACACCGACCGCCTTCAGTTGTTAGGGATTAAATTTTCTCGGAACCTAAACTATGGGTGGTTCATTGAGTCCAGAGCCAAAGCAGCCGAAAGGAAACTTGGTGTTCTTGCAAGGGTGCGGCGGTACTTCACGCAGGGGCAGCTTCTTACCTTATATAAAGCGCAAGTCCGGTCGTGCATGATGTAATGCTGTCACATATGGGCTGGTGCTGCAAAATGCCACCTGGCAGCATTGGACTCAGTGGAGAAACGTGCTAAGCGGCTCATTGGTGACCTTGATTTGGTTGAAACCAATCTTCTCAGCCTCGAGCACAGGCGCTGAATAACCAGTATCTCGGTATTCTATAGGATGCATTTCGGTGAGTATGCGCAGGAATCACACGCTTTGATTCCTCCCTCTCCTTTCCACCATAGGACAACCAGACGGTCGGCGGGTCTTCATCACTTTGTTATCGATATTCCACGCATTAGAACAAAACTGTTTGCTTCGTCTATCTTTCCGTCCGAATACGATCTGGGAGTCTTCAAGGCAAGAGTGAATAGGCTTTTGTGCAATTTACCATCTAAGGCTGCATCACCACTTACCACAAGGTGGGATTTGGTATAGCACTGGCTTATCCGTCCGCCCACGCGTCTATCTTCAATTTCTTTTTCAGATATCGATCAAATTAAAATTAATATCAAATGCTAAGGGTTGATTTGTTGTTGAATCAAATTGAAAAAGAAATTTGTGTTTTCAAACTAAAATTTGCAATTGAAGCATCGATCATGATGTAGACCGATGTATGACAAAACTTTTTCTTTGCACTGCAAAATTAAGTTTGACCTTAATCGGACTTGCGTTTTCTTTAGAGAAATATTCTGTTCCCAGGCACGTTTCCCAACATGGATGAACTATCTGCAAACATAATTAAGATTATACGGAATACTCAGGGCGTGAGTTCACACTTGTCCTATTTTTTTCATAGTGGAGGTGTCAAACGAGCATCCAGCTCACATGATGGCTAACTGAAGTGGCTATTGCCGTACATAAATAATTGCAATACCAGAAGAGCTGCATGTTTGTTGCGGTCTTTTAAATATGAGGCACAGTTTATAAGAGGGTCAATGTCCTAAGAATCCGGATAAATACGTATGCGTAACCTGTATAAATAATAGGATAAATTAAACATGCTATAGCTATATGGTGGTAGTAGAAAGTCGCCTTGATAAGGGAAAAACCACGCTCACGCAGAATACCAGCGTAAAATAGCAGCTAAATGCTGCAGTGTTTCGAGAACCGAAGACCCTTTTTACTGAAAATGAGGCATTTCGTCTCAGTCTTCAGGGGTCAAAACACATCTGCATTTAGATTATAAACCGAGAACAGAAGAAGATTTCCACGAGGACCACAGTATTCAATTAACATCAAGTAGAATGTGTGTTCGTTTGTCACCCTTATTCTTTAAAATCGTTGGCAATCGTAGATTATACAAAGTTGTCGTGAAAGTAAGATACCCCATACATCCGAATTTAGTGGAAAGAAGCTTGTAACAAAGTGATAAATCCAACCCCCCCCCCCCCACCCCTCCCCCTTTACTAGGAGATCAGCCAAGTTTAATAAACGTATTGGCTATCGCATTTCTAGTGTGCTATTAACAACCAAATATCGAGAGAGTCTCTTAGAGAAAAACTTAAAGAAATAAAGAAATAACTTCGGCCTCTCATTATATTTATGAAAATTAAAGGTTAAATGAAAATTTAAGAAGTTTTAATAAACTCTATTAACACCAGGAACTGTCACAGGCTATCAGTTACTTGACACCACAGATTCAGTAATTTATTTATGGGGCAATATACACAGTTATACAACAAAGTCCTAGAAAATATACAAGATCTCTCAATTACCATGTTTAAATAGTTTATTAAACAAAAACTACATAAAAAGGGTTATTATAATAAACATTATTCGATCTACTAATACAAATAAATCTATAGTTACTTTTGAAAGCCTGCTGCCAAAACAAGATATTAAAATTAAAAAGCGATTTTGTGATACAAGGTTGCGTAAAACAATACTTTCACGTAAACAATAAACAAACTACAAAAGAAAATTCTTTCCGTTAACATTGTAATAGAGGCCGTTTGTTTTAGTATAGAACTAATATAAATATTTCGTTCTCTGTCTGCTGTAATTACAGCGCTTTTATTATTACATATTTTAGAATAAATTAATTTTTCTTCAATGCAAATTACAAAAATACTTGTTGAAAATCACTTAAGTTTCAGCACTGGATCGAAAAAAAAAACCCGGAAGAACCAGCAATAAACCCAGCGAGACATATTTTTTTAAAAACGTTAATTTACAATGTAATATTTTATATGATTAAATAAGAAAACATTTAGAAATGGACTTGATTTTTACGAAAAGAAAATATATTCCGATGATTTTTTAACAACCTTGTAACTGTTATCTAGGCAGTAAAATCCAGACCGACATGGGGAACCAGCATCAAAGGTGGTATAATCCAGGAGGAATTAACGCATGAGAACCGAAAACTATTCCACCTCAATTTTTTTATGCGATCTTCTACAAGTTGTTCTACTGACAATATAAACACATGTTGCTATGGATCTACTCGGTGACATACTTTTTAAACCGATTTTTTGTCAATTGCAAGGAATTACTTTTTTTAGAACTTACTTTTTTTTTAATTTTCCCTTATTTTAACAAAACGGTACTTACAAACTAACACTTAATAAATGGGCTAGCTCAGCCAAATACGAATGCTGATATTAGTTTTTAGCGAGAACTTCTCCCAGAATATCAGCATAATGTTGCTGTACTTAAAAGAGTGAGTAACAGAAACCGGAAACCCTTTGCACAGGTTTTCCATTTTTCACAACTCTTTTTCAGTATTCTCGTGCTACATGATACTGAACAAATCTGTAATTTGATTCGAGGACAAATGCGCTACAAAACTTATTTACTCTCAGTCGGAACCGTGTTATGGCGTTATAAGAATATACATTACGTCATATCATCGACACTTACTATCACGTGATCCCAGCTCATTTGTCCACTCTTCTATAAAAGAACAACCATCGCGTGGGTATCGTAAGAGGCGACAGAGGGGTACAAATCAAGAGATTCCGGATGCCCACCCGCTTGCTACTGTAATGCATGATCAACACTCCTGCCCAGTTGCGTGAGTAAAGGTAAATTTATGCTTTATTGCGCATTTTTTAAACACCATGTCCAGCAGTAACTTTCAAGAGTCTGCATACGAATCAGTTGGAATTTTAGTTATGTTAGTAAGGATGCAAACGTATATCTTAAATAATTAAAAAACAGTTACTACTAAATAATTTTAGCTCAACCATTCAAAAAATAAAATCGACAGATTATTATATTATAAATCATTGAATCTTTAATACTAGAAATCGATCTGCAGGAAGCCAAATGCCTATAAAAAAATTGTGTGCGCTTTGCATACAGCAACAGCCTCCCGGCAAAATTCCAAAACAACCAAGCCAACTGGTATGGATTGAATTTTTAGAATTTGACGTGCCTGATGCGTTTGAATGTTGAGTGTGTATTTTACTCTGCTGCCGTATATGCTTGGAACTGAATATTTTTAAATCGTGTGTTCAATATAACAAAAAATAATAACTGTTTTAATTTAATGGTGGCGTACTGATATAAGCGGCGATATAAGCAAATTAAAACAAGACGCATATGTCTTGTTTGAATTTGCCTATATCGCCGCTTCGCAGCGTTTTCTTCGTAATAACTAAAAACAATGAACGGTTGTAAACCCACCTGCCAAGCGTGGCAACTATAGTACATATCCTCCCTATGAGGCGACCGATAAAGTAAGCATAAGCCAGCAGTGAAATTTTCATGGGCTATAACGAATGATAAAATATTTTTTTTGGAAGTCTGTTATGTTAGATCTATCTAAACTTATCAATGTTTATGTTAAGTACTAATAGGTTGGGACGATAATGAAAATTAAAGTAACAGTAATTAATATCTATATACGAAAGTCATTTTTTTAAATAGACATATACATGATTTTAAAAAAATGAAACGTCGGGAATTAATAAGTTAGATTAAGCGCGATAGAATCCGTAAAAAATAATTTCATTTAAAGAAACAAAGAAGTATAATAATCAACCATTATATTTATGTTATTTTACACTATCTATTTTTACATATTTATTTTTATCGATATTAGAAGTATTAATTTTTAACAGAAAATAAGTTTATTTAATCAAATAAAAAGTTTATAGATGCCATACACGATCCAGTTTACCGTCAAGCTTGCAGCGCGCTTGAAGTGGCGTCCGGTAAACTTGACGGTGTATGGCTTTCAGTGTGCATGACAAGTCTACTTGAAGATAAAATTGATTGAATTTCTATTCTGTCGACTTGATCAAGCTTGCAGCGTCTTGTAAACTTGAACGTGTTTATGAGCGGGCAAGTATGCATGATGTTAGTCGATGCAATAAGAGAGAGACTTTTTTAACAGTCGATAAGAAGTGACGGGATTGAGATAAAAACATGCAATTTCTACCATTAGGTGGCTAATACGATGAAAAATAACTTAAAGTAATAAAATTGTAGGTAATGTTAGCGTCTTGTTGAGAAATTTTACGATTATTATAATAAACCATCCTTAAGAACAATAAATGGCGTGTTCGGAGTACAATCATTTAACACTTGATAGAAAATGGTATGATTGAGTTATAAGCATGCAATTTATACTGTTGAGTAGGTAACACGATGAAAAATAACTTTACGTAATAATATATTTACGTAATATGAGCGTTTTATAGAGAAATTTTACGATTATTGTAAAAATTGACGAAAAAAAAAAAACAGGTTTATGCTATAAAACGTGTTTATTTTCAATTGAGGGTAGTTTTTTTCAATAATTTTCATTTTATAATATCTTCTAATTACTTCCAATCATTATGAAGTTTATTTCAACGCAATAGATAATTTAATTTAAAAGTTACACCGTTTTGTTTACACTGGCGTCACAGTAGCGAACAAAATTTCTAAAAATTTCATAAAAAATGTAAAAGAAAAGTATTTCGATTTTATCTAATATTTTTTCCGTCGATAAAATTAGGCACAGATTCCCTCATTTCGTGCACATTATAAAGACTCACTCACAGATATGTATACTTCGCGCACGGGAATATTTTGTTCAAAATGTCGTTATACTAATATTGAGAGCACCATACAGTCACACGTCGCTTTATATCGGAATCAGTGTTTATCGTACACGTTTTTAATCTCGCCGACGTCGAATTTCTCTACCGTGAATTGACTCCAATCCATCCGACGGTCTTCTACTTGTATCTCTGTTTGTATTGCAAATTCAAAACCAACTTACTCACCCATAAGATCGTGACATTCTTGGCGCTTTAAACTTTTTTCTACTATAATTATAGTGAATAAAAGAGCTAAAATCAACAAGCTAAAGACAACAACACACACAAAAAAAAACATATTTTTCATATAACAATGTTTAAAAATATCGAGAGTTACATTTCCAAAATGATCATTAAATCAATAATCCGAAATGACAAGATTTTGCGTCCAGTTTAATGAGTAAAAAGCCTATCTTATTAAGTGGCGAAGCTTGCGAAGTCACTTATCAAGTGGAGAAGCTTGCGAAGTCACTTATTGATTTCACGATGTCTGTCCGTCTGTCCGTCTGTCCGTCTGTCCGTCTGTCCTTCTGTCCGTCTGTCCGTCTGTCCCACGATTATCTCGAGAACGGTTTTGAATTTTCAAATTCTGTTTTCAGCAATCGATTACTGATCACCCAGGCATCTGAACCTCCTATTTTGAAACTGATTTCTCAACAGCAACCGTTAGAAACCGCTACAAAGCTGATTGCTTCGCCACTTTGCTATGCTGTTAGCTTGCTAGGTTTATTTCCTTCGGTATGCCCCATGTACCACAGTCAAATTTCAATATTGTGAATTTCCTAGTAATTTGAAAACTAACGTAATAACCTTTGAACGTTCCTTAACAGCGGACCGAGCTCAGGAGCTTTGTGCTTATTGCAAAAGCAGTACTATGAATACTTGAAGTTTAGACGAGTAAGCCTGTACATTTCTGGCAGTAAATACCTCACTCAACATTTTTCTTATGGTTAGAGCCAGTGTAG
Organism: Parnassius mnemosyne; assembly: GCA_963668995.1. Lineage (NCBI taxonomy): Eukaryota > Metazoa > Arthropoda > Insecta > Lepidoptera > Papilionidae > Parnassius > Parnassius mnemosyne. The sequence continues at coordinate 14,545,765 of CAVLGL010000091.1, forward strand.
ATTTTTTAATCATCAATTTTTATCATCATCATTAAACGTATCAGCATCACTAACATACTTGATGAGTAAAAATAGAACATTTTCATGGTAAGTATTCTAAATATTATACGTATAACAAAAGGTTTGTTTACTTCTAGCAAAAGGTAGAAAATACAGCACAGGTTTAATAATTCCACTCAATAGCATCATAAGTAGACTTTCTTCTATACCCTTTGTAGGTGTTTTGCATAATGTTAAGGTTTTACTAAGATTATGCCGCCTTTGTAGGTGGTGTTTCCTTTGGAATAGCATAAGGGACACGAATTTATATTGCTTATGTGTGGTTTAGATATTTCTAAGGTAAAGAACAAAGAATATTATTTGATATACATTTTCTTTAATTTTTTTTAAAATTGGTAAATCTTATTTTATATCATGTGATAGCGACTTAAGAGAATTCATTTCCTTTTTTATTGTAGGTGTGGCAAAAGGCGATTAAATAAATTTTTCGTAAAATCTTGTTGCTTTTAATAAATTGCTGTATTTAGATTTCATATTTACACCCACTCCTTCTGTTCTCGTTCAAAGTTTTTTTTTCAATCATCATAGCTAAAAGTAGGCCATCCGTATAGATAGATTGTCTCTTCTTATAGTATAGGCAGTCGTCCTTGGGCTATTAAAGTAATCACACAAAAGTAAATGGACTTTTAGATATTGCCTTGCTAATATTTTTTATAAACTAAAAATTATATAAAAAATAACACTGAACAGGCATACAAGATAAAGCGGCGTCAAAGGTGCAATTTAAACTACGATCTCGACTCCACCAAAAAATTTCGCTTTTTAGCTCATGTCCCTTAGTGGGCTTTTTTCAGTTCATTAAAACAACCCTCTTACATTCAATAAAAGTAATAATTATGTTTATCAGTGCGGAAAGTTTCGTTCGAACAAAGAAGCAATTTTTAACAAATCTTCGCGAAATCATGATCATTGTAGTATATAAGTAGGTTTTTGATTTAAATGAAATATATGCTTTACTATGTAAAGCGTTCTTTCAGAGGCTTTTGCCAGATTTCTCATGCTTATTTAGGATTTACCTTTTATGTAAGTGTTGTTCTGGATTTCATTTTGAATCATGATAATTTTATTTCAGATCTGTACATAAATAAAACCCATACATCAAGATATTTATTTCTCTATTTAGACTTAACAGTAATATGAATATACGCAATGCCAAAACGCGCCAATTGGAGAACCAACTTCAAACAAAAGCAGCAGTGTGAACTGTTGTGTAAAGAAAGGGATGATAATTTGACTCTGTCACTGATGTAGTGCTACAGGGAATGGAACTATTTATTCCATCATCTGTGGTACCCATCGGAGGCAGATCTCAGCCTTGGTTTGGTCGCTCCTGTAAGACTGCATTACGCAGTAAGCAGGAGTGTTATCAAGCCTGGGCTGCGGCTTCGGTGACTCGGGATGTAAACACCAGCACACTAAAAAAGAAGTATAACTTCGCCTCCAGGTCCTTCAAAAGAGTTATTGCCAAGGCAAAGTCAGAGCACATAGGCAGAATTGGCGAGAAACTAGTTCGCCTTCCTTCGGGAACCCGTGCATTCTGGTCTCTCGCCAAGGCTGTCCAAGGGAATTTCTGTAAGCCATCACTACCATCTCTGCACAGGGAGGACGACTCACTGACCACGACGCAAAAGAGAAGGCCGACCTTTTAGGCTCCCTTTTTGCGTCCAACTCGACTGTTGATGACGGGGGGAACACACCGCCGACCATCCCGCGGTGTGAGTGCTCCATGCCGGATGTGCGATTCTCACAGCGCTCGGTTCGCAGAGCACTCCTCTCCCTTGACATCCACAAGTCGAGTGGGTCTGACGGAATCCCCCCAATTGTGCTGAGGACGTGTGCTCCGGAGTTGGCACCGGTTCTAACGCGTCTTTTCCGGTACTCCTACTCCCTAGGCGTAGTCCCGAAATCATGGAAGACAGCTTTTGTCCACCCGATCCCTAAAAAAGGCGACCGCTCAGATCCGTCCAACTACAGGCCTATCGCCATCACCCCCTTGTTCTCCAAAATAATGGAATCCGTTGTAAACTGCCACCTCATGCGGTACCTTGAGGATCACCAACTGATTAGTGACCACCAGTACGGTTTTCGTCGGGGTCGATCAGCAGAGAAATTATGCAATTGGATCACCAGCTTTCTTGCAGACCGGAGCATCAAGGTCGTTGTAGACGGTGCATGCTCGGACTACAAGCCTATTAACGCTGGTGTTCCACAAGGCTGCGTGCTATCACCAACGCTGTTTCTTCTGCATATCAATGATATGTTGCAAGCTGGTAGCATTCATTGCTATGCAGATGACAGCACTGGTGATGCTCTATACACCGGCCGTGCCAATATTTCTGGGGAAAACGTCACCGAGTACCGGAACAAACTTGTGTCTGAAGTCGAGTCTTTGCTGGACAAAGTCTCGGATTGGGGGCGACTAAATCTAGTCCAGTTTAATCCTCAGAAGACACAAGTTTGCGCGTTTACCGCTAAAAAGAACCCCTTTGTCGTATCTCCTCAGTTTCAAGGTACTCCCCTTGTTGCCTCAGCCGGTATCGGAATCCTCGGCGTCGACATATCGAGTAGCGTGCAGTTTCGTGGTCACTTGGAAGAGAAGGCCAAATTGGCCTCTAAAAAGCTTGGCGTGCTCAGCAGAGCGGGACAGTATTTCATGCCGGCTCAACGCCTGCAACTTTACAAGGCGCAGGTTCGGCCTCACATGGAATACTGTTCCCATCTCTGGGCTGGGGCTCCCCAGTGCCAGCTTCTTCCACTTGACCGCATCCAGCGCAGAGCGGCTCGAATCGTCGACGACCGAGTCCTTTCCGATCGGCTCGACTCATTGGCACTGCGAAGAGATGTTGCATCTCTTAGCATTTTCTTTCGCATTTACCATGGGGAGTGCTCTGAGGAATTGTTCGGATTAATCCCAGCCGCCAAATTTCACGAACGCACATCGCGGCAGAACTCCCGATACCATCCACACCATCTGGATGATTGGCGGTCCACCACTGTGCGATTTAGAAGATGTTTTCTTCCTCGCACAACTTCCTTGTGGAATAGTTTACCACCAGCGATTTTTCCGGACCGATACGACTTAGGGACCTTCAAGAAAAGAGCCTACTCCTTTTTAAAAGGCCGGCAATGCATCTGCAATTCCCCTGGTGTTGCGGTTGTTCATGTGCGGCGGTAGTCACTTACCATCAGGTGAGCCGCATGCTCGTTTGCCCCCTCTCCTATAAAAAAAAATGAAAAGGAAATAACAAATATACTTAATTGCTAAAAATACTGAGCTAAAAAGTGATATGGTTAAGTTGCATAAATATTATAAAGTTGTTTTAAAAGAAAGGGATCAACTTCAGAGAACAGTCGATAAGCTTGACCGATGCAGCAAGGAATATGAGGAATCCCTCAGATTAATTGCTGCATTTCAGTTACAGTTAAGTGAGGCTAATGAGCAGATTGTACAATTAAAACAATACATAGATAACTTGAAAGTGTCTCAAATTGAAAGTCTGTTCAATGAGCTCATAGAATGCGAAGCTCTTTTGAAGCTTTGCAACCCACTAGAACTATTCAATTGACTGGTGATGATTATGTCACATCAAGAACAGCAGCAAGGAGCTAACTGCATTAGAAAAATAAAGAAATAAAGAAATACATAAACATTAATAAATTAATTAGAAAACTGCATAAGTTAATTAAAACAAAAATTAATATTAAAAATAAGGAGTAAAAGTAAGGAAAATAAAGAACTAATTAATAAACTTTAATTATATTCAATTGAGGTGGAAAATATGAATAACTGTAATGAGACTGATAGTGTCTAAATTCAACAACATCGGCTCATGATGAGATAAAAGAATACAATCATATTAGATATAATAAGATATAAGAGTCAGAGTTAGTATCAAAGCTCTATAGCACGTTCAAGAGGGACAATATGTGTAATTAGTAATCAAAACAGTAAGAACTCATTATTTTCACCTAATCACTATGACAGTGCCATGGTAAAGAATATAAGCCTAAAAAGTAATTTTAATATTAAAAAAATAAAGTTATGTCTATTGTGATGACATAGGCAAAAACTTGGACATAACATCTGATCAGTAACTATCAGATGCCATGCCAGAAGAAGGAAGAGGTTTATATAAAACTTAATAAACAGAATAAATCTGTTGTAATATGTAGAGATTTCAATATTAATCTACTAGAAGCTTCATACACCAATATTAAATTTAGAACATTGTTTTAAATTGGCCTCTAAAAAGCTTGGTGTGCTTAGCAGAGCGAGACAGTATTTCATGCCGGCACACCGCCTGAAACTTTACAAGGCGCAGTTTCGGCCTCACATGGAATACTGTTACCATCTCTGGGCAGGGGCTCCCCAGTGCCAGCTCACGCCAGAAACGCCAGGGGAACCAGGGGAATTGCAGATGCGTTCCCGGCCTTTTAAAAAGGAATAGGCTCTTTTATTGAAGGTCCCTAAGTCGTATCCGTCCGGAAAAATCGCTGATGTTAATCGATTCCACAAGGAAGTCGTACGAGTAAAAAAACATCTTCTAAATGGCACAGTGGTGGACCGCCAATCATCCAGATGGTGCGGATGGTATCGGGAGTTCTGCCGCGATGTGCGTTCGTGAAATTTGGCGACTGGGGTTAATCCGAAAAATTCCTCAGAGCACTCCTCGTGGTAAATGCGAAAGAATATTCAAAGGGATGCAACATCTCTTCGCAGTGCCAATGAATCGAGCCGATCGGAAAGGCCTCGGTCGTCACGATACGAGCCGCTCTGCGCTGGATGCGGTCAAGTGGAAGGACCTGGCACTGGGGAGTCCCAGCCCAGAGATGGGAACAGTATTCCATGTGAGGCCGAACCTGCGCCTTGTAAAGTTGCAAGCGTTGTGCCGGCATGAAATACTGTCCCACACTGCTGAGCATGCCAAGCTTTTTAGAGGCCAATTTGGCCTTCTCTTTGAAGTGACAAACCGCACGTCGCTTGATATATCGACACCGAGGATTCCGATACTGGTTAAGGGCAACAAAGGGAGTACCTTGAAACTGAGGAGATACGACAAAGTGGTTCCTTTTAGCGATAAACAAAAACGCTGACCGCTAAGTGAGAAATTCAATTTTTTAGCCACCATAGAGTCTATATCACCTGAGGATGCCTCGTGTAGAGGCGAAACACGTATCGTATTGTCGTCAGTGGTGTGTCTTTCCTAGTGTAGTGGTGGTGGGAGTAGTGGTGCTGGGATTAGTGGTGACGGGGATAGTGCACGCAATTGAGGGAGGGCGGGAGGTGCTCGTCAAACTAGGTAAGACACATCATTTTATTTTATCTAGCGGATGTACGCAAAGTAATTTTTTGTTAAATTAAATTTTTTTATGTGTTATCTTAGAACGTTTTTCTAGGTGAACCGATTTTAATGATTCCTTTTTTATTTGAAAGCTGGTGCTTCTTATGTCATTCCATATAAATTTGATTCAAATCTGACCAGTAGTTTTTGAGTTATCCTTATTAATGCGTTTTAAATTGAATTCGACTACGTTGATGATGTTTTATTTTATTTGTATTGAAGTCGGTTGTACACAATTTTAATTTTACCACTTGTCCAGGTAACGAGTCATTTTCATGCTACACTCTATTGAACGAATCTGCAATTTGATTCGAGAATAAATACGTAAGTCTATGATACATATCCTATAATTTTAGAAAAAAATACTTAAATCCTTCCAAACCATGAAAGATTTGTTCGTATGACAGTGTAGTCCAGAGTAGAAAACATTTGGACAGTCAAGATAACAAGATGAATAAAAATGTAATAAAATATCATTTTGCGAAGTAATCGAGGTGCAACCACTTATATTTTAAAATAAAATAAACGTTATCGTATGTTATCGTACGTTAACTGATGTCAAAACTTTGTGACTCTTGGCGCAATGCCAAGTTACTTGAACTGATTTATTTTGCCATCTCAACTAATCTCAAATGTGCTTTCTGACATTTTACCAACTTCTAGAAATAAAAATATAATCAAAACTTTTATAAAAATCGTGTAACACGATAAAACTGAAAGACTGGCTATTGTGAGCTTGTGCACAAGATTGGCAAATTTATTTCAAATTAAGGTTACCTATAAGCCTCTTAGCATGCCTCTATAATAATAATGCTTTGTGTTATAATTGACCAGAGTAAAAAATTAACAGCAGTTACTTTTGTCTTGGACTTTTTGAACCTTCCAAAGTTTGGTTTTAATATAATACTTTCAAATATATTACAGGAATATAACTATTTCTATTACTACTACCTAGTTCTATTTGCCACCAGATGGATTTGCAATATTCTCCCCGTCATCGATATGTGATATTATAAAAGGAAATATCGCCTACTACCGGAGTATATAAGTTCTTTCTGACCTTTAACATACTAAAATCGCTTCCTTAAACACCCACGGGTCGAAATGGAGTGTAGGAATTTCTTATTTTGGTACAATACGGTACATTAACGTCGATGAAAATAATTACTACAGTGATGTTATAACAGAATAGATAATTAAAAAAAAATTGGTAAATCCAATTGGGCATGCCCTAAGCGCATTAAAAATACGTATAACACGATTATATGGAATTTTTAAAGTAGTTTAAATACATTTCGATAACCCTATCGGCTTCAACACCCTCGAAAACCATAAAAATGACGAAAAAATTGATACTACTTACTTTTACGTACGTACTACTATTATTTATTCTGTGGTTTTAAAATATTGTAATAAAAAACATCTCTCATTATTATTATAATCAAGTATTTAAAAAATTTGGTTATTCTAATATTGTGTATTTGTACAGTGATCTTTTCGAGCCGCTGCAAACAACTGTAACAATGTCCACTCACGACAGCGACTGACGCCGAACTAACTGAACTGAGTGACGCAGTCTCTATTTAGTAATAATTTATTCATCATACAAGGCTGCCGAATTCACGAACATTACACCATTTCGCAGCCTAAAAAAATTTATCATAACTAAACTAAACAAAATTAAAGTGCCATTTACATTCAATGGCTTCCCACATGATAGATGAAGAGTTTTAAAAATATATTGAGTTGAATAATAGATATTTTCAAAAGTTATCGTGTTTACAAGCCTTGCGAACTTGATAAATCCACACCATAAGCCACCGAAACCCCTTTTTTATTTTAAAATAGCAATTAATCGATTTAAAAAAATATATTAATAAGTTCAACAATCATTTATCTTCCTGAAAATGTGCTTTTTATATCACTTATATGTACAATAAGATTGCTAGACACGATTTCATGCGACAGAACGATGGAATCTTAATTTTTAGGCCCTAGTAGAACATACCGACGCGCTTAGGCGCTTACGGCATGCAATTGACTTTGAAGAATATCCTTTTTTTGTTACATATTAAATTATACAATATTTATGATGTAATCACATCATTAACTTCTTAAAACACGGTTAAACTTTGTTTACTCCTAAGTAAACTGTAATTACCATGTTTGACCAGATTTATGAAAGGACCACAAGGTGAAATAGAAATCATTGGTATTATTTAAGACTATAAATAAACTGATGACTACATTGTGACTAAAATAACGCAAAAAGCTTATTGCAAGCAAGGAAACCTTTAGATGTATTAGTCATTTTTCATGTGATTATTATTGCAAACAAACACGAAAGAAATACATGCCAGTATAACAAAATAATAAAGAAACCAATATATCTTGAAACCTCAAAATGTTGCAACCGCAGTATATTGCTAAACAATCAAACAAGAACGTTGTTTACATAAATGCAACGATAATATTCTTCAAAACGAATATAATTAGAGATTTAAGGATACCAATAATTTGAATAACAGCCTGTATATGCAGGTCTCACATTTGAGTTTAATTCTGTATATGGGCCCCTTATAGAAGGCAGAATTTGTAATAATTGCTACACTTGAAAGGTGAATTGGCAGTTGCATTACCAGAGTTATTTTAAAAATTGAAAATAAGCGGGAGACGATTTTGATCTTTGCGGCTTTGCCGTATAACGAAATGGATTGATAGATTTTCTAACGTCACCTTTATACCGGCTTAGAAATTGTACAGGCAGAGTGCCCGTAGCTATGTGGTAAATTACAAAGAACATTGGAAATAAACCCTCTATTTGTTCTCGTATGATGACACATAAGAGAACCCAGAGTAACTCTTGGAGCCATTCACATAATATATTATATAGATGCATACTTGCTGTGTTATGCTAGAACCTCTAAACTCAATAATTAATAGAATCAGGCGATACTTTGCGGAAATCCATTATATAAAAGCTTTTAAAAAGTTACTTCGCAAATATCCGCTCTATAAAATAAAATGATGTTTCTTACCACTACACTAGGAAAGACACACCACTGACGACAATACGACACGTGTTTCGCCTCTACACGAGGCATCCTCAGGTGATGTAGACACGTGTTTACATCACCTGAGGATGCCTCGTGTAAAGGCAAAACACGTGTCGTATTGTCGTCAGTGGTGTGTCTTTCCCGGTGTAGTGGTATTGGGAGTAGTGGTGCTGGGATTAATGGTGACAGGGATAATGCACGCAATTAAGGGAGGGCGGGAGGTGTTCTTCATACTAGGTAAGACACATCATTTTATTTTATAGAGCGGATGATTGCGAAGTAAGTTTTAAAGCTTTTACACACGTACAGATTTGCCCAACGAACGCGTTTTAGATCTAATCCGTAGCTTCACTCACACGTTATTGAATATTAGAATTATAACGGTAAAATATGGCACGAAATAACATGTCTTCTGTGTGGTAGATTTATCCCTCCCAAATAGGTCTTATTAGCCATGCCTAGGTCACCCACGGTGAATAAATAGGAACTCATTTGGCTGGCCTGAGGAGTAGGGCCGGCCCGAGGTGGCCGCTCCGAGTAGGTTTGGCTATCTTGCTCCATTTGCGCGTGACTGCACCAAGAGGTTTCTTCTCCCCTTCCTGTCATAGCCGAGGTGGAGTCATAGGGGAAAAGAGTATTGGTATGACGATACGACACTTGCCCTATACTCCGCGACTCTGGCGGAGCCGTACCGTTGATGCAGTGATGTTGACGCCGTGAAAGGAGAGGGTTGTCGATATTGCGAGGCGCCTCTCTCTCTATCCTCTGCGGGCGACACTTGGTTGTTGGCGGAGCCACAGACCAGATCCGCTATTGGAGTCAAGAAAGCTAGTGCTTCCGATTGCGCGCTTTTCCTGGCGTCATGGGCCCCCGCGTGTCAGGATTCCGTTATGCATTTGAATTTAGAGGCCGTGGAGAAAGGCACTCCTTGTGTTTCTGGTGTGCCTTGCCTGTAAAGGAAATGGGGAGGAGAAGTCCCCGTAGAGGGGTTGCAAAAGGGTGGCTGACACTGGTGGAGCGTGGTGTGCAAAAGCGTTCCCTTGGCCCTGCCAATATGAAAGAAAGAAGAAACATATTTATTTAAATATGCGACGAAGGTGGAACACCATGGGGCTTCGAGATGCGGATCCGATATAACCTGTCTTAGCCCCCGCAACACGGGTATGGGTAGGCATTTCCGCATGAAAAAAAAAATGGCAGATTTATAAAAAAATACGGTGCATCTACTGTAATTACAATCGTATCGTATCGTGATGAAATTGCAAACATGAGTGCGTAAATGATGTGCTATCTGTCGGGCACAACGGTTAGAGTTGTTTTTGTTTTTTTTTTTTTTTAAATCCTAGTGTGGGGGTAACCACACTAGGATTTTCTACTGTATCGTGGAGGCAGTTTACAAACATATATTGCACAAGGACTAACATCCAGACCCGGAACAATTATCTGTAGGCCTTACAAATACTTGTTCCGTGCGGGATTCGAATCCGCGGCCCCAAGCGTTGCAACTCATTGCTAAGCCACTACGCCACGGAGCCGTTTGTCTGCTTCGTGCCCTATCCATTGGTTTAACCACGGGCAGCGAACAGGCGTTAGTCAGGTAAGTGCCTTAACTTTGCTAAAAGTTTGTAGATCTACCCGCTAGGTACGTCCGGAAATAAACCCTCTATTTGTTCTCGTATGATGACACATAAGAGAACCCAGAGTAACTCTTGGAGCCATTCACATAATATATTATATAGATGCATACTTGCTGTGTTATGCTAGAACCTCTAAACTCAATAATTAATAGAATCAGGCGATACTTTGCGGAAATCCATTATATAAAAGCTTTTAAAAAGTTACTTCGCAAATATCCGCTCTATAAAATAAAATGATGTTTCTTACCACTACACTAGGAAAGACACACCACTGACGACAATACGACACGTGTTTCGCCTCTACACGAGGCATCCTCAGGTGATGTAGACACGTGTTTACATCACCTGAGGATGCCTCGTGTAAAGGCAAAACACGTGTCGTATTGTCGTCAGTGGTGTGTCTTTCCCGGTGTAGTGGTATTGGGAGTAGTGGTGCTGGGATTAATGGTGACAGGGATAATGCACGCAATTAAGGGAGGGCGGGAGGTGTTCTTCATACTAGGTAAGACACATCATTTTATTTTATAGAGCGGATGATTGCGAAGTAAGTTTTAAAGCTTTTACACACGTACAGATTTGCCCAACGAACGCGTTTTAGATCTAATCCGTAGCTTCACTCACACGTTATTGAATATTAGAATTATAACGGTAAAATATGGCACGAAATAACATGTCTTCTGTGTGGTAGATTTATCCCTCCCAAATAGGTCTTATTAGCCATGCCTAGGTCACCCACGGTGAATAAATAGGAACTCATTTGGCTGGCCTGAGGAGTAGGGCCGGCCCGAGGTGGCCGCTCCGAGTAGGTTTGGCTATCTTGCTCCATTTGCGCGTGACTGCACCAAGAGGTTTCTTCTCCCCTTCCTGTCATAGCCGAGGTGGAGTCATAGGGGAAAAGAGTATTGGTATGACGATACGACACTTGCCCTATACTCCGCGACTCTGGCGGAGCCGTACCGTTGATGCAGTGATGTTGACGCCGTGAAAGGAGAGGGTTGTCGATATTGCGAGGCGCCTCTCTCTCTATCCTCTGCGGGCGACACTTGGTTGTTGGCGGAGCCACAGACCAGATCCGCTATTGGAGTCAAGAAAGCTAGTGCTTCCGATTGCGCGCTTTTCCTGGCGTCATGGGCCCCCGCGTGTCAGGATTCCGTTATGCATTTGAATTTAGAGGCCGTGGAGAAAGGCACTCCTTGTGTTTCTGGTGTGCCTTGCCTGTAAAGGAAATGGGGAGGAGAAGTCCCCGTAGAGGGGTTGCAAAAGGGTGGCTGACACTGGTGGAGCGTGGTGTGCAAAAGCGTTCCCTTGGCCCTGCCAATATGAAAGAAAGAAGAAACATATTTATTTAAATATGCGACGAAGGTGGAACACCATGGGGCTTCGAGATGCGGATCCGATATAACCTGTCTTAGCCCCCGCAACACGGGTATGGGTAGGCATTTCCGCATGAAAAAAAAATGGCAGATTTATAAAAAAATACGGTGCATCTACTGTAATTACAATCGTATCGTATCGTGATGAAATTGCAAACATGAGTGCGTAAATGATGTGCTATCTGTCGGGCACAACGGTTAGAGTTGTTTTTGTTTTTTTTTTTTTTAAATCCTAGTGTGGGGGTAACCACACTAGGATTTTCTACTGTATCGTGGAGGCAGTTTACAAACATATATTGCACAAGGACTAACATCCAGACCCGGAACAATTATCTGTAGGCCTTACAAATACTTGTTCCGTGCGGGATTCGAATCCGCGGCCCCAAGCGTTGCAACTCATTGCTAAGCCACTACGCCACGGAGCCGTTTGTCTGCTTCGTGCCCTATCCATTGGTTTAACCACGGGCAGCGAACAGGCGTTAGTCAGGTAAGTGCCTTAACTTTGCTAAAAGTTTGTAGATCTACCCGCTAGGTACGTCCGGCAGACAGAAGTGAGTAGCTAGCTAAATGTGCACGTCACCATCATCATCGTTGTTATAGCCCGCTACAAGTCTGAACATAGACCTCCTCAAGGAATGTCACAAATTGCGGTCCGAAACCACAGGCATCCATAACATACATAACCATAAGTACATATTGATTTGCAGTTTTTAAATTTAATAACTTTTTTAAATTGCCTTTAATCTTGCAAAGAAAGAAGTTTGTCTAAACTTTCGACACTTTTTTAGTTCTAGCCGTTTTCTTATTAGGGACTTAATTAAAGAACTTTCACTTAAAGATACCATTCTTTTCTTTGCAGGCCCAGACAATTTATTTCTAAACATGAATATTACTTAATGTTATATTATTGAATATAAGGCCTAAGCACTATGCTCAATGACCTCAATAGTGTTTCCCAACGGATAGGTCTTAAGATGAACATGGACAAAACAAAGATCATGTTCAATGTCCATGTCACATCTATGCCGGTAGTTGTTGGGAGCACTAAGCTCGAAGTTGTTGACGAGTATGTTTACCTGGGACAAATAGTCCGACTAGGTAAGTCCAACTTCGACCGAGAGGTCAATCGACGGATTCAACTCGGCTGGGCAGCGTTCGGGAAGCTACGACACATATTCTCGTCAGACATACCTCAAAACCTTAAAACGAAATTGTACAACCAGTGCGTGTTGCCAGTGATGACTTACGGAACTGAGACGTGGTCCTTCACTGCTGGCCGTATGAGGAAGCTCAAGGTCGCTCAGCGAGCTATGGAGAGGGCTATGCTCGGAGTTTCTCTACGTGATAAACTTAAGAATGAGGATATCCGCAGTAGAACCAGAATAACCGACATAGCCCAACGAATTAGTAAGCTGAAGTGGCAGTGGGCCGGCCATATAGCTCGAAGAACCGACAACCGATGGGGAAGAAAGGTTCTCGAGTGGCAGCCTCGTACCGGTAGGCGAAGTGTAGGGCGTCCCCCCACGAGATGGAGTGACGACCTGGTAAGACATGCAGGAAGTCGATGGATGCAGGTGGCTCAGGACCGTGCTTTGTGGCATTCTTTGGGGGAGGCCTATGTTCAGCAGTGGACTTGTGAAGGGCTGTAATGATGATGATGATGATGAATATTATTGAATACTTTATAACGCAAACCATTATAACTTTCCAAACCCATCTAACGCTAATATGTTCGTTTCACGTTCTTGTACCTATGTATGATTTTGTAAGTTTTACGTTGATAGACCATGATTGACCAAGATTTTATGCGACGTAAAGTTGTAGTAGACTGTGTTGTATGTAAGAAATTATTTCGGATGAATAAAATTCGTTGTCTCTGTAACACAGTCTAAGAACTTGGTCACAGCGCTGAGTGGCCGCAGAATCGAGTCCCACACGGAACAAGAGTTTGTATGGCCTACAAATAATTCTTCTGAGTCTGAGTGTGTGTTCTTGTTTAAAAACACCGCCTTATCACGCTCGGGGTTCTGATTCCTAAATCGTAGTTTTCATAGGGGACTATTGCAGGTAAAGAACTCCGATCTCAAACTTTCGCAACAGAAATGTCCAAGCACAAGTAGTAAAATTAGAAATTTTGTTTAATCGAATTCAATATAAATAAAATAAGAACGTCGTTCATACAGTGGAAGTCAACTAAATGCGCATTATTAAGGATAACTCAAAAACTAATGGTCAGATTTTGATTAACTTTATATGGGATTACATGAGAAGCATCTTTCGAATAAAGCAGCTTTCGAATAAAAAACCTAGAAAAATGGTTTAAGGCAACATACATAAAAAATACAATCGCATTAAGTACTTGTTCCTTTTTTTGAAGTGGGTTAAAAATGTAACCGAACGTCAAATCATTCGATGACCAAATGTGTAAAGAAACAATGTAGGGCAATCCTTACTTTAACTCTCACTTGTGATTTAATCCTACAGTCAGTATAAAATGTAGCACGCTTTACTCTACCAGGGGAATATGAAGATTTGAAAGTTAACACCCGCAGACGCAAGTACATTCGTCTCCGTGTATAGTTACAGTAATTTTTGTTATTTGCTTTCTACTACTTACATTTTTATATTAACGGAAGTGAATAAATATTATTATTATATTCAATTTTTAATGAAACGGAGAAACAACTTACATTGAAAACAAATAAATAACAAATTAACAAACTTTAATTTCTTGTTGTAGAATACTAAATTGAGATCGGAAACCCGTCTCTTCAACATTTCCTGTTAGTAAACTAGTTGAAAACTTAAATGACAACCAATCAATTGTAAGATAACCACCTAACTTAACACGTTATCGATATTTTCGAACATTTTCTTAATGTACAAGTGTATAGAAAATGTTCAGAAATGAACTTATGTACATTTAACTTGGATTTATGTTCAATTATAAATTAATGTTGATATGAAATGATAGCGTGGCTTTCACGTTTCCAGTTTGCGGCAAGATTAAAATATACAATTAAAAATAAACTAAAGCCTTTCGATGAAAGAAGACCTTCAAGAAAAGAGTCTACTCCTTTTTAAAAGGCCGGCAAGGCATCTGCAATTCCCTCCCTGGTGTTACAGTTGTTCATGGGCGGCAGTAGTCACTTACCATCAGGTGAGCCGCATGCTCGTTTGCCCCCTTTCCTATAAAAAAAATAATTGTAACAATAACGTATTCTACACGATTGATTACTTCTTGGCGACCGAAAAAAATAAGAGGGTAGTTAATACAGATAGATTCCTAGATAACATAGGTTATGCAGTTAATACTCAGTAAATGATTTTATCATGATCATGTGAGAGTGTAGTGGCCATGTAAAAATATCCACTACCCCATGTCACTTCATTGGTGTCGTAAAAAGCGACATAGGGAAATTGAAATAGGTACTTGGGCAGCAGCATCTTCCTGATAAATTTTTAAAATAATCAAAAATACATGCATGAGAGTCGTGGACCACTCGCTTGGAACAAAGTTTCTTTCGTAGTATATTATTATTGATAAACGTATTATATTTATTGATTAATAAATACAAATAAATTAATTACTGGCGTCTATTAAAATGAAGCGTCATGTAAAATAAAATAATATTTCTTTCATGGCAAGATAAGAGAAAGTGCGAGGGAGATGGATATTATTCCATTTCACTTTCTTATAGCTGCCAAGGCCGTGTACACTACGTCAGAAGGGGACGTGACGGAAAAATCTTACACTTTTTGTCGCCTATTACCCATCCGCCAAATCCGTACCGTCCGATAAAGAGCTTCGTTCCAAAACTGCGGTAGACAACCTGCTCATCAAGCGTGTTAACTATGCCAAAATCCCCCCGATGAGGCAATCTATAAGGAGGCCTATGTTCAGCAGTGGTTTTATAGGCTGTAATGGTATGGATGGACAGTGGTAGAGCCATGCTGCAGCTATAATAGTTGTAAAGTTGTAGCACGAATGGGTCGGCTCGACCGGGGAGGACCACGCTCTCACAGAATACTAGCGTCAAATAGCAGCTTCATGCTGCTGTGTTTCGTATGGTGAGTGTAGAGAACCGGAGACCCTTTTTACTGGAAAAGAGGCATTCTATCTTAGTCCTCACGGGTGACAACGCATCTGCATTTTGATTCGCAAACGAGAATAAATGTAGATGTCTGTGGGCCACAGCAACCACTTACCATCAGGTAGACTGTGTGCTCGTTTGTCACCCTATCCTATAAAAAAAATATGGATGATTTTTGTTACAAATATTTACATCTTATCAATTTATTTTTATACGATGTTAACAGTATTTTAATACAACGTGGATAATTGATAGTCTCGGGTTTAAGTTATGGCCTAAGAAGAGTCTCCTACATGAAAGATGTCCTTTTGTCACGTCATCGTAGTCTTCGCAAAATTTGATATTTGCTGACAAATTCCATACTTTACATTTTAGTACACATATTTTCGCTGACTTTCTATCGTGAAACAGTTTCTACCTTAAACATAGGACTAATTATAAACTACATTTTGCAATAAGACGTAATATTATGTTTTAATGGTTCACTAATTGTTAACATACTTTTTTTGTTATAGTTGTAATTACTGTTTGGAATTCACAACACTAAAAATTGATGTGGATCAAATCATTGATTTTTGATACCATTTTCCTATAGAAGTATATACATTGTGTTGTACTTAATTATTCAATGGACCTTTTAAAAGGTATTCTTTAGAAAAAAAAAACTTATGGATTTTTAAATGACTATAACTTCAATTCGTACTACACATGTACGTGTACAGATCTGTATAACGTAGGAGTGCTAAGTTACAATTCCATCTAAGATAATTTGAAGTGTAGAATTAAGATATCTTACAATACTTTACACGTGGTAGAGTCACGCTTCAGCTATTTTATGGTTGTAGCACGATGGATCGGCACGACCAGGGAAAGACCACGCTCTCACACAATACCAGCGTTATAATACCAAACACCAATGCTGTGTTTTGTATGGTGAGTTTAGAAAACCATAGGCCATTTCACTGGATTCCATCGTAGTCCTCAGGGGTGACGACGCATCTGCAATTTGATTCTTAATCGAAGGTAAATGTAGATGTCTATGGACCACAGCATTCACTTACCATCAGGTGAACTGTGTGCTCGTTTGTAAACCCATTAAATAAAAAAAATACTGTACAATCGAAACTTCGTTACAATTATATTTGTTACACCATTATCTTTCCTAAATTTTGAAAATTAACGAATAATTCGTTCGTAGAATATATTCCATTACGTAGCGTGTTTGCCCTAGACGTCGAAGATAATTGATTTCGTTCAGAGCCTCCACACGCTGATAGTCTATTTTACGGTAGGTGCCTCTTTCCGAAATAGTTTATTATTCTTTTAGTAGTTCCTGCCACGGCGTAAATAAAATAATGGCAAATATTTGCTTGTTTTATTTTGTGACACGTTCTTTAAAAAATTTAAACACATTTTTATGATCAACTATAAACAACGGTTATACATCTACATATCGCAATAACTGATTTTTATTAAGTTGAGTGGGTTATTTGCATTTGCCATGGCATAAGATATGACTAATAATTAGAAAAAAAAAATTTTCTGTCTGTCTGTGTATCTGTTGCGGGTAATCTTCGGAGTGGCTCAACCGATTGTGATAAAATTTCATGAAGTTATACGATCAAAAACCTTTCATCCAAAAAAAAACTTTGAGTTTTCTTTGAGGAATACAAGAATTGAGAAAATAAATAGTCTTTGATGATTATCTTAAAACTAACTAATGCTACATTAATAGATCCTACCCAGGCGAAGCCCAGGGTCGATATTTATAAAGTAATTATATTTCATACTACCTACCTAATGTACTGTAGTTAACGTGTAGTGGCGGTGTAAGAATATCCACTACCATATATAATCCCGTGGGTGTCGTAAGAGGCGTCAGACGGAAATAAATCAGGAGGTAGCCGGCAGTGTTCTCCTAATAACGACTAAAAATAAAAGTAAACTGGTGGCAACTATGCCAAATATTCTCCCTATGAGGCAATCTATGCGAGAAGCCTATGTTTAGCAGTGGACTTTAATAGGCACATTTTATTGTATCATTTTGACCATATACTAATGTGGCCGACTTCAAACAATCAGTAAATTCAGGAATATACAAAAGGGAGTCTAAAAAAGACAAAATACAAACATTCACATAAAGGAATGCTAACAGCAATACGATAAAGTACATGAATATGATTAAATAGACGATGTCCTCTGCAAATTCTAGACGTGAAATCATGCTTGCGAGCGATGGTAGAAAGTTTCAAATAGCCAGACATCTTTAATCTCGTGATTACACCTCACCAGATAAAAGATGTTTATTTACTTGGCTTATAATTTTTTTTACTCTGTGTAGATAAATATTTAAATTATTACACTTTAGGTTGTTGGCTTTAATTAATTATAACGCCATTTACACAGCAGTGTTCCAAGGACACAGGCCTGTATTACAAATCAAAATGTTTTTACAAAGTATAAATTCTGTGGTAATGATATTTTATTACAAGAAAAATTACAGAACGTCTGTTTTTTTACCACACTAAGGCTTAGGAAATTGTATTATTCCATAATCCAGTTCTTTTGGAAAACGAAAAGGAAACGCATTAAATCATTTAGCTCGGTAGTATGAATTCAATCTTTCTGAAATTCTCTAAGTAAAATAACAAAAGGCGTGTTCAGGAAAGCGAAAAACTCAAGAAGAAATGAAAAATAAACAAACGGTAGAAGTCTGCATTGGGAAAAAGTGTCTAAAGAAACACATTCGGGATATGAATTATTGCAGAAACAATTCTTGAATTATTTTAAGGCAATTGGATTTACCGTTTAGATTTTGTATTTATCTATATCAATATGAAAAATTCACGTGATAGTTTGAAAGGAAATTTGACTGGAAAAGAATAATAAAATAGCAACCTAAGGTCGTCCCTCCATCTAGTAGGGGGACGTCCTACACTTAAATTTTAAATAATAAAATAATTCCTAAATTAAAAAAATCTAAATGCAGATCCTTTATCACACCCGAGGACCAAGATTGAATACCATGTTTCCAGTAAAGAGGGTCTCCGGTCCTCTATACTCACCATACGAGACACAGCAGTATTAAGTTGCTATTTTACACTGGTATTCTGTGAGAGCTTAGTCCTAACCCCGGTCGAGCAGACCCATTTATGTTACAACCATGATATGGGTGCAGCAGAAACAGAAACAGAAACAGAAACTTTTTTATTCAATATAGATTATAAATAATACTTATTCAAAGTCACTCTTTTGTTTGATTACCATTGGTTCGGAAAAAACCTCTGTCCTGGGAAGAACCAGCAAGAAACCCAGCGGGACTTTTTTTTAAAATAACAGCTTACAATCATGATGTTACACAAATTAACAATACTACAAATTAGAAATAGCTTGGTAGCGATCACCTCATTTTCAGCGGTTATTATCATCTATAAATTCCTTAATATTATAATAACCCTTGTTTTACAAACTTAGTTTAATAAAGTTTTTGAACTTTGAGCAGGTCAAACTTTGTATATTTTCTGGAATTTTGTTGTAAAAGCGTATACATCGCCCCAAGAATGAATTACTGACTCGATGGAGTCGAGTAACTGGTACTACTAGCTTTTGTCTGTTCCTAGTATTTACAGAATGTATATCACTTATTTTTGTAAAACTACTTTTATTTTTGTGTACGTACATTACATTTTCATAAATGTATTGAGAGGCCAAAGTTAATATATTAATTTCCTTAAATTTTTGTCGCAGCGACTCTTTAGGCTTTAAATCATAAATTGCTCTTATGGCCCTCTTCTGTAAATTAAATATAATTTCAGTGTCAGCTGCGTGTCCCCATAGCAAAATACCATACGGCATTATGCTATGGAAATAGCTAAAGTAAACTAGTCTAGCTCTTTCAACACTGGTTAGACTTCTAATCTTTTTTTACAGCATATGCTGCAAAACTAAGTCTGCTTGCTAGTTTTGATATATGGGGGCTCCATTGAAGCTTCGCGTCTAGTGTGATTTCAAGAAAAATGGTGGTATCTACAAGACTCAGTTTCTCCCCATTTAAAATTACATTAGTATTTGTTTGACATTTGTTTGAATTTCATACATTTCGTTTTAGTGCCATTTAAATGCAAATTATTAACATGAATTGCAGCATGGCTCTACCTCGTATAATTATTATTTTATGATGGCAACATTATGCTGATTATCTGAATATAGCACCATTTGAATATGCCGAGAAGTAGGAGCATCATACTAGTGTTTTTAATTTGGTGAATCATGAGAACCTCCTCACTGGCAACAATGCATTCCAACTCAGGTTACCGTTTCATTGGAGGTAACTGTGCATCTTAATTTTAATTATAAACCGAGTATATATGTAGATCCACCACTTTCCGATGCACAAGAAGTTTTTTTTCCTTGCACAACTTCCTTGTGGACTCAACTACCATCAGCGATTGTTGTTGACATTAAAAAAAAGAGCTTACTCATTTTTAAAAGGCCGGCAACTTACCTGCGATTCCCTTGGTGTTGTTCATGGGCGGCGGTAGTCACTTACCTTTAGGTGAGCCACATGCTCGTTTGCTTATATAAAAAAGTATTTATGGATTACAGCATCCATTCACACTTACTTATCTAGCAAAAAACTTGAAAACTTTATTTACAGACATTTTTCTCTAAACTACTTTTCTCTAACTTAATACTATGAAGTTATCAATAAGTAATAAATAAATTTTGATTCGAATTTCGATTTTTCTTTTCTTATTTATGCATTTTAATATCTCTTATTAATTCTAATAAATTTACTGAATAAAAATGACAAAGGCCGTATTAAAAGAGGCAGAAAATTTAGAAAAAAATGTAAAAAGCAAACATCGGCAAAAGAAATGCAAAGAGCAATATAATAAACATAATAAGTCAAGTGCAAATATTATTTAACAAATATATCTAGAAAAATAAATAATAGAGAGAAACAAAATAAATAGCGGATTAACAATATTACACAGTAAAATAAGAAATGCTAAGGATATATTAAAGGACGCAATTATATTTAACAAATATAATAGTAATAAATGTAGTAAAATTAAATTTAGCAACTTTGTCAATGAATAATTTATTCTCAGTTACTAAAGTCATTAAAAATAAATGTAAGGATTTCACGGAGCGTTTTTAAAACATTTTGCAAACATTTTATGCGCTTTGAATACATTGTGAATTTCTTAATATGTATTTTTTTATAGGATAGGGTAAAAAACAAACAACCCCGGTCGAGCCGACCCATTCGTGCTACAACTATACTACTAATATAGCTGCAGCATGGCTCTACCATGTTTATAATTATCTCATGAAGATTAAAATTACTCCAAAGCAACATACGAATATCACAGCTATACGTGGTTGAGCTCCGCTGCAAATATGTTATAGTTGTAGCATACCGTCGAAGAACCACGCTCTCACTGAATACCAGACTGAAATATCAGCCTTATGCTGCTGTGTTTCGTATGGTGAGTATATAGAAGCGAAGCACTCTTCACTGGAAACGAGACATACCATATTATTCCGTAGAAGTTGACAACGCATCTGTATTTTGGTCTTTGGGTTACAGATTTACTATCAAGTGGACTGTGTGCTCGTTTTTCAACCTTATAAAAATAAAATAAATGTTTAAAAAAATATTTATAAAATGTGACAAGGTTTAAAAATCAATATAGGTAAAGTTTTGATTAATTTATTAATTTTTAGGGTTTCTAAATTTAAAACGCAAAGGACATCATTTTATTTTAATTTTACAATAAAAGAATAATACACAGTCAAGCCATTTGCGTTAATTCAAACTATTTTTTCTAATTTGGCACTGGTACAAAATGAAAACAAACACCTTAATTACTTCGCTCCAACATGGCATTTCCTTTAGTGCTCCGATGGTAAAAAAATGTAATGCTTTCCTCATTAGCAAAAATTAATATGAAAAGTAAACGCATTTTCATTGTTTTTTATATTAAGGTTTTATGGCGTAATTGCAGCGTAATTTATTAATTCATACTTCTGCACAGCCCACAAAGGAAATGGGAAAACCTTGCTTGTTTATCCCAACATGTGTAAAATTATATGTAAAGTATAATGGAACATTACTGTAATTAGATAAAAATTAAATGTTAAATAAAAAATATATTTTATATACTAAGCCGTGATGCCATGAGAGGATAAGCGTTCATCTAAATATTTCACAGTATGCAAGCAAACAGAGTTCAATCCCCAACAGCAGCAGCATGAAGAGAAAACTTCACATTGTTGTAGGCTAACGTCCTCTTTATTGCCCTAAAACACTCTTAGGAACGAAGAGATAATATATGCCCAGCAGTGTCCCAATGCGCGTTGGTAAACTACATAATATGCCTTAAAAATATTTTTTTTTATTTCTCAGACATGCAGGTTTCCTCACAATGTGTTCCTTCACCAACTAGCACGTGGTAAATCAGCACTTAAAATTACAATTAATAATTTAATTGATGCTGGCGTGGATCGAACTCGGGTTGCTCGCGTACCGTTAAATTTACAGCGAGCGCTTAGTCCTTGAGCTACCACAACTCAAAAAAAAAATTACTTACTTACTTACTTATCTTCACGCACAATCCCTGACGGGGTAGCCAGAGAGAACAGATCGCCAAGTGTCACGATCCTTACAAACCTCTTTCGCTTCTTTCAGATTCATTATCTTCTTCATGCATGCACGTCGAAGTATCCGAGTACTTTTGACCCTACCCCCTTCGAGCAATTTGCTCACATGGTCTTCGAAAGTTAGTCTCGGTCTACCTCGACACCTTTTAATATTAACTTTCGCGCTATATATTTTCTTCACCATTCGGTCTTCACTCATTCGCTCAACGTGCCCAAACCACCGAAGCACGCCCTTATCAATTTTTGTGATAAGGTCATCTTTCAAACCTGCCATATTGCGAATCTCTTCGTTTCGCTTTCGGTCGGCCATGGTAACGCCGCACATTTTACGAAGAGATCGCATCTCCACTGCATTCAACTTACTTTTATGCTTCTTCTGGCATACCCAGGTTTCGCTGCCATATAACAAAGTCGGTACCAACACTGCGTTATGTATTGCAAGGCGTGCACTCTTCGCTACGCCTTGCCTTTTGACTAACGCAGTCAGGGCACCATTGACTTTGTTCCCGGCAGCGACACGCCTGTCCACATCTAAATCACATCTTCCATCCCGGCTAAAAGCACTCCCCAAGTATACAATTTCATTTACCTGTTCTAGACATTATAAAAAATTAATTATTAAATTATTAAAAAATTACTTTTAACAAATTTAAATAGAATGACAGTATTATATAAATTTTATCGTCGTAGGCGCTTCCCATATACTACCAAAAACACGGCCTTGAGACATCTGAATAAATTGGCTCCTTGGATGTTTCCGCAGGTCGTAACTCTATTTAAAAAGGGGTCACCACTCACGCTGCGTTACCAGTTTTTGCAGCTAGGGTTTATTTTTAAAAATTTGAAAGAATATTATAATATAGTGTTTCTGATAGTGATTCTACAGTTATAGATAATTACGATAATTGTAGGTTCAGTGTGCGATTGTGAACTTCGTCTAGCCTCAGTAAGACCAGTGTTATATATATATATATATATATATGATATACTGAGCTTATATATATATATATACTACTTATATATATATATATATATATACTTTTCGCTCTTTTGTAACTAACTAATTAACACTCTGCCAACTCTCTACTACTTTGTCAACATTAATTCTTTCAATTTATAAAGTTGAATTTAAAAACTTATAAGGTTGTATTTAATTTATAGAAGCAAGGGCTTCATTCAAGGACATAAATATATTCGTTTTTTTTTGTTAAATTATCGTATAAATACGCTATAAATTTCGTAGAAATTTATTAAATTTAACTCCCAGTATTGGAAACATAGTATTGCAACATAAGACATCATTACATTTAAAAAGTCTGTTTATTATAATTGTTTTTGCTCTCGCAATAATGTCAAATATTCAACGTAATAATTCGTGAATCTTTTCCACAATTGCACATTTCCCCTTCGAATATCCTATGATTTCTCATGGGACATGCGGAAGGCGGATCTTACCGCAACGCGTGCTAAATTCTTAATAATAATAGTAAAAAAGTTTCGACACTTTTCCTTTTGTGTTTCCTTAGTTTCTGAGACTATAAAATTGCAAGTTAATACACATCACTTACGCTACATGTAATATAAATGCTATTTGGCGTTATTTTTTTTTGTTCTACTTTTATCAACGGTTTTATTTTTGAAAACTTTCGATAATTTACGATTTCTTAAGGACCCATTACATACATAAATACTCAGGCCTGTCACCCAGAGGGGTAGGCAGAGACTACCGACTTCCATTTGGCACGATCCTGACACACCTCTCTCGCTTCCTCCACATCCATGTACCTACGCACACACGCTCGTCGGTTAAAGGTACTCTTGATTTGGCCCATTTTCAATATATCGCCAATTTGGTCGATAAACTTTCGCCTAGGGTGACCCTTCCCGACTCTGCCGTTCACCTCTGCAACATAAATTTGCTTTGTCACTCTTTCGTCATTCATTCTTTCTACATGACCAAACCACCGAAGCATTCCTTTCTTAATCCTGGTCACAACATCATCTTACAAACCACATTCTTCTCTTATTAAACAATTTCTCACTTTGTCATTCAGATTCATCCCTTACATACTCCTTAATGACCGCATTTCTACAGCATTTATTCTACTCTCGTGCTACTTCTGCCACACCCAACTTTCACTACCATACATTAAAGTAGGTACTAACACAGCATTGTGAATTACCATACGTGCCTTTTCGGACACATTCTGACTTTTCACAATAGGGTGTAGAGCCCCATTCACTCTATTTCCTGCATTCACTCATCGTTCTATATCCTTATCATATCTACCATCCCTGCTAACACAAACTCATCTACTTGCTCTACCAACTCCTCTTCTATTCTTATTTCACATATAGTTTTACTTTCTTCTCTTTCAAAAACCATAACTTTCGTTTTACTTGCGTTCATCTCTTGTTTCAGTTTCCCTTTGTTGCCTCTTACGATACCCACGAGATGATAATTAATAGTAGCTTATCCTATGGCGTCATATCACGGCGCCAACACAAGGTCAGTATGAGTATGTATGTTAAGTACAATTTTTTATTGCGTTTAACCCTTGAGCACTAGGATGAAATGACTATCGACCTACTATTTTCTGCCGACTTCCAAAAAGGAGACGGTACTCAATTTGACTGTATGTTTTTTTTATGCGTGTTACCTCATAACTTTTTACTGGGTGAACCGATTTAGATGATTCTTTTTTATTTGAAAGCTGGTACTTCTCGTGTGGTCCCATACGAATTTAATCAAGGTCAGACCAATAGTTTTTGAGTTATCTTAATAATTTATATTAAAGTCAGCTGTACAACATTTTTAGTTTTAAATTATTAATGGTCCTTTTCCCTCCAAACTTAACCGCTGCATTGAGAGCAGCGGGAATAAGCCAGGGTAAGGGTAAGATAGAATAGTATTACCTCAAACATACTCCTAAGATAATTAATAGAATCAGGCGTTACTTTGCGGAAATCCGTTATATAAAAACTTTTACAAAAATTTACTTCGCAAATATCCGCGTTATAAAATAAAATGATGTGTCTTACCTAGTATGAAGAAGCACCTCCCGCCCTCCCTCAATTGCGTGCACTATCCCCGTCACCACTAATCCCAGCACCGCTACTTCCAACACCACTACACTAGGCAAGACACACCACTGACGATAATACGACACGTGTTTCGCCTCTACACGAGGCATCCTCAGGTGATATAGACTCTACGGTGGCTAACCGCTAAGTGAGCGGCGAGCCAAAACAAGTGCCTTTTATACAAACCGATGATGCAACCGCTCTCTACCTAACGAGCGAGCGATTGCGTCATGCGATAAAACATGCGACCAATCACCGCTGGACTTACGCAGCCGTTTGTAAAATTAGAAACAAACCGCCGCGCAACGCCCACATTATTAGAAAGCAGGCTTGAAGATATTTAAGAGAGGTGAGTTAGTAACATTTGTTTGTTCATTCAGCAATGCAACGGTATTATTATTACTTTTTAATATCTCTAACTGTTCCAGCACACACAGCCGCAGCCCTTTATTACACGTATGTAAGACTTTAAAGGAGTGGTCGTTGGCTAGGTTGTGTCCAGTGTCCAAAAGATGTTTGGCAAAATATAAATGACATTTTTTGACGTAATCGCTCGCTCGTTAGGTAGAGAGCGGTTGCATCATCGGTTTGTATAAAAGGCACTTGTTTTGGCTCGCCGCTCACTTAGCGGTTAGCCACCGTAGAGTCTATATCACCTGAGGATGCCTCGTGTAGAGGCGAAACACGTGTCGTATTATCGTCAGTGGTGTGTCTTGCCTAGTGTAGTGGTGTTGGAAGTAGCGGTGCTGGGATTAGTGGTGACGGGGATAGTGCACGCAATTGAGGGAGGGCGGGAGGTGCTTCTTCATACTAGGTAAGACACATCATTTTATTTTATAACGCGGATATTTGCGAAGTAAAAAAAAAAAAATTTTGTAAAAGCTTTTATATACTCCTAAGAACAAAATGAAACTTATGAATTTTTCTATATTTGGCTAACTTGTTGAATAATATTGGTAGTACATCTGCATTTCACTCTTAGCTTTGGTGAATATTTTAAAAGGGCGACCTAACCTTGCTTTAACATTTGATTATACACAGTACACGTGTAAAACTTACTACACTAAAAGAGATGAACGATCCGAAATATTCCAACAATCGAAAGACGCACAGTTGCTTAAAGAAAAGAGTTTACTCCTTTTTAAAAGGCACCTGCAATTCTCTTGGTGTTGCAGTTGATCATGGGCGGCGGTAGTCACTTACCATCAGTTGAGTCATATGCGCGTTCGCTTCCCCTCCTATAAAAAAAGTTGTTTTAAATTTTCAGTCAATCTAACAATTGCATCGCTCTCTAACTAACAATTGATATAAAGTAAAGTTACTATTTTTATACGTCACACTGGCTCATTGCCGTTAATTTGAATAACCTTGCGTATCATCCTTAAGTGGAACAGGTGTTTTCTGCGAGGATTTGTGGTTTATCAAATCTTATGTAATGATGGGACGATCCTGAACATGTAAACATACTGTAGATTTCCCTGAGTGTCGGTGCTTCAATATCAGCTATATAATGTATTTTTACGTGTGTTTTATGGTACGTTTATGCTTTTGGGGCTAAACATTGGGGCATTTTTGTTACGCCCCAATGTCTGGTGTCGGATTTTACGTCTACTTCAAATGGGTATATATGTACATTTGTATGTACATATATGTATAAAATTATGTAATATAATCGTAATTTTTTTTAATTTCTCAGGCATGCGGGTTTTCTCACTATTTTTCGTTTCATTCGTTTTCATACACCATCGAAATCTTGATAAATTAACTTTTAAAATTGCAATAAAATGTGAAATTTACAGCGAGTGCTTAGCAACCCGAGATATTACGGCTATTCGACTTTACAATCTAGTCTTTGCGCATCCCTACTAAATTATATATTTGTGTATTTAAACATTATTTTTGTTTAATTTATTAACAACGCAGTGAGGGACGCTCAATATTATGTTTGCTGGTAGGAGGAAGTACATATTATATCTTATCATAGTTTCAGTTCCACGCTAAAATATTAACTTACTATTATATACGTTTAAATGATAAAATTTAAATTCTGTGATCCGCAAAGCAAAACCCGTGTGGGCAGTAAAGGCTTGACTTGCGATAGCTCGGTTACGTTGACGGCAATTGGTACAAGTAAGAAAATGTTTACTTATGTTGAAAGGAAACGGATTTTCTGTAAATAAACAAATTATAGTACTCAATTATAATTTCCAGGACCACTATTAGGTTGTATCAATAAAGCTAGCAAAAAACCAACAACGTGCTTATTACGTTACAATGGAACATTAATTATAAAAAAATTAAATTGAGGATACCAATTTTTCTTCTTCCCTATTGCCATAATAGTTTCACTATTAATTTTAATAAAAATTTTACTGGGTTGTTACTTAAAAAGTGTTAAATACTCGGCTTTAAAGAAACAAATAAAGACTGTAGTGTTTGCATATATATATATATAGTATACACAGTAAATATTGTTATTTGATTTATTTAGTAATAATTTAACATGCACAAATACACAAACATACATTTATATATAATTCACTGTCTTGAGCGCACCGTGTCAGTTACACAAGAGCATCGGGCGAGAGTGGACGTGTTTAGTTAAGTGCGTTCCGAGCCTGTGTTACACTACACTGATTAGAGAAGATAGCAGACAATACAAGTAGCGACGAGAAAAAGGGTAAGTACCTGTTTAGTATAATATATCAACAAAAATAGGTTAGCAATGTGCAACTATTAGCATTGCAATTGCAAATTGTAAACTAAATCCTAGAGTACCCGCGGAAAAAACTTTGGATTATGAATTAGGATTTATTGTTTTTAACCCTGTTCTGATCATTTTAATAATTTGTATAAATTATATGTTCGCATATGGTCACGCATATGGTGTGCAAATTTTATTTTCTTTATGTAGCAATGATAAAATAATGATTTATTTTAACATATATGTCTATTAGCATAACTTTTATTTAAAAAGATTTTTGATGGAAAAATAGTAGATGTAACTAATCACTCCTCTCGACTCGAACCGAAATACAATGTCGTTAGCTAAATTTTAGTGGCATTTTACATGTAGGTATGATATTTATCGCCTTTAATGAAAATACTATTTTACCGCTTTCATGGCATATATAAGTCTTACACAAAATCGTGGACACTTCACGACTTCTGTAAATTGCATAGTAGGTAACTAGTAATACTGTAAATGCGCATTAAAGGTATGGAATTTACCCAAATAAACCGAAAGAGAAAGGCGAGTGTTATGGAACATATTACTATCATGGAATTGAGTTTGGGTACCAAGATACCAACCATTAAATTGGTGTTGGGTACTAAGATACCATCATTAAATTGAGTTTGGGTACTAAGATATCATCATTAAATTGAGTTTGGGTACTAAGATACCATAATTAAATAGAGTTTGGGTACTAAGATACCACCATTAAATTGGAGTTAGGGTACTAAGATACCACCATTAAATTGGAGTTTGGGTACTAAGATACCACCATTAAATTGGAGTTTGGGTACTAAGATACCACCATTAAATTGGTGTTTGGGTACTAAGGTACTACCATTAGATTGGAGTTTGGGTACTAAGATACCACCATTAAATTGGAGTTTGGGTACTAAGATACCACCATTAAATTGGAGTTTGGGTACTAAGATACCACCATTAAATTGTAGTTTGGGTACTAAGATACCACCATTAAATTGGAGTTTGGGTACTAAGGTACCACCATTAAATTGGAGTTTGGGTACTAAGATACCACCATTAAATTGGAGTTTGGGTACTAAGATACCACTATTAAATTGGAGTTTGCGTACTAAGGTACCACCATTAAATTGGAGTTTGGGTACTGAGATACCACGATTAAATTGGAAATAAAAATATAAGAAACTGTTTCAGTTTGCCCCTAAAATAATAATAATGACAAGTATGATACCGTTATCAGCTTTAGAAAAATTGGATCTCGAATGTGATAGCACATCTATGGCTATTAGGTGGGAAAAATGAAAAAGGTCTCTACTAATCTATCTGGACGCAGCTGAAGTTATATCAACACTCAAGAAACCTAGCTACGCTATTGCATTTTGTGGCTCTGGGATACAAGAAATATTCTACAATTTACCAGGTGCCAATGTCGAATTATCCGAAACCGTTGATGAATTTAAAGTAGCCATAGAAAAAGTGGACGAGTATTTTCAACTTAAACAGAGCAAAGCTTATGAGCGGCAGGTTTTTCGATTGCTAAAACAGAAAAAAGGAGAAAAATTTGAAAAGTTTTGATAAGATTGCGTCAACAAGCCGAAAAGTGTGCATTCCAAAAGCAAAATGATCATCTCCTAGATCAAATTGCGGAAAAGTGTAATTCGACGAAATTGCGCAAGAACCTTATATCTGACAAAACGTGGGAAGAGTTAAAAAGCAAAAAAGTATATTCTTTCAATCAAATTAAAAGACCAGACAAGACATTATTAGTATATGGTAGTAACTCTCCTTTGGCAATAGAGGGTTCATTTGAAACTATACTCGGAGTCGATGGACGAAAGAAAAATACAACCATTTACGTGATTTCGGGGGGTGCTAGAGACCTGTTGGGTAAGAACACAGCAGTCCGTTTGGGTGTTTTAAAACTTGGTATCGGGATAAATCAAGTGGAGGTAACACATTTTCCAAAATTCAGAGGTATATTAATAGAGATTCCCACTGACGATTCTATAAAGCCCACATGCCAACCATGTCGCAGAGTACCAATCCCCATTCAAGAGAAGGTTGCAATTAAAATTAAGGAATTACTAGATAGTGATATAATTGAAGAAGTGCACAGCTCATCTAAATGGGTTTCACCAATAGTTCCAATCATGAAAAAAAATGGTGAATTGCATTTGTGCGTAGATATAAGACGTGCGAACACCGCTATCTTGCGAGAAAACCACACCTTGCCTACTATGGACCATTTTTGCCTAAGTGAAGAAAGCTAAATATTTTAGCAAATTTGACATTAAAAATGCCTTCCATCAAGTGGAAATTCACTCTGAATCCAGACACATAACGACTTTGATAACCATGGTAGATAAAAATGGGTTGACTGGTAGAGAATGCCACAAGGCATTAAGTCCGCCCTTTGTATTATTTTAGATTAAGGAATGCAATAAAGAATAAATAAATAAATAACCCCAAAAGGATTATATAGGTATAAAAAATTAATGTATGGGATTACCTGCGCTCCCGAGATTTTTCAGCAGATCATTGAAAGTATGCTGATAGACTGTGAAGGGATCGTCAATTTTATTGATGATATCCTGGTATTCGGGAACAGTAAAGAAGAATATGATGCAAGACTAAAGAAGGTTCTACAGGTACTAAGTGAAAATAACGCTATGCTGAATAGCAATAAATGCATATTTAAAACGCAGGATGTAAATTTTCTGGGACACAGGTTTACACATGAAGGAGTATAACCCCTCAACATGTACTTTGTGAGCATTGTGAAATTTAGGGTTCCGAAGACCATAGAAGAAATCCAAAGCTTTTTAGGGCTCGTAAATTACATCAACAAATGGATACCTAACTTGGGCACCATGACAGAACCTCTGAAGCACCTGCTAAGACAGAAGATGGGCAAAAGGGAGAGCTTGGAAAAACGATGGTCTGGGGAACAAGATAAAGCGTTCCAAAAAACTCAAACGGATGCTCACGGAAATACAGTCGTTAGGGTATTATGACGTCAGAGATGCAACACAGGTGATAGCAGATGCTAGCCCTGTTGGACTTGGTGCTATCCTTAAATAAAATGATACAAATGGCCCTAGAATTATTGCCTACGGTAATCGAACTTTGACAGACTGTGAGCGCAGGTATAGCCAAACGGAAAAAAAATCACTAGCACTAGTTTGGGGGGGGGGGGGGGGGCGATTTTAAATTTTTTTTATTCGGAAAGCCTTTTGATCTTGTCACTGACCACAAGCCGCTAGAGATATTGTTCGGGTCTAAGTCAAAACCATGTGCGAGGATTGAACGATGGGTACTGAGGCTACAGTCCGATTCATTCAAGGTGGTATACAAGCCGGGAAAGACAAATATAGCTGATCCCTTATCGCGATTATATATCTATCCTGATAACCCACCAAAAGGAGAAGACCAGCATGTGTACCAAATAGTAGAAAATTCTAGACCAGTTGCTATACCAATGAGTACCATTGTAGCATATTCAGAAAAATACCAAGAGATTTGCAAAGTGAAAAAAGGTGTCTGTCAGAACGACTGGGACGATTCGATTAAGAGTTACAAGTTTTTTGAAAACGATTTGTGTTTCCATGATGGCATTCTACTTCGTGGAAATAAAATTGTAATACCACAGCAACTCCGCAAGAGTGTATTAGATGCTGCACACGAGGGTCATCCAGGTATCGTAGCGATGAAGGAACGCTTGAGATCAAAGGTATGGTGGCCCCGTATCGATAAAGACGTAGAACAATTAGTAAAGGCCTGTAAAGGTTGTACGTTAGTGGGTTTGCCAAACCCACCTGCACCAATGAAGAGACGAGAGTTGTCTGCAGCTCCATGGATAGATGTCGCAATGGATCTAATGGGACCATTGCCAAGTAACGAGTATCTGTTAGTAGTGGTCGACTAATATAGTCGATACAAAGAAGTAAAAATTACAAAAACCATCACAAGCTTACAGATTATTAGAATGCTAAAAGAAATGTGCAATAGACTTGGTTACCCTCTTTCTATCACAGCAGACAATAGCAAGCAGTTCGCCAGTGAAGAGTTTCAATCTTTCTGCAAAGAATGTAACATTAAGTTATTTAGTACTGTACCATATTGGCCTTAAATGATCGGCGAAGTTGAAAGACAAAACAGAGATATTTTGAAACGTCTTCGTATCAACCAGATCGAGAGGAAGGATTTAAAAGAATGTTTGTGGGAGTATCTTCTAATGTATAACAGTTTGAACTGTTTTTTCAACGAAAAGTAGGGATAACATTTCATCAATAGGTGAAATAAATTACAGACTAAATGATTCAGATATCAAGGATAGAGACAAAATACAAAAAGAAAAAGGAAAAGAGTATGGAGATAGGGAACGCAGAGCAACTCACTCAGATATAAATACAGGGAGATAAGGTTTACGTAAAAGCAATGGAAAAATCGAATAATCTTACAACAAATTTTAAACCGACGCCACACATCGTAGAGAGTGCACGAGACGGTGACTGCACAGTACGCAATAGTGAAACGAACCAAAGGTTTAGGAGAAATGTGATACATTTTCAGAAAGTAGAAGGCGATTGGACGGCTATTCCACCCGATCAAAATGAAAAAGAACAAAATCTAGAACAAGATAAAGAAGACGAAAATATATAATAATTATAAAAAAGCTTTTACAAAAATTTACTTCGCAAATATCCGCGTTATAAAATAAAATGATGTGTCTTACCTAGTATGAAGAGCACCTCCCGCCCTCCCTCAATTGCGTGCACTATCCCCGTCACCACTAATCCCAGCACCGCTGCTCCCAACACCACTACACTAGGCAAGACACACCACTGACGATAATACGACACGTGTTTCGCCTCTACACGAGGCATCTTCAGGTGATATAGACTCTACGGTGGCTAACCGCTAAGTGACCTAAGTGTCCTTAGCGGTTAGCCACATATCACCTGAGGATGCCTCGTGTAGAGGCGAAACACGTGTCGTATTATCGTCAGTGCTGTGTCTTGCCTAGTGTAATGGATTTCCGCAAAGTAACGCCTGATTCTATTAATTATATATAATAATTAATACAGAGATAAAGCTTATTTGTGATTGTCATGAGTTATAATGAAAAAAAGAAAATAAATCTTGATAAAAAAGCGATGTAGTGTTTACATATATATATAGTTTACACAGTAAATATTGTTATTTGATTTATTTAGTAATAATTTACCATGGACAAATACACAAACATACATTTATATATAATTCACTGTCTCGAGCGCACCGCGTCAGTTACACGAGAGCCTCGGGCGAGAGTGGACGTGGAATATAAAAATAATATTAACTTATGTATTATTACGCGATAAAATCCGTAAAATTAGTTTTATTTAAATGTGTAGTATTCGCGTAAATATAAGAAATCATTATGGACGTGTAAGTAAGTAAGTGCGTGCCGAGCCTGTGTTACACTACACTGATTAGAGAAGTTAGCAGACAATACAAAGACATTATTTTTATGCAAGCTATTACTAATTATTCTTATGCATAGAAACACTCAAGTTTTCATTACTGATATTATTTTATGCAATCCCTAGCTACAAATTTTCTTTATTGATAAATCTTCCAACATACCATATTAGGAGGGAATCCCGCTTAAGATTGGGGTATATTTTTTTGTAACAAATCTGAAAGCGACATTCCCCTTGATAGTGAAAGTTTAATCAATACATATAATTTACCCTATCCAGGTTAAAAAGTTGATAATTGAGATCAATGATACACTTACCAACAGTATGAATAAAGAGATTAGAACTATTACATATAGAGTAAAACTATGGTATCCCAAATCTCTAGGGTCCACTTTAAAATTTTGTAGCACGCGAGCAATTTGGGTTTGATGCTGGTGCCAACACTACTGAAATTGTTAAATAAAACTTTATATAATATTTTCTACGTACTGTTAATTAATGCCGTACACTAACTTTACAAAGTGATAGAATTCAGAATTACTAGTGCGAGGATGTCGGCTATATTGAGTTTATCTAACGCGCTAGCCAAGCGTAGTGACTATAGTAAAATTTTCTAAGAAATGCATGCCATTTATATGCAAAAGTGCACTTACTTGAACGGAATAGAATAAATTAATATAGATTTTAAACAGTTCTCTTTGATTTTTTATAATAACTTTGGCACTGTTGCGGAATTCAACCTCTGTAACTTAGAAAAATCACGAACTAAAAAACGGGGTGTTACTTTTTCGATCAAAATAATTTAAATTTTGATTATGATTATGACAAATGTGGATTTGGTAATGACAAGAAAAATGTGAATTCTGCAATGAACTCTTTGATTACTCATTTAATATTTAAGGAAATATGTAACGAACGAGGGATCTTTGTTTTCTTTTAATACATAAAAATAAAGCATAATTTTAGAATACTATCATAAAATCTTAACACGCTTCATCTAACAACTTGAATCACTTGTTGTGTATTGTAGATCCTACTATTCAAATGAATACATGCACTATACAGTCAAGTCAACGAGCAAATACGAGACGTCTGGCTACAAAGACAACGTTGCAGCTATTTTGCATATAAGGTTTTCTTAACAAAGTAAAGATGTGTTATGTAAAAGAATTTTGTGAATAAAATACGTGTAATTTTTTAAAAAAGCAAACAAGCTAGCAGATTTATCAAAAAAGAAATTAACAGGCAATAGATAAGGTAAATCGGTAAGGTATTATTAATTAATATAAATATAAATATTAATACAAATTAAAAAAACAAAATTTATTTTTATTTTTAATATTATCTATTGCCTCCTGCACAGTATACTATACACACATTTGTAAACACAAAGTAAAAATAAGACAGTTTAATTATAAAGTGCACGTAGCAAGAAACACAAATTAACATTTTTCAGTTTTTGGACTGCAATCTGCTAAATGAACTTCATTTAGAAAATGCTTTCTGCAGTTGCGACGAGCGTTGACTAAAATCATCCTTATTACTTATTTGTTTTGAAGATACTAATTTTATATGCGGTACGCGTAAACAAGTTTTCGTTCTCCCTTTATAATTATATTCAACTTAATATAGCGAATATTCTGACTAATAATTCAAAATTTATATTCCGTGGTTCTCCCCTTAGATTATATAAAAGGGATATTTGCCATAATTGCCACGTAATGATTTTTTTTATATTTACGCAAATACTACTTACATAATAATTTAAACAGTTTTTTTAATCGCGTTTAATTTTGATTTTCTCCCGACATTTCGGATGCTGTACTACCATATGTGAAAAGGGTCATATACAAGATTGGCTACATCTTGACGCGAGCTATTAAAACTTATTACAAGATGCAGGAGTGTACAAGCTTAACTGTGAATATGGTCTTTCTTACATAGGACAAACTGTGTGTGTGTATATGTATATATATCTTTTAAGAAAATATAAGATATATTATATTATGTAATTTTAGGACCGTAATTTATTCTCATAATCATACAAATTTTACTTAAACTACTATGTTTTCTGCCGACTTCCAAAAAGGAGACGGCACTCAATTCGACTGTATGTTTTTTTTGTTTTTTTTTTATCTGTGGTACCTCATAACTTTTTACTGGGTGAACCGATTTCGATAACTGTATTTTATTTGAAAGCTGGTAATTTTCGTGTGTTATATGAATTTGATCAAGTTAAGACCAATAGTTTTTGAGTTATTCTTAATAACTTATATTGTCTGCTGTACAAAATTTTTAATTTTAAATTATATAATATAACGAACAGTATTTCATTGACACATGATTGTACTTTATACTGTGGGAGCATGTTACTTATCGGTCGACGGTGGCAGCTGCACGGTAAAACACCCAATAAATCTTCACGCAATGCACAGGATGCCCCAAATCTTATTTATTTCATGGACTTATTATTAGTTACCTCTTAAATGCATTTATGCAAGCTTGTACAACAAACCATAGTTTTTAGTAAAAGTTATAAACGTTATTTTAAGTATGAATTTTATTATTACTATTGTGTTGACTGAGTACCGCCGATAATTGATTGAGTACGTAATATAGATTAATAGAAATAGTCAAATAAATGCCTTATTCCAACGAGTACATATTATTTTACTGTTATAACTCAATATTTGAGACCACTATGAAATAAAAATATAAAATAACGGTCTAATAGTGGTATAAGAATATCCACTATCCTACATAATCCCGTGGGTGTCGTAAGAGGCGACTGAGGGAAATAAAATAGGAGATGGGCATGGGATGAAGCATCGTTCTGTTAACAACCCGAAATATTAAAGAAACTACGGTTGCCAGACCACTTGCCAAGCGTAGCAACTATGCCAAATATACCCCCTACGAGATAATCAACGCAGAAAGCCCATGTTCATTTCAGCTTTGATAGACTGTTATGATGATGTTGATGATTATTATGATGAAATACAAAAATACGTTTTCTCGAAAACTACTTGTTTTCAATTTTTTGATCTTAAATAACACATAGCTATAAGCTCGTTAGAGATAAAGCAATTTATAAAAGAAACAATAAAAAGGCGTGAGTGTCGTGAGACAATCGTTTGGAACGAAGTTCCTTTCGTAGTATATTATTTTTTAACATTTTTTTTTTATATAGAAGAGGGGGCAAACGAGCATACGGCTCACCTGATGCTATGTGACTATCATCGCCCATGAAATTGGTGTTGCAATTGCAACACCAAGGGAATTGTAGGTGCGTTGCCAGCCTTATAAAAAGGAGTAAGCTCTTTTCTTGAAGGTCCCTAAGTTGTATCGGTCCGAAAAAATCGCCGGTGGTAAATTATTCCACAGAGAGGTCGTACGCGGAGGAAAACTCCTAGTGAAACGTACAGTGGTGGACCGCCAAGCATCCAGATGGTGTGAATGGTATCGGGAGTTTTGCCGCGATGTGTGTTCGTGAAATTTGACGGCTGAGATTAATCCAAACAATTCGTTGGAGCACTCCCCATGGAAAATGCGAAATAAATGCAAAGGGATGCAACATATTTTCGCAGCGACAGTGAATCGAGCCGATCAGTAAGGATTCGGTCGTCGACGATTCGATCCGCTCTGCGCTCGATGCGGTCAAGTGGAATTATCTTACACTGGGAGCCCCAGCCTAAAGATGAGAACATTATTCCATGTGAGGCTAAAACTTGCGCCTTGTAAAGTTGCAAGCGGTGTGCTGGCATGAAATACTGTTCCGCTCTGCTGAGCACGCCAAGCTTTTTAGAGGCCAATTTGGCCTTCTCTTCCAAGTGACCACGAAACTCTACGACATTGATTAACAAATACAAATAAATGAATTAATATTTGATTAACAAATACAAGTATATGAAAAAAATTTACTAGCGTCTATTAAAATGAAGCGTCATTTAAAATAATATCTCTTTCATGGCAAGATAAGAAAAAGTTCGAGGGAGTTGGATATTATTCCATCTCGCTCGTACTATAGAATAGGGTCGTGACAGAAAAATCTTACATCTTTTCGCACCTAGCCCCCATCCGTCAAATTCGTATCGTGCGATAAGGAACTTCGTTCCAATTATAAAAACCAAAATATACTCAAAAAAAAATAAGATTATAAATATCCGTACTTACAAAATGGTATACGTTATATTCAACCATAGATAAATTCTTCTAGGTAAATTGATGAGATTATTTTTTACTTTGCGGGATAAGAAGCATTAACATAGCTTATAGCTTCGTTGCTCGGTAAATCTAATTAAAAGTATCGTCGGACAGAGGCTTAACTATTTGCTAAATTTCATTTTAACTCCGGTGCTGCATAAACTTTATCAAAAACGATAAGAGAAAATT
The DNA here is from genome assembly GCA_963668995.1 of Parnassius mnemosyne. Classification (NCBI taxonomy): domain Eukaryota; kingdom Metazoa; phylum Arthropoda; class Insecta; order Lepidoptera; family Papilionidae; genus Parnassius; species Parnassius mnemosyne. Next base: position 14,583,650 of record CAVLGL010000091.1, read on the forward strand.
ATTTAAAAAAGCCCGTCGTCATAATTGCATTTACGAGTAGATTTGCATAAATATTAATAGAATAAGGACAATTACTAACACGTGGATTATTCTAAGACTACAAATTAGGCTACCCATTCAAAATTAAGTAATAAATAAAAATACTTATTATATTTATTTATATTATTACGATAACTAATATATATAATTTAGTTTATTACACTGGAATGTATTCAATAATCTTCCATTTTCAACATCCTGTAACAGTAACTGCGAAGAAGGCACAGCGGGCTCGTAATCAAGTTTTATATTATAATACTTGTGTCGGTTGCCATGGGAACGCAGGCTTTCTTTTATTGATCTCGTATGCTTTGCTATTAGTGGATATGTAACCATTTTGAAGTTCAAAGTAAGTCATAAATTAAGGGTAATTTTTTTCTGAACATATTTTTTTGTATTATTGATCCAACGTGACTTTTATCATTATAACTTCCGTTCACTATGTTTGAATGCCGAGTTACTATTTTTGTGCCACAAAGAAGTAGTTTACATCATAATAAGTACATATTTGTAGATAATATTATGACATACGTGGTGTCATGTTGCTGCTATATTAATGCTGTACAATTTTGTAACTTTACGAAGATATTAGTCTTTAAGCCTTCCTATAATAAATAAATAAATAAATAATGTTATAATTTCTTCCTTAAATCTACGGTTTTGAGTTATTTTAATATTGCAGTATTAACATTTAAAATTATCGTTTATCAAATCGTATTTCCTACTCAAACCGAACTTTTAGCAGGGCTCGACTTAAGTCGTATATAAAGTTTGTGTCATAATTCACCGGAAATGTCAGCCGTGCAACTTTGCTCTTAAGAAGAAATTGGTTATTGTTGAAGAAATTGCTTTAGTCATCATCGAATTTCATTTAACTGTATAACACTGGTTAGTAATTAGCCTTAAATTTCAGTTTTTTGATTAAAAAATTGGAAAGCATAAACACTCATAGACGAATGAGGCATTTCTATAATATAATGATCAAAATTTTCTATCAGCAAAGATTAGAGTGCATTAGTGAAGTTATTATATGGTTTTATGGCAAGTCTTTCAGAAGTTACATGATCACTCACAGACGCACAAACGATTATACATAATATCCACTCCACTACAGCCTATAAAAGTCCACTGCTGAATACAGACAACCACTGGACGACAGGGGTAGTAGATGTTATTACATCGCCACTACAGGGTACATCATCAGCATCATCATTACAGCACACACAGAATGCCACAAGTCACGGTCGCGAGCCACCTACAACCATTGACTTCCTGCATATCTTAACCAGGTCGTCACTTCATCTAGTGTGGTGACGTCCTACACTTCGCCTACCGGTATGAGGCTGCCACTCGAGAACCATTCTTCCCCATCGGTTGTCGGTTCTTCGAGCTATATGGCTGGCCCATTGCGACTTCAGCATACTAATTCTTTGGGCTATGTCGGTTACTCTGGTTTTACGGAGGATATCCTCGTTTTTTATTCGATCACGTAGAGAAACGCCGAGTATAGCCCTCTCCATAGCTAGGTATCACTGGCGACATGCACTGGTTGTACAATCTAGTTTTGAAGTTCTGAAGTATGTAATCTCCCGAACGCTGCCCAGCCGAGTTGAATCCGTCGATTGACCTCTCGGTCAAAGTTGGACTTAACTAGTCGGACTATTTGTCCCAGGTAAACATTTGACGAATCAACAACTTCGAGCTTAGTGCTCCCAACAACTACCGGCATAGGTGTGACATGGACGTTAAACATGATTTTTGTTTTGTCCATGTTCATCTTAAGGTACATAGTAATATTTAATATATTATTAATATAATATAAAATGATAATCTTTGTACTAATATACTAAATATTTAGTTTTATGGAAATTAAAAGCTTTTATGCTTGTTAAAATATTAAAATTTTACTAATTCGTAGTTAACCGCAAAAGCAAACTGTTTTAGGAAAATAATCGCATTTAAAGCATCGTTTGGAACACAATAAGACCACGGTCTGGTGTAGCAAAATTCGTAAGGGCCATTTAAATTATTTTCCATTTACTGGAAACGATTTATAGTTTACGACTTGTTTTTCGTATCATAACAGTAGTTCCGTGCATCCTATCTGAGCGTTTTATTATGATAAAAACGACTTTTGCTATTTCAACAGCAGTTCTTTTGAAACATATAATTTTATCAATTTACGGCAACTTTGTTTATCCATAGCTTGGAACGCAACAAACAGACGAATGATGACGTATTATGAAAACAACCGTCCCAACTGGCGCGCGCACCAAAACTTAATCTACATTGATACGCGGTAATAAAACCGACACCAAATGGAGCTCCACGTTTGAGCGTTCTAACGAACAATTTGGCGTGCGTTCCATGGCGGTGTTCATTTCTCGCGGCTGGAACGCGCGCCAATGTTCGATGTCTTGGAGCGCATAATCAATACGCGGCTTCACGCTATATACGAGTACTTTTGTGTGGCTGATAAATACTTTTTACTTTTACTTTATTTATTATTATTATCTTATTTCAATGGACATCTTATGATAATGATTTGCAATTTTGATAGCTTCTAATAATATTAAGGTTTATACAATAAATTTTTCAATTTCATCACTATAAACTCGTAAAGCTTCAGAAACAGAGTTTAAATTTAAGCTGCAATAAATAGATAATAAAATGTTATTGCTTTTAAAGTTTAAGGGGTTTCCTTACGAACAAAATCTTGGTCACTCATAAAATTCGCTCTGCAAAATAAGTGTTTACTCTTAAAGAAAATTTATTGCATTTTTGTAGTTTATGTTAAATAATAAAACTGCATCATTTATGAATATAATGAATGAATATCCACTATAATGTCTGAATATCCACTACCCCATATTATCATGCGGGTGTTGCTTGAACTAACAATTAAAAATAATAAAAAAACTGCAGTTGCCAACCCGCTTGCAAAGCGTGACACCTAAGAAAAATATCCCCATTTGAGGCAATTTCTGTTCAGCGGTGGACTTTAATAAGTTGTGACGGTTGCATTTTGTTTGGGTTGTTCATGCCCTTTTATATAAAACATTTTTTAAATTTCATGCATGTGCAACATTTCCTCGATACTTTATGTCAAAGTATTCCCTAATAAAGCAACACAGGAGTATACCAGAAAAAATTGCCATGCATGCATATTCACAAATTACATTCTAGTTTCCTCTAAGGGCCTCTAAGGATCTAGTTAAGCAAATAGTCATACTTGAAACATTACGATGTTAAATAAAACAGTAAGAAATATGATAGCTTTTGTTGTTCTATAATGTTTTATTTTGTATGTCTCTTTTATTATTATTACAGCTCATAAAAAGTCATCCAGAAGTCCACTGCTGAACGTAGAACTGTCCCCTGCTAGCAGTTAAGGACCATGTCTCAGATCTATATGGCAATACGCACTGGTTGTAATCTCTTCCTTTCAAGTTTGAAGTATACGTGACAAGAAGTGTCGATATATATACCCCCTTTTTATAACTCTATGAAAAGCCAGAGTATGCTTTTCTCCTTCTAAATTTTTCTTTATCCGATTTATCGGTCAGTCCGCAAAAGGTTCAGGCCTGATTAGGATTCTGTCATCGAAAAACTAGTTTTTGAATTCGCTATGCTAGATGATCATATATATTGAACATTATAGAATTCATCTGCTACCGGTTCGTTTGTTTTATATAATTTTATGTATGACTAGCGATCCGCCCCGGCTTCTCACGGGTGATTTCTGGACCTCAACAACAGCGACACCTACCAAGTATAATTGTGAATCTAAATCATACAAGAACCCACTCAAATACACAAACCACAATGAACCACACACAAAAATTTCATCAAAATTGGTCTAGCCGTTTTTAATCCTTAGCGAGACAAACGGAAAGATGATATTAATACTTATTACCCAATAAATATTATTATATTGAAGCGAGTCTGAGCAACACATATCTTCATAACCAGTCATCGGTACCGGTTCGTTTGTTTTATGTAATTTTATATATGACTAGCGATATGCCCCGGTTTCTCACGAGTGATTTCTGGACCTCAACAACAGTGCTATCTACCGAGTCTAATTGTGAATCTAAATCATACAAGAAAGTTTTTTATTGTATGATTTAGATTCACAATTTTTCCTGTAGTTTTGCGACTCACCTCCTCTATATGCTTGTTCAATGTTAACCATCAACATACAAACCAGGGCTCTTTTTATGGCGAGAGAATGACGTTATTATCAAACATAATTGATGGTAGGGTGGGAATATCAAGTTCAGATAATAATCTTGGGCTACCTAACGATAATCGTTTGGCATTTAGACGGGTTCACGATTATGCCATACACACTGAACCATTCAGAGATATATCTCATAATCTAACTCTCCAAACTACTTGCCCTTCGCGGCGTCGATGAAGAAATCTTTCAAGAAATGCAACCCAGTTCGCACATTCTTAGGAAGGTTTACTCATAACAAACAGTGTATATAATTTAATAATCATCATTCTTCATCATTACAGCACTTCACAAGTCCACTGATGAACAATGGCGGCAAGTCCAAAGAATGCCATAAAGCATGGACCTGAACCACCTGAATCCATCGACTTCCTGCATGTCTTACCAGGTTACCTCTATCTAGTGGAGGGTCGCCCTACCTCTACACTTTGCCTACCCGTATGAGGCGATGGGGAAAATGAACCGTTTTTACCGTTGGCTATATCATTTACTCCGGTTCTACTGCGGATATCCTAATTTCTGAGTTTATCACGCAAACTCGAGCATAGCTCTCTCCATAACTCTTTGAGCGACCTTGAGCTTCCTCATACGGCCAGCAAAGAAGGACCACGACTCAGATCCATAGGTCATCACTAGCAACACGCACTGGTTGTACAATCTCGTTTTAAAGTTCTGAGGTATGTCTGACGAGAAAATGTATCGTAATCTCCCGAACGGTGCCCAGCCGAGTTAAATCCGTCGATTGACCTCTCGGTCGAAGTTGGATTTACCTTGTCAAAATATTTGCCCCAGGTAAACTTACTCGTCAACAAATTCGAGCTTAGTGCTCCCAACAACTAACGGCATAGGTTTGTTTGTGAAGATCTATCCGTTGGGATGCACTATTGAGGTCATTGAGCATAGTGTTTAAGTCCTCCAACGAAGGCACCACTGAAGGGACTACAGCACCGCCCAAATTTCGACGGAGTCATAAGCTTTCTCATAGTTCAAATACGTAAGACATAGTGGCAAATCGTACCCCTAAATATTCTGTACAATTTCCCGAAGGGTATGTATGTGGTCTAAGGTGCTAAAGCCTTTTCAAAAACCGGCTTGTTCGGGAGGCTGGACGTCATCGAGTCTGCGTGCCAGACGATTCGTAATGACTCGCGAAAGCAGCACATAGACGCGGCTCAAAAGGGAAATCGGGCTTTAGTTCTCCATGAAAGCGTTTCGCCTTTCTTTAAGAACAAGACCACCACACTTCTGCTCCACGACTCCGGTGTAGTGCCACCATGGAGGACGGGATTAAAGAGCTTCTGAAGAACTTTAGGCACCGGTTTTTCACCCGCTTTTATAAGCTCCGCTGTAATTCCATTCTAGCCCCGGGACCTGCCATTTTTATGGTATTAGAAAGCCATTTTAATCTCGCTCAGCCCCACGGAATATTATTGGAATATTGTCGGATAAGACTTGCTCAGGTATCGTTACTCACACTTTTTTATATAGTAAAGGCGGCAAACGAGCATGCGGCTCACCTGATGGTAAGTGACTACCGCCGCCGCACAAATGACACATTGTTCTAAACGGCACATTGTTCTAAACGGCACACTGTTCTAAACGGCACATTGTTCTAAACGGCACATTGTTCTAAACGGCACATTGTTCTAAACGGCACATTGTTCTAAACGGCACATTGTTCCAAACGGCACATTGTTCCATACTAATTAGAGCCTGCGCTCAAAAACATTTTTTTCAAGGATTTTTTTCATGGAGAAAAGATTTTCGACATTATTTTAATGAAATTAGCACTGAAATTCCTTTATTTTAACACGAATAGACCGAAAGTTCTCGCACGACACCGCGGCATACTGCTGCACGTAAAGTCATTCCGCGGAATGCTGCGGCACGTCACGGCATTCCATGGGATGCCGTGGCACGCCGCTGCAGGAATGTGACTGCTTAGTAATTGAAAGAAGGTGAATCTAGCCTGTTGTGGCGGCAATACACAAGTACACGAGCGCGTTTTGACGTGTTTGGCATGCCCCGGGATGCCACAGGATCCTTCGGAGTGCCTTGCCACGTCGTGCCATGCCGTGTTATTTGTGAGCGCAGGTCCTTATAATTATTATTATATTGATAAATAACTATTTTTATAATAATATTTTAATAATATATAAAACGAATATAGTAACTAAATGATAAAAATCACAATTAATGTTAAGATCTTATTTTTAACAGTGGTAGAGCCATGCGGCAGCTTTTGCTGTCGCACGGATGGGCCGGCTCGAACCGGGGTAGTACCACGACCTCACAGAAAACCAGCGTGAAGTAGAGGTTTAACTCTGCGTTTCGCTTGGTGAGTGCAGGTGGCCGGAGGCCCTTTTTACTGGAAATGAGCCATTCCATCTTAGTCCTCACGGGTGACAACGCATCTACATTTTGATTTGTAACAGAGGATAGATGTAGATGTCTATGGGCCGCAGCAACCACTTACCATCAGGTGGCCTGTGTGCTCGTTTGTCACCCTTATCCTATAAAAAAAAATATTATATAAGCGCTCTTTCCTTATTTTACAGTTTTTCAGTTTTCTTACACCGTTGCATCTTTTCTAATCAACTTTTAAATATATTATAAACACCTTCATTAGTGCTGGTACTGGAGATCGAAACCACTTCGTTTAATTAAAAATAAGTAATTATCCTCTGAACTTCCAAGGCTTTTTATTATATAATTTACCTGTTAAAATACCTAAACAATTGAAGTATAGTCTACCAAAGCCGCAGAGAAATATTAAAATTATGATGTAACACAGTTATACAACTATTCAAACTCAATATTTTATCTATATATTTAGTGGATTTTTATTATTTAGGTATTTGTTAAAACGTACAAGGCATTCAGTGATACAGACGAATCCTAAATGGAAGATTTACGAGAAAAGCCTCACAAGTAATAGGATTATCTCGAAACATAATAATGGCCTGATTTTTCCTCGAAGAAATGAATGCCAGAATCACAAAAGGTAGATGTGGCAATTCTATTTTGATATTTCTCACTGCTTGGAAAAAATAATTTTACGTACATTCCTACATTTATCAGTTGCCTTTTTTATTTAAATAATTACAGACAATTATGAAGCATCTATCAACAAGAATCTAGTGGATGATCGGCCAAAATTACATAATTAATATAGTGAATTCTTCACCAGACCACTGCCAGATCAGTGATCTTCCTCATCGTAGACAGAATTTGTTAATTATTTAACGTTAATTACATAATATTTTAATTATTGATTCGGAGTATTACATTTCTTGACTTTTGACGCTACACACTGTTGTCGTTATTGATATTTTAAGTTTAGTAACTTTTTCTTACCTGAGTGATCTTATGGCTTTCGATGGATGGCGGTATAATCATCTCGTTTACGCTAGATGTCAAAAACACAGGCCGTTATCGGGCATTCGCCAATGATGTGAAACTTCTGGTACTGAGATCGTCATTAAACAAAACAAATTAATAAAAACAGTGGTAATTAAAGAAAAGAGTGGCTTTCAATAACTATTATTTGTTACTTATATTGAATTAAAGGTTCTGTTTGTGTTTCTGTTTCTGCAAATCCACCCGCCAACAAATATTTCCTAGAGTGGGAGATAACCATATCCAGAATTCCTTACACTACCCCATGGTCCTACTTGCCTTGTAGCAAACGAACCAAATTTCTGTAGATGCACACGGTACTGCCCATATGCAGCAGTGGATATATGGGCAGATGATGATATTTATGATGATCTTCTTCTTTTTCTTATACGTATCGGCATGTATAGTGGGAAAGTGGGTTTCATGAGGTTCATCATCATCATCATTATTACAGCCTTTCATAAGTCCACTGCTGAACATAGGCCTCCCCCAAGGAATGCCTTACCCACCTGCATCCATCGAGTTCTTGCATGTCTTACCAGGTCGTCACTCCATCTAGTGGGGGGTCGATATCCTCATTTCTAAGTTTATCACGCAGGGAAACTCTGAGCATAGCCCTCTCCATAGCTCGCTGAGCGACCTTGAGCATCCTCATACGGCCAGCAGTGAAGGACCATTTCATTAGGTTAGAATCATAAAATTTTTCTGGCATTTTCCACAGGAGTAAAAGGACATTTCGTTTATTGCGTGTCATAAAAGGCTTACGACCACCATTAGATGGCCGATTATACATCTCATTTTTGTCAGACGTGAAATATGCAGACGGTAATGTTGAGGAGCACCAAAATTGCGAGACTTCTGGTACTGGAATCGCCAATCTGTCTGCCAAGCGTGACGATTAAGGCAAATAAATGGGAAAGACCCATGTTCAGCTATGGGGTTTGCAGCATGATGAAGTTATACAATATAGTTATGTTGGTGCGTCATCAGATCTTTCGGACATTTCCAAAAAATGCCTATAACAAAACCAGGTCAACTAAATAAGATTCACAGACACTGCCACTACACGACGCAAATTAAATGTTTAATAAAGCCCGATTATTATTATATTTAAAATTCAAATCAAGATCCCACTGGTGATAAAGTCCTAGATGGTAAGCGCAGTTTAGAAGTAAATCTATAAAATTAACTATAGGCTTGAGTCCATGGACTTAAATTATAGTAGAACGAGAAAATTGACTCCATTAATAGATAAAAGCTTTTAGAAAAATTTACTTCGCAAATAACCACGTTATAAAATAAAATGATGTGTCTTACCTAGTATGAAAAGCACCTCCCGCCCTCCCTCAATTGCGTGCACTATCCCCGTCACCACTAATCCCAGCACCGCTACTCCCAACACCACTACACTAGGCAAGACACACCACCGACGATAATACGACACGTGTTTCGCCTTTACACGAGGCATCCTCAGGTGATATAGACTCTACGGTGGCTAACCGCTAAGATTACGTAGCGGTTAGCCACCGTAGAGTCTATATAATGGATTTCCGCAAAGTAACGCCAGATTCTATTAATTCCATTAATAGATTCGAAACCATCAGAAAGAATTTCAGACATCGATTATGTTAGGTGCACACAGAAAAAAAGATATAGCGTAACGTTTTGTACAAGTGCACATCAATGGCGAAAAAATGAAACACAACCTGAGATTGTTGTTTGGTGAAAAAATGGTTATCAATAGAACAACCGAAGTACCCAAATGTGACAACAACAATCCAAATATGATTGCAATTGACCTTGATAAAGATTAAGAAGTTGGTGTTGTAAAGTGCTGACGCAGTTTATGAGAACACAAAGTTTTCTTGCTGTTAGCTTTACATGTAATTATGTCTCTCAGTAGCTGAAGACTTTCTATTCTTGTATTCTTGTACTTACTGTTCTTGTATCTAGTAAGGGTAGATACAAGAATAGGTTATATGCACCAGCAAATCGTCTAAAAGTTACAAAAAGAAATGCTTCTGCAATGTCGATAAGAATTTATAGTAAATTACCTGATAATTTAAAGCGTAAAAGTTTGTAGTAGTGCTCACAGCGGATACATCATTAATATTGCATGTCGTATGAGATGCATTGTTTTCATGTGGAAAATTAGAATACCGAATTATAAACAAAATCCTAAGAAAAAAAATCAATGATATAAAAGGAATAATAAATATATCTCAAATATAAAGATTGTTTTAATTTTGGAATACAAGTTTAACCATAGCTATTACAGTTAAAACGTTATAAAAGTGTTGGTACGTCTATTAGTTATCGTGCCTGTGTGCGGGTAGGGCATGACCTGTCACCCATGTTTAACGTCCAAACGGGCGTAAAGCAGGGTTGTGTCATGTCTTCCTGGCTGTTCATACTGTATCTCGACAGCTGTTTACAGAAGCTGAAAGATAGCTGTTTGGGTGTGAAATTGGGTGACATAAAAGTAAATTGTCTGCTGTATGCTGTTGATGCAGTGCTTATTGCATCATCAGAGGCAGAACTGCAGGCATTAGTCACGTGTATGAAAGAGGAATGTGAAATTAAAGGTCTCCGTTTGAATGCTAATAAAACTAAGGTTCTGGTATTTGAAAGGGACGAAGAGAGAACGAAGTGTGAAATATGGGTAAATCAGGAATGTCTAGAACAGGTAAATGAAATTGTATACTTGGGGAGTGCTTTTAGCCGGGATGGAAGATGTGATTTAGATGTGGACAGGCGTGTCGCTGCCGGGAACAAAGTCAATGGTGCCCTGACTGCGTTAGTCAAAAGGCAAGGCGTAGCGAAGAGTGCACGCCTTGCAATACATAACGCAGTGTTGGTACCGACTTTGTTATATGGCAGCGAAACCTGGGTATGCCAGAAGAAGCATAAAAGTAAGTTGAATGCAGTGGAGATGCGATCTCTTCGTAAAATGTGCGGCGTCACTATGGCCGACCGAAAGCGAAACGAAGAGATTCGCAATATGGCAGGTTTGAAAGATGACCTTATCACAAAAATTGATAAGAGCGTGCTTCGGTGGTTTGGGCACGTTGAGCGAATGAGTGAAGACCGAATGGTGAAGAAAATATATAGCGCGAAAGTTAATATTAAAAGGTGTCGAGGTAGACCGAGACTAAATTTCGAAGACCATGTGAGCAAATTGCTCGAAGAGGGTAGGGTCAAGAGTACTCGGATACCTAGACGTGCATGCATGAAGAAGATAATGAATCTGAAAAAAGCGAAAGAGATTTGTAAGGATCGTGACACTTGGCGATCTGTTCTCTCTGGCTACCCCGTCAGGGATTGTGCGTGAAGATAAGTAAGTAAGTAAGTAAGTGCAAATTTTGGCTTAAACGGCATGACCGATTATGGTCATATTCACAATAATTGTAATTTAAATATATACTTGTACGTTCATTAGTTAATACGCCTTCAAATCTAAATAGCTGGCATTTGAATTGTAGGTACTATATTTTTAGAATAAGAAATATCAACGAATATACTTATAACAGTCTTAGAAGCGTTACTTCATCAACCTTGTTCCATTCAAAACAAGAACATTAATTTAAAAATCTGTGGGGTACTCAACATCAAACGAAATTTCCTTTTGAAAACGATACTCCGGAAAAGGGAACATTAAAGCAACTGTTTTCTTAATATGAAAAATAACGAAAAAAGTATATTTTTGTATTAACCTTTTTTGATTCATCGCACCCCAGAGAAAATAATAAAACGAAAGTAATATCTCGTAAAATAATCCAGAATGCCGACACCAGATTCATGTACACAAAGAAAATATTACTGCTCAACCGACTTGCTGACATCTGGGAACATCGGCTCTTCATCGATCAACGTCGAACAGAGAGGCAGTATTATTAGTAACGACAAATGGTCGGCGATCGCTTATCTATCGATTCAAGTATCCATGGATTGCGATGTGTTAATACCAGGGGGAGATTTTCTCGTGTACATTTCTTCACAATTATTGTATACTCCAGAATTATTCGTAAAGTTTAAGTACATAATATATTCTTATAAATGTAATATTGTTTAGTATGCGAATTCTCAATTTCGCTTAACGCGCTATGAATTCAACCCATAAAATAGCTGCTAGTATGAAAATTTTATATCTATTGGACCAGCGATGCGGCGTCAAAATGCGAGGCGTTTGGAACTGCGGCATTCCTCAACTTGACTGGACTTATCAACAACCACTTGCTAAGCTTTGCGATTCAGAGAAATTCTACCAACAGCAATAGGGGTATTTCCAGCAATAGGCTTTTACGGGCGAAAAAGGGGATGAAGTTTTAAAAAAGTAAAGTAAAAGAAAATAAAAAGTAAGTAAGTAAGTAAAGTTTAGTTGTCCGACGCACCGGAAGTCCGTATTGCTTTATGATTTTACATTTATTCGCTGAAAATAATTAAATAAATATAAAATATCTGATCACAGAATTGATAACTAAAGGAAAGACATCTTTATTTTATGTTTAATATTTTTGTAGTATTAATAGCAATAATCAGCCGTTCCCCTGGGTCAAAGTATAAATCCACGTGGTCCTATGCGTACAATAAAACTAGTTGCGACCATACTGCTCAATAGACTAAATTTAGTTGCGCGACTGAATCAACGTCTTACTTAAATTGTTCAGTTTTTGCAACAAAAATAGATCTGCCACGTCAAATTTACAAAAATATAGCATTACTATGCAAAGTAATTCTTAATGTCATTACGATGGCTCCTCCGTACACTATGGTAACCCACAAATCGGTGATTATTTGTGGTGTAAGTGATTTAGTATTAAAATAATTTAAATATCTTAATAGAATAAAGACCTTGTTTTCGTATACAACCGTATATAATAAGAAGAATCATAGTATACCATCATGTTGTCCTCAACAATCATTTACAGGGGAAAGTGGTGTGGGCGTAACGATTATGTACGGTTTGGTACGCGGAGAGTGTGCGTACGTGCCGCTAGAATTGTTGCAATTGATTACAGATTTGAAATAAGTTTTTTTTTAATTATTAGTAATGTATCTTAAATTAATTACTTTAATTTACATATAGGAGTTCGTAAGCTAAGAACCGGGGCCCCGCAAACAGCAGTAACGGCAGAAAATGTATATGCGAGAACTGAAATGTTGGTGCGAGAAGAACCACGAGTCACATATACGGACATCAAAAAGATTGTACACTTTATTTCGGGGAGCATTCATACCATCCTACATCAAAATCTTGGAGTGAGGAAGCTTTGTTGTCGATGGATCCTTCGTTTGCTCTCCGAAAGCGAAAAATAGACTCGTGTGGATTGGTGCCATGAAATGCGTTTACGTTTTGAAAACGGGGCATCTAGGCGTGTTTCAGAAATCGTTACTGGTGCCGAAACTTGGATCTATCAATATGATCCGGAAAATAAAAGTCAATCATCGGTATGGGTCTACTCAGAAGGACAGTTACCGACAAAACTGCAAAAACCTCGCAACGTCGGCAAAAAAATGGTTTTTTTTCGGTGGCTAGTTCTTTTTTCGCGGAGCGGATATTTGTCAGTCAGTCAACTCTAAATGGTAAACTACAGTTGCATTACCCAAACCTTTTCAAGCTGTGCGGTAGAGGAGATCAAAGACCGGGCTTCGGGGAATCATGCTGCATCACGATAACGCCTCTTCACGTACCTCCCTTAGAACAAAAGCATATATTGAGGAATCTGGTGTTGAAACTCTAAGTCACCCACCCTACAGCCCTGACTTAGCTCTTTGTGATTTCTTTTTGTTCCCAAGAGTCAAAGAAAAAATAAAAGGCAAGTTTTTTTCAAGCGCCAAAAAAAGCCGTGGCTGCCTGCGAAGAAGCGATTTCCGACCTGTCAGATCAAGACTGGCAAAAGTGTTTTCAGAGTTGGTTTAGGCGAATGGAACTTTGTGTAGAGCATGATGGAGAATATTTTGAAAAGACGTAAAATAAATATGAATAGTATACATATAAAATACTTTTTATATCTTAAAACTTATTGAGTGTCATACGTATGCTATATTGCGTGTAAATCGGCAAGATCAGGAGATATTGAGTCCTAATCTCTATATTAAAATGTGCAATAATGCCACCTTAATTATAATTTGGAATAAATCAATGGAGAACTAGGTAAGTCGTTTTAATACTTAGATATTAATTTTCATGGAGTTGTTAAAATTTGCCTTATTTTTGTTTATGGTTGGTCAAAACTATAGTAAGGAATACATACAATTATCTACGTTGTTTTGTTGTAGAAATTATATCGTACATATGTTTGGCATTGGAATGAAAAGAGGAGATCTCCCGCCAGGCTAGCGGCCAACGCACCGAGAGGTATTTTGGAACTATTCTACTGCTTTAATTCGAAACTGTCATAGCGTAATTTTGGCTTCGATGTGTTTTGCTAGTATATAGATAGATGACAGCGCCACCACATCACCCCCCTGCTTAAACCGGAGGTCGGTAGTGCAGCCCTATTGCCGGTGCTATTTTAATGCCGGTGTGGAATGCATGCTGTGTGCGTAAGGGTAAGTGACGTCGGTGCGAACGATATGCTGGTGTGTAATTTATGTCATACTACGCACTTGCAAGTGATGCCGGTGAGAACTCTGAGCCGGAGCAAGCACCAGAAGTCTGCCTTATGAATCTGCAGTGAGTCGAGACGAAGACAAGTTGGACTGGCTTGCAGGAGCTGAAGACAGCAGACGACGATTATTAGGAGTGAATGTTAGGGGTTCTTAAGGATAATGACGAAGGCTTGAAGTTGGAACTTCGGAACTTTGATAGCGTGATTTAGGCTTCGGTGTGTTTCGCTTGTGGCGCCACGACGGCGACACCGTCACATTCTACTTACCGTCAGGAAAGCGCGAAATAAACCAACAGACTGGCAGTAGCGTCTTTATAATAACAACTAAAAATAAAATTGTCAACCCGCCTGCCACACGTGACAACTATGGCATATATTCCACTTTTGACACAATCAATGGCGAGGCTTCAGCGGTGGATTTTCAATAGGCTTTAACGGTAAAGGTAACTTATATAGTTAAAGCTGATACAGTGCGTTAGTACAAACTGTAGTTAATAATAATTTAGAAATAAGCTTTTTCAAACCAAAGATCAAATTAAAAAAGGAGAAAGCCACACAAACATCGAAAGTGAAGGTTACGCGTCTCAAATTTTTAATAAAACTATGGGTCGAGAGTTAAAACATAAAGATAAAAAAGAGGTTTATCATCTAATGGAAAAATAAGAACTGACACTTTTGACTTTCAAAAGGTCCATACCTCTTCATACTCGACTCGAATCGACGTCAGATGGCACTCGGCTCGGCGCGATACCGGTTGAAGTTCGGCCGAGCGTGGCAGTGGCGCGCGGGTCGCGAGCGAAAAGGCAGAGTCGTCTGCTAGCTGTGCTAATGTCTGCACGCTGTCAATTTTTGTTAGGGAACTCGGAATAATTAGGCGCGGCCCGGCAATATACGGTCTAGGATTTGTGACGCTTATGTCCTAGCTGTAGAGCTTCCCAGGGACTTATTGGGTCCGACTCAGAATCTGTATAAGTGCATTCGACAATATTAGCTAGTGCGGCCTTTGATATTCTAGAACTAACTGTTGCTACGCGAAACGGTAGTGACCTTTGATCCGTAAACTCCGTGTGCGTTTTGTGCGTTAACCTTATGCCCAGCGATAGTTAGTGGCTTCTGTAAGTTAGTTAATCGTACGATAGAGTTAATTGGCTGTCATCGTGATGAAAGGGGAAAGTGATTGTGGTCCGGCGCCGAAGCAGTCTGAAGCGGTGCAGCATTTTGGAGCAGCCTGGAACTCGGCCGCGGCTGGTCGCCTATGCTTGACAAGGCCCCACACATTCACACCTCACTGTATACTACTCGCCATTCACTATTACACACACTCACGGCCTGCCCAAGCCTTGGTGCGAAGTTAGCTTCGGATAATGGTAAGTACTATGTGTTTCTAGCGTCCTCCCATATTGTTTAGTGTAATTAGAGAAATTCCACGTGGCCATATTCTGGCCCCGTCCCTCTGCTGCTCTTCGATGGGATTACTCATGGGCCCTAATCCCGTCAGCCTTGGTCGGGGCAGCTAGGGGCGTGTACACATACAGTTAAGTAATCATACTTTATTCATCTGAAACAAGTACACGAGCAATGAAACCCACACAGACATCGAACGTGAAAGTTATAGCTTGAATGTCATATTTTGAATAAAACTATTTGTCGAGAGTTAAAACATAAAGATAAAAAAGAGGGTTATCATAAAATGGAAAAATAAGAACTGCCACTTTTGACTTTCAAACAGTCCATAACTCTCACTACAGTTAAGTAACCATACTTTATTAAAAAAAACTGGGTTCTATAAATTTTACCTTATTTTTAACATTGTTAAAAAATTGTTATATGAAAACTCAAGGTAAAAGGCTAACGACGTCTCCAGTTGTCTCATAGATGTTGTGTCCAAAGAAGTAGAAACTGAGTTTAGGTTTTGATCTGACACTTGTACGGGTCAATACTGGAACCGGATAGTGTTCACTGCCTATATGATATTAGCACAGAAATACAATGTCCCTATAAAACACACATTTTAGGAAAATGTTCATATCCAGCAAGAGAGTGATACACTTCATGCCTTAATCGAAAGATGTGCTGGTTTTTGCAATTATTTACATAATAAGTTTATTTGTTTAATGGTAGGTAATTATAGTAGTAACAAATAAAGTCCTATCTTTATTATAATATCCAACTTTTTATCGATAATGCGTATCGACAGTTGTTACAGCCACGGCTCTAAGCGAAGTGTCAATGTAGTTAAGTCACTACATGACACTGTTATGACACAAAATGTATTTATGTGTGTGTGAATGTATTAATTTAATTGTGAGTTGCGTAGTGACCTTGTGACAGACGATTATTTTTGTGTGGGAGTCTGAGAAAGTGTTCGTGAAGCAGATTTCCACCCGCAAAAAATGACAAACAATTTGGTATCGGAAAATAACGTTATGGCAACTTGCTCTATGTGTAAAATATTCATAAAATATATTTCATGTATACCTCTATACAAAACAGCCGATGAAAAAAATTTTTTTCTTAATATGGAAATTGAATGGAGTACATAATACCATTAAAAAGGTCCTTTGTGTTTTTATTATTTAGAACACTGTTTTTATGCGGTTTTATAGACTATTTTAGCAATTGACCTTATTTTTCTATGCAATTCAACCGTGCCTCCTGCCTGTTCACATATGGGGCCAAAATTGACATTTTCAATATGTAAGGCTATCCCAGAAGTTCTAAGTCATTCAGCATTCTATGGAATGAGCAAACTAAAGTAGAAATCACATCTGTCTCAAAAGTGATAACCGCTGAAATAGACTGTGTCATAGAGAGGCGACCACGTTAATGTTAACGTAATGTGTGACGTACCCTGGCTGGATAAAGTAGAGTAAAGCCGAAGATCGGGCTAAGTGGCTAACCTTAGAAAAAACATAACCCAAAAATGGGAAAGCGCACTGACTTATCCTCAATAAAATAATAATTATGTCTATGCATACAAAATTGCATATCAAAATATGTAATTCAATTTAAAATTGTAGTACAGAAATTTATTTCATAATCTAAATTATTTGCATCTGTCATAAGCATCCCGGTATAACAGTTTTTAGTCAAATTATTGTTTAATGCACTCAAATGCAGTATTAATTAAAAATCATTGAAAGCACCGCTCGTGCTCATTATCGTAGTCAGTATTTAAGCTGGTCTCACTACGCTCCTGCGGTCTGTTAATCTTTTAATGGAATTAACCCGCGGCCGACGATGTCACAAGCAAAATAGCACTTTACAAAGAGTTAAAAAAGTACTAGAATCGAATTGGACTATGGATGAAAACATTTACTTAACCTAATGGTTTCCAGGTATGTAGTTTATATCACGAAACTTTCGATTCGAGTACCAGTTGGAAGTTAAACTTGTGCTAAAAGAGAAATTGTAGGTTATCAAACGTTTTCACTTAGTCCACCTGATAGTAAGTGTATGATTTGGCTCTTAGATACTTATATTTATTAACGATTAAGAATCAAAACTCAGATCTATTCTCACCCTTAATGATGATCTGAGATATAGTGATGAACTTTGATGGTATGTCTCGTTACTACTAAAAAGGTCTTCGGTTCCCGTCACTGAATTTTGAAATACAGCAACATTATACTGCTACCAGACGCTGGTATTCTGTGCAAGCGTGATCCTCCTCCGGTTAAACGAACGAACGAGAAATGATGCACCAAAGACGTAGCCTTTATTATCAGAAAAGCATTACATACTATTAACTGACGTTATAGCCTGCTTTACAAAAAAAACACCTTGTAGTGGCGGGGAAATAGCGACGACAAACCACCATGGACATTATAGGAATATTCTCTGTATCCACCTGCCTCCGCTAATAAAGTGAAGTTGCTGTAGGAAGGAGCGTTGAAATAGTGACGCCACTCGTCCATGTGGATATAGAAGTGAAACATGGGTTATTCGTTGAGAGTCCGACATGATTTGTCTCTACCTCTGCAAGGCGCGCATGCCTAATGTGTTTCCTTATAATTGTACGGCGCTGAAATTGACGTGATTGATTTATCTGTAAATATTGACAGCAATGACATCTACATCAACGTGTTATCAACACAACAAGCAAAGGCAATGTTCCTCCATCGACATCCAAGGTGAAACTGACGGAATACAAGCAACGAATTGGTACCAGTGTCCAGAAGTAGCAACCTGCGACTGTGTCCGATTGCCACTACCGAACGCAGCAACTACGGTTTCCTGTGATGTGTGCCATGTCAGTAATAAAAAGTGTCCACGTTTGAGCAGCGCGTAATTCGTCATCCACAGAATAAGACTATTTAATACAAACTAATTATATAAATTATTACTTAAATAACATGGGGGAGTGTCGTGGAACACTCGGTTGGAACGAAGTTACTGTCGTAGTATATTATTATTGATACAAATAAATAAATTACTGGTGTCTATTCAAATGAAGCGTCATTTAAAATAATATTTCTTTGATGGCAAGATAAGAAAAAGTGTGATGGAGATGGATATTATTCCATCTCGCTCGCACTATAGAAACGGTCGTGACGGAAAAATCTTTCACTTTTTATCGCCTAGCTCCCATCTGCCAAATTCGTACCATACGATAAAGAACTTCGTACCAATAGATATTACAAAACTGTTACAGCCATGGATTAACACCTCTCTGACATTGTTATATTGGCTATTCCATTTGTAAATATAACTCATTGCTCTCGCTTGCTAGATTGTTTCGTTCCTTGCATAATTACTTAGCTTTTGTTACTTCATTACGGTGCGGAGCGATGAGGTTTTTAACACAATGAGACGAAAATCTTTCAATTATAAATACGCCATAAAATCCATCAATAGCTTTTTTAAATTTTATATATCAAACGAGATCTTAATTAGGTTATATCACGAGTTGTTCATTATATAGTTGGTAATCCTTGGCTGCTGAGGCTAGTATTTTTATACATAAAAAACTTTTAAATTTAAAAGCTTTGCATGGTAATGCAGTATGAACACACAGCGAAACAGCATGGATTACACCTTATGTTATGTTACTTATGTACTACTTTAAAAGGGGGATCTCATATGAGTCACTTGCAGTTGTCACGCCGTCACGTGAATAAAGAAACCGTACAGAGGCAAAGCTTCTATTCTAAGGAGCTATCAAAATGTTTACCTATTTTAGTAGAGTTAGCACAGTAGGATAAAATTAAATAAACAAAACGTTTATCAGCTTTTATTATATACTTAAGATAGAACATGTTTTTACAAACTTCTTATTCTAAATGTTTTATTTTTATGATTAATTTTTTATTTAGATTTTTGTTCTTCAACATTTATTATGCCTTTTATTTAAATGGTAAATTCTAAATCTAATGTAAAGTTTTTTAATAATCTATTTAAAAGCACTCACGTGGCATAAAAATATATAATCTTGCACACGTTCTAATATCTCTAGCATTATATCAGATACATTCTCACATTGACTGGAACTCGTACAAGCACCGTCATTTGTCGACAAGTTGAGTGTTGGAAAAATATTTCCAAATAAATATATTACGGTTCTTTTTTTTTTTAGAAAAGCTAATACAATATTTTTCGAAATGATGCTCACAGATATTGTTTCCCTTTTTTATATTCAAAAAGTTTTGAAAAGAGATCTTCATGCCCAACAGCTTTTATCCATCCTTATCGTCTGAAATAATATTAAAAAATCATGAACCTAAGTTTTTAATTAATAAATTCAATTATAAACATTATAAAAATAACTATTAGTTACATATATATACGTTATGTTTCAATGTTGAGGTATATGTATGAGGTATTTATCTACCACATTAAAAATAATAAATTATAGTCAAGTTACTACTTACCTTTTTCTGGTTTCTGATGATGTTAATGCTGCTAGCCTACACGGCTCTTACAGCTTCATCGGCCTCAGGGGTAAATTTATATTACACTCTAAAAAGGGTTGAATTTATATTACACTGCGTCGACAATTTACAGTACACGTGGAAGAGTTATCTAACGGCCGTCCGAACAGGGGTAGCGGACACAGACTGACGGTTAACTCGTATCGTTTGATGTTCTGAGCGGTGAGAACCGCCAAAAAACTCAGCTGTACGCGGTGTGGAGGGGTGTGCGGCGCGCCCCTCTTTGGACAATCCTTTTGTTTTTGGCACTAGGTGATTGTGAAGTGTTTGTGTGTGACTGGCCGATGACATTTCGGTTGTCGGCATCTATTGAAACTGGGGTTCATTTAGAACGTTACGTAGACTTCGGAGGGTTTCAGTAACGTTCGAAGTCGGAGCGTAGGTGGCTGCGTTTACCACAAGCGGGTTGGGTTGTGTTTCGGCCCTCTCAAAATAGCGCCGAGACATTTCCTTGAAGTATTCAAAGATCATCGGAAGTTGACAATCTCTGTGCAAGTCGGAGTTAAAAAAAGTGGAGACTTTGGAATAACTAAAAAATGATGTATATTTTAAATGTTCTATTATTTTTAATAAAACAGTATATTAAACCATGTTTCCACTTTTAATATTTTATTTGACACGAATAATTCTAAATAATAAAATTTGACAATTATTATTACTCTTTACATCACCCTGAGTTTGAGCCCTGGCCGAGCCAGTTTAAAGCAGTTTCTCTCTGTACGTGACGAGCCGCCAGTGCTCACGCACGCAAGCACCTCAAGTTTATAGTAGTGTGCCTATCATAGCGCGCTTGTATGAAGCTTTGCTTCTGTGCGGTACGGTTTCTTTAATCATGTGACGCTGTTCACTTACGGTTGGTGTGATTACAAACGGCAATTTAAAATAAAATGTAATATTGTAATATGGTTTGTAGATGTAATAGAGCTACGTTTATACTATATAATAGCTGCAGCACGAATGGGCTGGCTGAGTTGGGGAAGGACCACGCTTTCACTGAATATTAGCGTAAAATAGCTGGATTATGCTGCTTTGTTGTATGGTGCAGAGAACTGGAGACCGTTTTATTGCTAACGGGTATTCCATCTCACTCTTCATGGGTGACAAAGCATTTGAATTTTGAATTTTCATTGATTAAGAAAATCGATCACACACACACAATAAATAAATCGATCTCACAAAATAACACCGATTCTTACCAAGGATCATTCGAAAAGTTATTGAATTTAAAAAAAAAACATATATATAAAAAATATATACCATAATTATTAAACTCCAACTCAAGCATACTACCACAAAACTCCAATTTACTATAAGCACTTTCCGCGTAGATCGGAACAAGATGGAGTGTCTCGGTTCCAGTAAAAAGGGTCTCCGGTTCTCTACACTCGCCATACGAAACACAACAGCACTAAGCTGCCATTTTACGCTACTGTTCTGTGAGAGCTTGGTACTACCCCGGTCGAGCCGACCTATTCGTGCTACAAACATAATATAGCTGCGGCGTGGTTCTACTACGTAAGAAATGTGTAGTGTTCGTGTAAATGTAAGTATTCATTGGATTAGGCCTATTTTCAGCAGTGGTTTTTCAATAAAGACTTTAAGATAAACTGTAATGATAATGATGATGAAGATGATGACGATAAGTTCTAAAAAAACATATCAATCCGTATTACGCGCCGTTATTTGAACACTAAACAAATATCACAAAATGTTCCCATGAATAAATCGTAAATCTTCGATAGTCCCTTTTCAATAGAAATTGTACATAAAGCCTGCTTATCTAATTTCCCGAATCAACAATCCATCCAATTGGGACCTCATCTCAGAGATGGAAATTGAAAAAAAAAACACGACAAACATCAAAATTGTCGTATTTGAAACGGAACGAGTCCTACTTCCAATTTCCATAATAGCTTCTACTTCATTACGTTACGGTCCAGACAATAAGCTGATCTTAATGTTGAACATTATACATTTGTTACCTAGGTACATGCAATGGGGAATTATAAAGGAAATTTGTCTTAAGGTTTATCATTAAATAATTATTTTAAGGACTCTTATAGGTTAGGCCCTAAATCCAACAATTAATCATAAAATTTAATTCCGTAAATAAGTGCCCATTTATAGTAAAATAAACTACAGCCTACGTAAACAGAGTTATTAGACGAAGTGATGGTAACAGTTCAGAAGAAAATCATTCTTATTAGTTGTTCTAATAAAAATACAGACCCAATGGATTCTCTCTTGAGTATAATATTGGCGTTCTGTTTGTTATGATAGGCTAGTGTGTCAGTTGTCTGTCAGACTGACAGCGGGCTTCTTGATATATCCGGTAGTTGACATTAATCAATTGAAATACTATTTGGGGCTGACATAAATAAAAATATTTCTATAAATAATGAAATGTGTTTGTCTCTAAACAAAATAAACGACCAGAAGATAGATTGAAAAATTATAAAATATTTTATCTATATCTATACCATAATATTGTAGAAGCTTGAAAATATCAGCAAATAATTCGGTGTTTTTCTTTAAATTAATGTTTCTGAATTCAATATACCAACGCTGAATTGCCTCATAGGGACATTTCCCTTAGTTGTCACGCTTGGCTAGCGGATTGGCAACCGTAGTATTATATTTTTTATTGTTATTAGGACGATGCTGCTGCCCATCCACTGATTTGTTTGACTCTGTCACCTCTTACGACACCCAAAGAATGATATGGGGTATTGAATATGGAATCCTTGACGTCAACATATCAAGTGGCGTGCAGTTTGGTGGTCACTTGGAAGAGAAGGCCAAATTGGCCTCTAAAAAGCTTGAAGTGCTCAGCGGGGTGGGACAGTATTTCATGCCGGCACACCACCTGCAACTTAACAAGGCGCAGGTTTAGCCGCACAAGGAACACTGTACCCATCTCTGGGCTGGGGCTCCAAGTTCCAGCTCCTTCTATTTGATTGCATCCAGCGTAGAGCTGTTCGAATCGTCGGCGACCGAACACTTTCCATTTGGATTGACTCACTGACACTGCAAAAAGATGTTGTATCTCTTTGCGTATTTTATCGCATTTACCATGGGGAGTGCTCTGAGGAATTGTTCGGACTAATTCCAGCAGCATAATTTCACCATCGCACATCGGCAATACTCGCGATACCATCCATACCATCTGGATAACTGGCGGTCCATCACTGTGCCATTTTAAAAGAATTTTTCTTCCTCGCACAACTTCCCTACAGAATCGACTACCTCCAGAGATTTTCCGGACTGATACGACTCAGGAACCTTCAAGAAGAGAGAGTACTCCTTTTTAAAAGGCCGGCAACGCGTCTGCGATTCTCCTGATTTTGCAGTTGTTCCTGGGCGACGGTTATCACTTACCATCAGGTGAGCCTTATGCTCGTTTGCCACTCTCGTATAAAAAATAAATAAAACGAGATGAGTTTAAAACTAAAATGCCAGCGATGACGCTGGCTCATATTTACCCGTTTTGAGTTGATACATGTGAAATAAGAAAAAAAATATTATTTCGAATACATGTGAAGTTCGCCAACACACATTGTGGCAGCGCGGCGGACTTTTCCTTGCCCTAAAACCCTTTCAGAAATGAGAGGAGGCCTGTGCCCAGCAGTGGGACGTAAATAGGCTGCAACTTTACTTTACTTTTTGTAAAAATAAAGTAAAGTTCACACAAAAAAAAGTTCCACTACCTTACAAGGTAGTGGAACTTTTTTTTGTGTTCACAGTCCGTATTGTTTGGAATCAGCCTTATACGTACTTTAGCCTTCAGCTGCCAAACAGCAGTAAATTTACTTCTATCTTTCAACTTTTTTCTTTTTTATTTATTGATTTCTACCTCTGTCTTTACAGGCGTATCTAATACGACAGTGTAGGCACATAAAACTATCTAATTTAATAAGGAGAGAACACAACTTATCTACTATTATAACACAATACATGTAATGTCACTGTTGTGAATTCACCCAAGGAACAGCAGAATAAATCTACACCCTGAGTTTCTTTATTTAGAGTGTGCAGCACTCGGGTCAGTGGGGCCTCCTTTAGAAAGTTGGTGCGTGCGCGCGGTACTGCGAACAGCGGCGGCCTCTTCCGGCGCCACACGTACCTGTCCGGCACACACAACTTAGCCATTCGCAATATCGCCTCGTTATATACTCTTCCACGCAGCAATTTGAGCATATACGTTGCCAAACTTAACTCCCTCCTAACCTCCAGTTTGTTATACCCCACCATGCCTAGAACAAATAATGTTGGGTACATTAATGGGTAGAACGGATACACTCCATATAATTTTAAATAAAGAAATCGAATAAACTTATTTTTTATCCGTTCCACCATCAATTTGTACTTAGCTTCATGCGGGCTCCATACAAAGCCATTACACTCTAGGTGACTTTTCACTAGTGCCGTCGACCGTGTCAAATGCCTTACGGAAGTCAAGGTATCGCGACATCCACCTGTGCCCCCGAATCCACTTCTGGTACCACTTCTGACATCAGATGAAGCAGATTACTGCCGGTGCTACGCGCCGGGCGAAATCCATGTTTATTTTTATTAATACCACCTCGTTTATTTTTCACGAAAGTCCAAAACCCCTTTGGATCTTTCACAAAACTATTCTGCACTCGCTCCTGATAAATACTATGAGCTTCATTAATTGCTTTTTAACTCGCGCTCAAAATTGCGAAAAAGCATGATAGTCATCGTTCGACCCACTGGTCTTATATTTTTTATGTAACTTGTATTTAAGTTTTATTTCGCGAATGACCTCCATCGAATACCATTGTGGGTAGCTATACCTACTATTGCTAACCTATGCTTTTTAACAGGAACACAGTTATTAAATATACTATTTATAGTAGGATAGAAATAGTCTAGAGCAACCTCTAAATCAAAAATGGTGTATAGTTCACTCCAATCAGTCACAGAAATACTACTGTATAACAAACTGAAGTCTGCTTTAGAAAAGTTCCATTGTTTCTGGTCACCTGAGCATTTTTTGTTCATTGTACCGTATTCTTCAAAATCCGTCGCTCACAGGCAAACCATCAATGGTGGGTGACAATCATCTACCGGTTGTTAACCCTCAGTCTCACGCACTGATATCATACCTGTTATACCACTGCCGTATAATACTAAGCCGTATAATACTACTTGAAAGGCGAAACAGCCAATGTGACAATATGTTAGTATTTTGTCGACAATAATTTGGATTATAAGACATCAACGTTTTTAAAGAATATTTCACGAAGGCAAGCTATCGACTTTTTAGTAGAGTTATACATTGTATGGCAACGCATAAAATACGAACAAACATAAATTTTAATATATTAGAAGATGATAAGTAATTTGTATTTGAAACCCATCATTACTTTGATTTTAGTTAATTAATAAAAGCTTATACGTAGTTGAGCCACGATGTAGTTGCATTATGGTTGTAGCTCGTCTCACTCTCTCGTTGGTCTAGCGACCGTAAGCGCAACTACTGATCATGTAGTCCCGGTTTCAAATGAGCAAGCCAAAAATCAGTTGTTGGAATTTTTTGGCAAGAAGTCCTCAGTAGCAGCGCAATGTCAGGAAATGGCGGCGTTTCCCCTCCGAGTCTCGAAAAATCGTTGGGCTACGCTTGTTCTCTCTACGGTCGTGTGGGATTGCCGTGCTTTGAAATATGACAGTGAGGAGACAGAGAGTATACCTGTACTAGCGCACACATTCGTGCAATATAATCCTGGCATGTGCAGATTGTTCTCCGTTCTGCTGGTCTCCGTTGAGACTGACAGCCGTGACTGAAATTCTGTCTGAAATAAGTTATAACTGCAGTAAGAATTTATCTGCTTGATTGAGGAAAAAATAGACTGTCAAAAAAACTAGCGTATAATAGCATAATAGCAGCACATTTTAGTTGGTTCTAGCATTGTTTTATTAACATGATATGAAATTATTATTAATTCCTCACTTTACTCTAAACCGTAGGACTACCTGATGCTTTGCGAGTATTGATCTCTTATTAATGACTTTTTGCTTAGTGTTAACTTCGTAGCTTAGTTAATTACTTACATTGTACAATCCCACTTAGTAAAAGAAAAGCTATTTTAATTGGCCAATAATGGAATTATTTTTAACATTTGCTTAACCTTTTGTACATGACCTTTCTTGTACGTGATTTTAACAAAATGAAACTGATTACTTTGACAGTTAAAATGATAAGTGTCATCAAAAGAAAATCGGATTGATAAAAATTTAATAGTTATTACTTTTAATTTTTTTCTCCATGTTATTGCATAGTGTTAAAGTCTTATTAAGCAAATGGGATTAATTAAGATTTAACTCAGTCATCTGAAATAAAAAATTAATTCTTTTAATAAATGAAATTGTATTTTCTTTTGAAATGTCTTAAAAAAGTTACTTAAGTTAAGAGCACCTCTAAAGCCCCTGTCTCGACGGAGCGATTATGATCGATTGCCAAGCAGTATTCAGTGATTAGCAAAACAGTGTGAAATAAACACATAAATGTTGTTTTAGTCCGATTAAAATGAAAACTCGTAAATTATAGTAAATTATAAAAATTTCAATGACAGCACATCAGTAGTTAGTGAAGTTAGTTGGTATTTAATATTAAGAATAACCGAAAAAAGACGTAAGTGCATTATATTTAACGAGAAAATAATATTTTTCTATTATGTATTAAGATAATTACACTTAAATAGTGAACTACCCTCAGATATATATGTTTTCAGTTTTAAACATGACGGCTTCGTGCCGCAGTTATTTAGAAATGAGTTATGGCGCTGAGGCCTGCGGGTTCAAATCACACTTGGAACAATTTTTTGTGTTTTTTTTGGTTTTATAGAACAGGGGGCATACGAGCATGCAGCTCACCTGATGGTAAGTGACTACCGCCGCCCATGAACAACCGCAACACCAGGGGAATTGCAGGTGCGTTGCCGGCCTTTTTGAAAGGTGGTGGACCGTCAAGCATCCAGATGATGAAGATGGTTTCGTGAATTGTGATGCGATGTGCGTTCGTGAAATTTGGCGGCTGGAAATAATCCAAACAATTCCTCAGAGCACTCCCCGTAGCAGATTCGAAAGAAATTGAAAGGGATGCAACATTCCTACGCAGCGCCAGTGAAGCGAGCCGATCAGAAAGAACTCGGTCGTCGACGATTCGAACCGCTCTGCGCTGGATGCGTTCAAGTGGAAGGAGCTGGCAATAGGGTGCCCCGCAGGTTCCCGAAGTAAGGTAGCTTCTGGCCAACTCTGCCGATATGATCAGACCTTACCTTGGAAATGACTCTTTTGAAGGACCTGGAGGTGGATATACTTCTTTTTAAGAGCACTGGTGGTTACATCCTGAGACGTTGACGCGTCACTCCAGGCCAGTAGCACTCCTCCTTAAAGCGTGATGCTTTTTAGAGGAACGGCCAAACAGTTCTGCCTCCGATGATTACGACAAAGGATGGAATAAAAATCTCCATACCCTGAAGTACCATATCAGCTACAGAAGCAGCAACAATGCTGGGATATTCCAGCGAGTAGCAAACTCGCCCCAGGGGTAGGACGCAAAAAAAGACCACATCCTATCCCAATCGGCTGACCTATAGAGCTATACATGGCGGCAGCGTGCAGAATGCAACCGCGATATTAGTGTGAGTGATACCAAATTCCGAACAAGATAATGGTCCGACGAGTCTAAAAAAGTGTCAACGGAAACCTGATATCAGTGCGGATGAGAGGTCAGCAGAAGATCCAATAGGGAAGGTGCATTTTGAAAAAGCATATACATCCATTGATATTGGGTTACATATAAACAAAATGGAAATATCAAAGTTTGCTTTCTCCATGGGAAATCTTTATTTAAATAGTGACAGTATTGAGAAGTGCTTAAAAGCTCTAGATATTACTAAGGGTGCAGGAAGTGATGGTATTCACCCCTTTTTTCTGAAGGAATGCGGCAGTAGAGCTCACGAAACCTTAATATATTATTTTTAATAGATCATTATCTGAGGGTATATTTTCGAAAAGTTGGAAGGATGCAATAATTATAACATTACATAAATCAGGCGATGTCTCTAACTACAGATCTAATAGCATTCTTCCAGTTTCAGGTAAAGTTTTCGAATCATTAATTTGTCCTTATTTGCCTTGGCATATAAAACATATGATAGCTGATCAACAAGAAGGATTAAAAAAACGCTCTAATACATCCAATCTTATTACATTTGTTGACAGAAAACTTACTAGAATCAGCTCAGAGATTAAAGTAGATGCTATTTGTAATTACAAGAGTAAAGCTTTTGACACAGTAAATCCTTCAGCTTTAATCAACAAACTACACACATTATTTAGTATACTTTGATGTTTTTAGACTGATTTGCCTCAAATCTCACAGATCTATTAAACAGAGTAGTCATTAGCGGTTTTGTTTCTAGATAAATTATTCCAACGTCTGGAATTCCACAAGGCTCGCATCTTGGCCCATTAATTTTTATCATGTTTATCGATGATATTAAGCAGTGTGTCCGGAACTCCGATAACGTAAAGATATCCAAAATTGTAAATAATAACACAGACTAAACTCAACATCAAGAGAATATAGATGGCATTATGGATTGGTGCCGGCACAATTAAATGTCTTTTAATATAAATAAATGCTATCACATTAAGCTCTCTCAAAAAATTTACAAATTTAATAGCCGTTACAATATTAATAGTATAGATTTCGTAAAAGTAGATGAAGTAAAGGATTTAGGCATTGCTATTGACTCTCGGATGCGATTCACTAACCATATTAACAACACCATGAACAAATCACTATGAATGTTAGCTTTTATTTTTTGAAATACCAAAGATTTTAAGTCGGTTTTAGCGTTAAAAACTCTCTATTTTGCACTGGTTAACAGTAATTTGGATTATTTTTCAGTCGTATGATACCCGTCTTATCAAAATAATACTCAACGTATGGAAAGAATCCACAAAAGATATTTTAATAAAATATCTTATGTAAGTAGCGTACATCGTACAATTCGCAGATAAGCTGAAAGATTAGGTCATTTCAAATTTTTATCATTGGAGGGGCGAAGGAATCTTCTGTCTATAAGTTTTTAAAATAAGCTAGGTACTTAATAATAAAGTGGATTATCTATCCCTGCTATCACAAATTAACTTGACGGTGCCCAGAGTTTAGTCAAGTAGTAATGAGTCAAGTTGTCGTGAGCCTGATCTCTCTTCGGTCGTGTCAGATTACCGTTCCGTCGGACTATGACAGTGAGGGAACAGGAATTGCACCTGTGCTTACTCAGGCACTAAACTAGTCCTGCGCAGATGGCTAGTTTGGCGAGATCGGTTGCTATGACTGAAATTCAGTCTGGAGGACAGTATTATTTTACTAAATTAACTGCATCCATTGAGTACCTGCTTGTTTAATAGGTTATCTAGTTGTGAGTCTAGACCGACACTACAATTGTCAGTACCACCCTGCAATACCAGAACCCTTCTTTCCCAGTCGATTTTCAAGCTATATGGCCGGCATATTGCACCTTCAGCTTTCTTCCGCGGATATTCTCGTTACGATTTTATCAAAGAAATTCTGAGCTATTATAATTTAATATGATAAATGAAATGATTTCGATATATTAGTGTACGCCTAGGATAAGATTATTATTTGTTTGCAAGTAAGTATTTAAACTTTCTCATGTAAGTGAATTGTTGTAAATTCTTATGAGAAAATAAAGATATCTCAAACTTCAAATGTTGGGAAATTTTTATTTGAAAGCAGCCTAAGGCTATAACCTAAATACGTAAACTGATGAGCACGTGCTGGCTCTGTGACAGAATCAAGAAGCAGTTTGTTCGCTGCGCTACTGAACACAATGCCTGTAGGCTAATTTTATTTACTAGAAGTTGTTTCTCAGACGTGCAAGTTTTCTCACTCCAATTATTTCCTTTACTGCCAAGAACTAAGTGAAATCAGCACTCAATAATGTCTACAATTAATAATGACAGTAATGCCCTCCAGGATTAAGTTTGTTGTGCACTATGAAACTTACAACAATCGCTTTAGTCCTAGCCATCATTTTTTTAAACATCTGCAATAACTATTAATAATATTTGCTTCCTATCTATTATTACAGTTAGCGTTAAGTATGTTAACAACAAAAAACCGTCAAAATTAAGTCATGTGTTGTCATAGTGTACACGAATTAAAGTTCGTAGAAAAATTTAAGATTCAAAAAAAAGAAAAGTCCAAGTCTCCAAGAAATACACAACAGTCAAAAGACTGTGACTTGGAATATAATTTTTTTGAGCGACCATTAGTTCAGCTGAAAGCTATTTCAAGTTTATCCATTAACTATCGGGTATCTTGTACATTATATGTAAAATACGCAGATGATGAGAGCAGCATGAAAGATATGATACACCTGGAACTTTGACCGCCAGTCTGCCTGCCAAGCTTTAACGGTAAATCCTTCCTACAATAGAAGAGGCCCATACGCGGAAGTGAAGTAATAAATAATAAAGAAATGAAGAACAATGTTATTGTACGCGTACAGCGATACGTATTACGATAAAATGAAGCGGGTATCGGATTGATTTCGACCTCACCTTTTTCATTGTTAATATGAATGAGTTTCATATTAAAAAAGAAGTATTGGAACATTCTACTTTGTGTTTATATAAATCAAGATGAAAACTTTAGAGGTCTACGTAATTTCGTGAATAATTGATTGCTGTTCCGAAAAGTAATTGTTAATAAGTTTAAGAATATTTTAGACTAGCTTTTGCCGGCGACTTTGTCCGCGTGCCCATCAGGAATTACATTCTTTCGCAATAAGAAATAGCCTATATATGTCATTCTACAGTCCATAAGCTATCACCAGCCAATGTGTGCCAAATTTTTTCCTGTTTCTGTATTTTTTGAGTGAGTTTTATCACGTTATTAATTGGTGAAGAAAGACCATCTACTAGATGAATCATCTAGTAAGACATCAGAAGGTAGATGAATGCAGATGGATCAGGATCGTGCTCTTTGGCACTTCTCAGGAATGCCTGTATTCAGCTATGGACTAATAATGATGATGATGATGATATTTAATCCCCACATATACGGTCAAGTTACTTCCGCGTATTTTAAAATATTTCGCATGATCTTTAAAATGCTAATGTTTATACGTGGTAGAGCCATGCTGCAGCTATATTATAGTTGTAGCACGAATGGGTCGGCTCGACCGGGGAAGGACCACGCTCTCAGAGAATACCAGCTTAACACTGCTGTGTTTCATTTGGTGAGTGTAGAGAACCGGAGACCCTTTATAATCGAAAAGAGGGATTCCATCTTAGTCCTTACGGGTGACAACGCATCTGCACTTTGATTCGCAAACGAGGATAGATGTAGATGTCTATGGGCCACAGCCACCACTTACTATCAAGTAGACTGTGTGCTCGTTTGTCACCCTATTCTATAAAAAAATGCTTTACTGACATAATTTCATAGTTTGTTGCTACATTTTTTCCTTTAAGTTTTAAATTGACGGCTGTAGTAAGCTGAACAATTTGTTAACTACAATTAAATTGTAATAACTACAAATATTTATTTTGGATTGTTGCCACGGCCTCATGTATATTTAACAGAGAAGATTATTTGTAATTTGTAATATAATATAATTTTAGAAAAAAAAATATCAAAACCCATTTTACGATTTACGCAAATCGTTACAAATAACTCAGAAAAGATTACCACGTTAATGTCAAAATTGTGAACAAGCTTACAGATGTTTTTCCGATCGAAAGCGAAATTCCCTGCATTTTCTTCTGTCAAGATTGACACCGCTCCAAACAAACGTAGTCGGTCGCTTTAATCTCGGCAATAAATTTCTTTTATCTCTAGAGACGTCGTCTCTAGCATTTTTTCTTTCTTTTGGGATACGAAGTTTGTATTTTGATTAACTTTCTTGCTTTTTGGGCTGTTGTAGCAGTAAAATTACATTTTTTTACTGTAAGTACACACGGTTACTGTTAACTTTACAGCCTATGTAAGCTGCTAGACATAGGCCTCCCCGATATATTGCCTCATAGGGGTGATATTATATGTAGTATATAATATACATTTATACAATACAATACAAACACTCACATTTGGCGCGATCCTGACACACTTCTCTCACCTCCTTTATATCCATATATTAACGCATACACGCTCGTTGGTTAAGGGTACTCCTAATCTGGCCTATTTTCAATGTATCGCCGATTTGGTCGATAAATCTTCGTCTAGGGCGTCCCTTCCCAACTTTGCCGTTCACTTCTGAAACTTAAATTTGCTTTGTCACTCTTTCCTCGTTCATTCTTTCTACGTGACCAAACCACCGAAGAATTCCTTTTTTAATCCTAGTCACAACGTCATCTTGCAAACCACACATTTCTCTTATCACACTGTTTCTCACCCTGTCATTCAGATTCAGCCCTAGCATACTACGTAATGACCGCATTTCTACAGCCTTTATTCTACTCTCAGGCTTCTTCTGCCATACCCAACTTTCACTACCATACATTAAAGTAGAGACTAACACACCATTATGAATTGCCATATGTGCCTTCTTTGACACATTCTGACTTTTCATAATAGCGTGTAGAGCCCCATTAACTCTATTTCCTGCGTTCACTCGTCGTTCTATATTCTTGTCATATCTACCATCCCTGCTAAATAAACATCCCAAATATACAAACTCATCCACTTGCTCAATCAACTCCCCTTCTATTCTTATTTCACATAACGTTTTACTTTCTTCTCTTTCAAAAACCATCACTTTCGTCTTACTTGCGTTCACTTTCATACCCCATTCTTTTAATGACTAGTTCATTAAATTAACCATCATTTGCAACTCGGCCGCCGACGATGCAAATATGACTTGATCATCGGCGTACAAAAGGCATTTGACAGTTAACTCACCCATTCTCAACCCACATTCTTCAACTTTCAAAGTTTGCAAACAGCTGTCCATAAATAGGTTAAACAGCCACGGAGAAGCTACACAAACCTGTCTGACACCTTTTTGAATGCCAAACCAGTCCGAGTAGGCCCAGTTGATCCTGACACAAGCACTAGAGTCCCTATAAAGAGACTAATATACATTTACTGTACCGAAAATTTCATGATTGTAATTGAATTAATCTCTGATAAGTTTTTTTTTATTATATTAGGCAATTTATGGAATTTCTAAATTTTTATAGGTATATGGATAATAGATTTCCGATATAAATAGATATTACGCAGTAGAACCAGATTTTTTAATTTTTTTTTATTTTCCACCAGTGATTACACAATCCCTAGTGACCGTTTATTAACTACCTAATGTTACACATTTTTAATATAGTTTTGTTAACAAGTTCAAGATTATTCTACAAAGACGGCTAATTACAAACAGCACTGCGATTTGATTCAGTGGTGTTGGTTTGACCGTACGAGTAAATAATTATAAATTTACGAGTTACAGTACTATTTACAAATTTTCTTATTATATGCACTGTATGTACTACTAGAAAAATGTAACGTTTTGGGATTATTAAAGAAAATGTTGTTAATATAAAATCATTAAAACGAAAGAAAACTATCAATTAGTGACATTTGGATACTAGTTCAAATGGCTCGGTTCACGTCTAACCGATCATGCGGGGAGATCTGTTTATGACTTTGCCTTGGCATATGGTCTGACACAACTGGTTACTTCGCCTACGCGGATTCCAGATGTGGAGGATCATACACCTTCCCTGTTGGACCTTCTGCTGACCTCTCAACCGGACGGATATCAGGTTTCCGTCGATGCCCCTCTCGGCTCTTCGGACCATTGTCTGATCCGGAGTGTGGTGCCACTCACGCTCCCTTCGCGGTTGCGTTCTGCAGGTTGCCGCCGTGTTTGGCATTACAGGTCGGCGGATTGGGATGGAATGCGGTCCTTCTTTGCATCCTACCCATGGGGGCGGGTTTGCTTCTCGCCGGATGATCCCAGCGCTGTTGCTGACTCTGTCACTGATGTGGTGCTACAGGGAATGGAACTATTTATTCCATCATCTGTGGTACCCATCGGAGGCAGATCTCAGCCTTGGTTTGGTCGCTCCTGTAAGACTGCATTACGCAGTAAGCAGGAGTGTTATCAAGCCTGGGCTGCGGCTTCGGCGACTCGGGATGTAAATACCAGCACACTTAAAAAGAAGTATAACTTCGCCTCCAGGTCCTTCAAAAGAGTTATTGCCAAGGCAAAGTCAGAGCACATAGGCAGATCTGGTATCTCGCCAAGGCTGTCCAAGGGAATTTCTGTAAGCCATCACTACCATCTCTGCACAGGGAGGATGACTCACTGGCCCATGACGCAAAAGACAAAGCCGACCTTTTAGGCTCCCTTTTTGCGTCCAACTCGACTCTTGATGACGGGGGGAAAACACCGCCGACCATCCCGCGGTGTGAGTGCTCCATGCCGGATGTGCTGTTCTCACAGCTTTCGGTTCGCAAAGCACTGCTCTCCCTGGACATCCAGAAGTCGAGTGGGCCTGACGGAATCCCCCCAATTGTGCTGAGGACGTGTGCTCCGGAGTTGGCACCGGTCCTAACGCGTCTTTTCCGGTACTCCTACTCCCAAGGCGTAGTCCCGAATTCATGGAAGACAGCTTTTGTCCACCCGATCCCTAAAAAAGGCGACCGCTCAGACCCATCCAACTATAGGCCTATCGCGATCACCTCCTTGTTCTCCAAAATAATGGAATCCATTATTAACTGCCAGCTCATCCGGTACCTTGAGGATCACCAGCTGATTAGTGACCGCCAATACAGTTTTCGTCGGGGTCGATCAGCTGGTGATCTTCTGGTCTACCTGACCCATAGATGGGCGGAGGCAGTTGAGTCCAAGGGGGAGGCGTTGGCCGTTAGTATGGACATTGCGAAGGCCTTCGATCGGGTTTGGCACAAAGCGCTTCTTTCGAAGCTCCCTTCCTATGGGCTTCCCGAGAAATTGTGCAATTGGATCACCAGCTTCCTTGCAGATCGGAGCATCAAGGTCGTTGTAGACGGTGCATGCTCTGACTACAAGCCTATTAATGCTGGTGTTCCACAAGGCTGTGTGCTATCACCAACGCTGTTTCTTCTGCATATCAATGATATGTTGCTAACTGGTAACATTCATCGCTATGCGGATGACAGCACTGGTGATGCTCTATACACCGGCCGTGCCAATATTTCTCGCGAAAACGTCGCTGAGTACCGGAACAAACTTGTGTCTGAAGTCGAGTCTTTGCTGAACAAAGTCTCGGATTGGGGGCGACTAAATCTAGTCCAATTTAATCCTCAGAAGACACAAGTTTGCGCGTTTACCGCTAAAAAGAACCCCTTTGTCGTATCTCCTCAGTTTCAAGGCACTCCCCTTCTTGCCTCAGCCAGTATCGGTATCCTCGGAGTCGACATATCGAGTGACGTGCAGTTTCGTGGTCACTTGGAAGGGAAGGCCAAATTGGCCTCTAAAATGCTTGGCGTGCTCAGCAGAGCGGGACAGTATTTCATGCCGGCACACCGCCTGCTACTTTACAAGGCGCAGGTTCGGCCTCACATGGAATACTGTTCCCATCTCTGGGCAGGGGCTCCCCAGTGCCAGCTCCTTCCACTTGACCGCATCCAACGCAGAGCGGCTCGAATTGTCGACGACCGAGCCCTTTCCGATCGGCTCGATTCATTGGCACTGCGAAGAGATGTTGCATCCCTTTGCATTTTCTTTCGCATCTACCATGGGGAGTGCTCTGAGGAATTGTTCGGATTAATCCCAGCCGCCAAATTTCACGAACGCACATCGCGGCAGAACTCCCGATACCATCCACACCATCTGGATGATTGGCGGTCCACCACTGTGCGATTTAGAAGATGTTTTCTTCCTCGCACGACCTCCTTGTGGAATCGATTACCATCAGCGATTTTTCCGGACCGATACGACTTAGGGACCTTCAAGAAAAGAGCGTACTCCTTTTTAAAAGGCCGGCAACGCATCTGCGATTCCCCTGGTGTTGCAGTTGTTCATGGGCGGCGGTAGTCACTTACCATCAGGTGAGCCGCATGCTCGTTTGCCCCCTCTCCTATAAAAAAAAATAGTTGATATAAAGTAATGAAATTACTGACAAAATCAAACTTGAATTGTAATAGGTACCATAAAATTAAAAGTTTTATCTATATTATGCCAAAGTTATATCTAGGTATTATTAATTTTTTTAAGTCTGTATACATTTGTTTTAACAAATTGAACAAAGGAGTTCAGAGTTGATTCTTTCTTAATGATTTCGGCTATTATAAAGGGAGACACACCGAAAATGCTTCAGATTAATTCATGATCATTTCTCGCGGCACTAAACGCGGGACATTGTTGGAGTAGATGTTCAATAGTTTGCGTAGCTGAATAGTCACAAGGGTGTTGTCATTTGTTTGTACCCGTGGCCGGTGAGAATCTAAGTGGAAACTCATATTGGTAGCCGCTCTAAGTTCCTGTATAAGATCCAGTGTCGGTAATAATTCTCTGGTATATTTACCTGTTTCAGAGCTCTCATACATGGTTTGCCAAAGAGTATGCGTCTCAATTTTAATTCTGTGTTTTATGTAAGACGTAGGTGTGGCGAAGTAGTCTGGTGCCTTGTGTGCTTTGGCTCCTGCTTTAGCCGCTATGTCTGCCGCCTCAATGCCAGCTATGCCAGTATGGCCCTTGACCTAGGCAAAGTAGATGGTGCCAAAACATTTGTGTCGGTGAATAGTGTGGTGAATCTTGTTAACAAATGGGTATGTATTGGATCTGTCTTGTATGGAATGTAGGGCTGAAAGAGAGTCCGTGTAAATTACTGTATGCGTGCCTATCAGATGCCCATTCACAAGCCTTAAGGATTGCGAACAGTTCAGCCTGGAATACAGTGCACGTTGAGTGGAGTTTATATTTCTTTATAGCTTCAGATTAACCAACATAGCCCAGTGGATTTGTTAGCTAAAATGGTATTCGGCTTGCCATATAGCTCGAAGAACCGACCACCGTTGGGGAAGAAAGGTTCTCGAGTGGCAGCCTCGTACCGGTAAATAAAGTGTAGAGCGTCTTCCCACTAGATAGAGTGACGATCAAGTAAGACAGTCAGGAAGTCGATGGACTCATGTGCCTCAAGACCGTGCTTTGTGGCATTCCTTGTGGAAGGCCTATGTTCAGCAGTGGACTTGTAAAGCGCTGTATACGGATTATATCCGTGGTCCACCTGGTATGAAATGGATGCTGTGGCCCATAAACATTTACAGCCGAATCGGCTACAGCCTTATTTAAGAATCAAAATCCAGATGCACTGTTTCCCCCTAGAACTGGGAGTCAATGCTTCGTTTCCAGTCAGAAGGCTCTCCGGTGTATAATACCCTCACCAAACTAAATAGAGCAGCATTCATATTTGCGCTGTTATTCTGCGAGAGCGTGGCCCTCCCTGGTCAAACTAACCGTAGAGTGTTACAGCTATAATATGGCTGCAGCGTGGCACTGCCGCGTTTCAAGTATAATATTAATCATTGAATAAAAATATGTTTACTATTTATTATATAAATAATTGACGGTCTATGTCAATTTTAAAAATGTTAAAAGCTGCTTTCTCTTCAATAAGCGAAATTAGAATGAAACTGGTACATAGATATATAATTATTAATTTCAGTATGCGGTAAGCAACGATTATGCATAATGCCGTTAGTTTTAAGAGAAGGATATTTAAGACTTCTTTGTAAATTTTAAAACAGTTTTTATTAGCAGTTACCCTAAACAAGTACGTAAATACATAAAATTTAATAAGTCTTAAGAATATTGTAGCCCTGTATAAATACGACAATAACGATGATAATTATGTGGTATGACTGCAGCGCCTTTAGATGAAAATATACGATGCTATATAGACCATGTAGTGGTGGTGTAAAAATATTCACCACTCCACATCCCGTGAATGTCGTAAGAGACAACAGAGGTAACAAATAAGGAGAAGCGCTAATAACAACTAAAAATTAAAAAAAGAAAACTACCAAGCGTGAAACTATGACAAATATCTCCCCTATGAAACCTATGTTCAGCAGTGGACTATAAATATGTTATATCGGTAACGGTATACGATGCTAATTTTCAACTTAAAACTTACCTTAGAACAATTTATGTATTACTAACTTTTACTATACAAAAATATTTTTTTTGATGTTATAATATCTCTATATTTCAGGGAGTTAATAACATAGACGTTTTTCATCGAACCATATATTTTCAGTAACACGAGTAATTTAGTGGCCTCTGTAAATGATATACGCATTAAGGGGAGCAACAAACGAAAACAAATGAACTCTTGTTTCCTGACATATCTGATACTTAACATGGTATACCAAACTTATTCCTACAGATTATAAAAACACGAGTTTTTTTATTTGAGTAGTGATAAATTATATAATACGAATTTACTTAATATTCGTAATCTTATACTTTAAGTGAGCAATTTTTGTAAATAATATGTATATTGTAATGGATTTCTCACAAAAGGTTCTAAATATTTGAATTAAATATTATTTGTATTTAGAAAATATTTTACTTGAAATGTCTGTTTTGTCTTACGTCTAGCAAAACTCGGTCGTCCATGTACTATTTACTTAATAACTTACAGTCTCTTTACTTTTTTATTTATTAACATCTTTTTTTTTAAATTTAATAACATAAAACTTTATAAAACAACTACTACTGAAAGATACACTTTATAGTTTTTGTAACGCTTCTTTTGAAAAATATTGGTACATTAGATGTTATACGTTCATAAACAAACAGACAACAAATTTGTAATTAATTATTAATTTTTAGTCCCTTTCAATCGTTTTTGTCACAAATATATACAATATACTGACACCTGCAATTAATATTTTTATATGTACAGATTTTATTGCAAATTGAAGTCGCGGGAACAGCTAATTTCTAAATAAGATTTTTTCATAAATCCTTGGCGAAACAACCTTAAATACTTACTTAATATACTCCTTTTTTGCAGATTTTACTTGTTGTTTTATTATTCTTAAAAACTTTGTGAACCACAATTTAAATAATATGTCACTGGTAATTAAACAAAAGAGTGATTTTAAATAAGTATTATTAATAATCTATACTGAATAAAATAAAAATATTGGTAAATCCAATTGGGCATACCTTAAGCCCATTAAAAAATTACGTATAACATGATTATACGAAATTTTTAAAGTAGTTTAAAAACGACAGCACTATCGGCTTCAATACCCTCGAAAACCATAAAAATGACACCCATGATGAAAAAGTTAATACCTATTGCAGCCGCCATCTTGGCTTTACATTTCGACAGCACTATCGGCATCAGCACCCTCGAAAACCATGAAAATGACACCAATGATGAAAAAATTGATATCTATTGCAGCCGCCATCTTGGATTTACATTTCGACAGCACTATCGGCTTGAACACCCTCGAAAACCATGAAAATGACACCGATGATAAAAAAGTTAATACCTATTGCAGCCGCCATCTTGGATTTACATTTCGACAGCACTATCGGCTCAACACCCTCGTAAACCATGAAAATGACACCCAAGATGAAAAAATTGGTACCTACTTCAGCCGCCATCTTGGATTTACATTTTGACAGCACTATCGGCTTCAACACCCTCGAAAACCATAAAAATGACACCCAAGATGAAAAACTTGATATATATTGCAGCCGCCACCTTGAATTTACATTTTGACAGCACTATCGGCATCAGAAACCTCGAAAACCATGAAACTGACACCAATGATGAAAAAATTGATATTTATTGCAGCCGCTATCTTGGATTTACATTTCGACAGCACTATCAGCTTCAGCATCCCCAAAAACCATAAAAATGACACCCAAGATGAAAAAATTGGTACCTACTTCAGCCGCCATCTTGGATTTACATTTTGACAGCACTATCGGCTTCAACACCCTCGAAAACTATGAAAATGACACCCAAGATGAAAAACTTGATATATATTGCAGCCGCCACCTTGAATTTACATTTTGACAGCACTATCGGCATCAGCAACCTCGAAAACCATGAAAATGACACCAATGATGAAAAAATTGATATTTATTGCAGCCGCTATCTTGGATTTACATTTCGACAGCACTTTCAGCTTCAGCATCCTCAAAAACCATGAAAATGACACCCATGATGAAAAAGTTAATACCTATTGCAGCCGCTATCTTGGATTTACATTTCGACAGCACTACCGGCTTCAACACCCTCGAAAACCATGAAAATGACACCCAAGATGAAAAAATTGGTACCTACTTCAGCCGCCATCTTGGATTTACATTTTGACAGCACTATCTGCTTCAACACCCTCGAAAACCATGAAAATGACACCCAAGATGAAAAACTTGACATATATTGCAGCCGCCACCTTGAATTTACATTTTGACAGCACTATCGGCATCAGCAACCTCGAAAACCATGAAAATGACACCAATAATGAAAAAATTGATATTTATTGCAGCCGCTATCTTGGATTTACATTTCGACAGCACTTTCAGCTTCAGCATCCTCAAAAACCATGAAAATGACACCCATGATGAAAAAGTTAATACCAATTGCAGCCGCTATCTTGGATTTACATTTCGACAGCACTATCGGCTTCAACACCCTCGAAAACCATGAAAATGACACCCAAGATGAAAAAATTGGTACCTACTTCAGCCACCATCTTGGATTTACATTTTGACAGCACTATCTGCTTCAACACCCTCGAAAACCATGAAAATGACACCCATGATGAAAAACTTGACATATATTGCAGCCGCCATCTTGAATTTACATTTAGATAGCACTATCGGCATCAGCACCCTCGAAAACCATGAAAATGACACCCAAGATGAAAAAATTGGTACCTACTTCAGCCGCCATCTTGGATTTACATTTTGACAGCACTATCTGCTTCAACACCCTCGAAAACCATGAAAATGACACCCAAGATGAAAAACTTGACATATATTGCAGCCGCCATCTTGAATTTACATTTAGATAGCACTATCGGCATCAGCACCCTCGAAAACCATGAAAATGACACCAATGATGAAAAAATTGATATCTATTGCAGCCGCGCTATCTTGGATTTACATTTCGACAGCACTATCGGCTTCAGCACCCTCGAAAACCATGAAAATGACACCCATGATGAAAAAATTGGTCCCTAATTCAGCCGCCATCCTGGATTTACATTTCGACAGCGCTATCGGCTTCAATACCCTCGAAAACCATGAAAATGACACCCATGATGAAAAAATTGATATCTATTGCAGCCGCCATCTTGGATTTACATTTCGACAGCACTATCGGCTTCAACACCCTCGAAAACCATGAAAATGACACCCATGATGAAAAAATTGATACCTATTGCGGCCGCCATCTTGGATTTACATTTCGTCAACCCTATCGGTTTCAACACCGTCGAAAACCATGAAAATGTCACCCATGACAAAAAATTTATACTACAAACTTTTAGTACGTACTACTATTATTTATTCTGTGCTTTTAAAATATTGTAATAAAAAAAATCTCTTATTATTAATATTGTTACGCGCCACTATTAATGTCTTGTACATGGCAACACTAGTCACACTAGCGCCCTCTAGTGTCGAGTAGCAGAACTAGGAGAGTCGAGATCCTTCCAGAAATTTCGGAACCGATATGTACTCGAACATTCTAGATGTCGCTACAGTAGAAGGTTCTGGAAACTATCTGAGGCCCTATATAAGGCCGGTATAGACCACGACCGGGGCAGTATTGAATTGGCGATACAAGAGAATACTTCGAAGCGAAAT
The DNA here is from genome assembly GCA_963668995.1 of Parnassius mnemosyne. Lineage (NCBI taxonomy): Eukaryota > Metazoa > Arthropoda > Insecta > Lepidoptera > Papilionidae > Parnassius > Parnassius mnemosyne. The sequence continues at coordinate 14,625,756 of CAVLGL010000091.1, forward strand.
AACGGCGAACTGTGTTTTATTATTAGTGTGATTTTTGATTGTAATTAGTGTAGTGTAATTAAAGTGTCAATTTTGGTAATTCAGTCGGCAGTTTTTAATTGTCTCGAACCCGAAGCTCGTAACAATTGGTGTCAGAAGTGGGATCAAATATGCCGATTTTACCTAAAGACGACACGGAGGGTATCCGTACCCGAAGTCAACGCCCACAGGAGACGGACCAGAGACGATTTGGTAATGCAACGCCGCAAACGTCGGAGGGCCAGTTGCTAACCACGGAGGCTGGCCCGTCAGCACCTCCTGCATCTGCAGCACCTGACTTGGGTGCTCTGATGATGATGCTGCAGGATCAGGCTCGCCGACAGGAGGAACAGGCCCGCCGACAGGAGGAACAGGCCCGCCGACAGGAGGAACAGACCCGTCGGCTGGAAGAGCAGCTGCAGCGCGGTATGGAAGAACAGATGCTCCTCAGGAAGGACCTTCACGCTACCTTCGGGAAAGAGATAAAGGAGGTGAAGGATAGGGTTGCTCAACATGACAACCGCCTGTCGGAAGCTGAAACCCGAATCGACCAAGTGAACAATCGGGTTGACAACGTGATGGCTGATGTGAAGAAAACGCTGGACGACCTCAAACTTGGGGATGGAATCACAGCTCCCGTGGTAGCTACAACACCTTCGCTACGTGGATTCAAAGTGCCACCGTTCGACGGGACTTCTTCCTGGTCGGCCTATAAAATCCAGTTCGAGGCTGTCATGAAAGCGAACGGCTGGAATAAAAGTCAGGCCATGACTGCTCTCACCCTAGGCCTGCGCGACCAGGCATTAACTGTTCTGGAAGCTCTCGGTAAGGAAGTGACTTACGAGCAGCTCCTTGAGGCATTGGAGGCGAGATATGGCGACGCTCACCTGGAACACGTCTTTCGTGCGCAGCTCAAAGATCGCGTGCAACGCAGTAACGAAAACCTGCAGCAGTGGGCCCTTGAGGTGGAGAAGCTGGTTCGAAAAGCGTACCAGTCTGTACCTGCGCTTATTGTAGGGAACTTGGTGCAGACATTCATCGACGGCATCCGCGACCTTGAAGTCAGAGCTGCTGTGAGGCTCGGGCACCACGAGACGCTTAAGGACGCCTTGACCCATGCACTGGAGGTGGAAGCCGTGCGGCAGGATCATCGTTCCCACCGCGTCAGGGAGGTTGCAGCAGCTAAAGTTCAGGACCGCAATAAAAGCTACAGCCCTAGGTGCTACGGCTGTGGAGAAAGGGGCCATCTTCGATCCAGCTGCCCTAAGCGAACTGTAAAAAGGGAAGGTGATCGATCTCGAGAGGGTAGTGCGGATAATAGCACCGCCCAGCAGCAGCAGGGAAACTGGCGGGTGCTGGCTGATGTTAAAAGAGCCCCAAGGATTTCGATCTCACAAACTCATGATGGGAACAGCCTAATCATCAAGGGCGAAGTCAACGGAACGCCATGTAAACTGACCATAGACACTGGAGCCTCTCGCACGGTTGTCAGTTCCCAACTTATAAGTCGGTTCCTTGGTGACTCCGCATACAACCGAGAACGCATTAATTTGGTGACAGCCACTGGTCAGCGCATACCCGTCCGTGGAGAGAAGGAGATGGAGTTGAAGCTAGGCAACATGATCTACCTGCATAATGTCATCGTGGCTGATATAATGGACGACTGCATCCTGGGCCTAGACTTTATGAGGAAGAATTGTTGTGAGATCGACGTTAAGCAAGGTGTTTTGAAATGTGGACAAGAAGAACTTTTCATGGAAGGGGCGTTACCAGGGAATGTGTACAGCCTTAAGAAGATTGTTCTTCCGCCGAGATCGGAAACGATTGTGCCGGTTAGTCTTCCTCGGAGTCCTGGGCAAGCCCATCGTTGTGTACTCGTGGAAAGGGTAGACAATGACCTTCCATGGAAAGTGGCTCGAACCTTGGTCAGAACCACCGACATCTCAGGAGTACGTGTGTTGAACCTTTGTGATCAGGAACAGATTATAGAAAAAGGCACATTGGTTGGTACTAGTGAGGAAGTGGATTGGTTGCGTCGATGCGAATATCTATCGACCGGGACCCCCAGCAAGGATGGACAAACGATAGTGACCACACTTTTGGAAGACTGTCGCAGCGTTCTTTCCCCGAATGAAATGGTCAAGGCGAAGAAGTTGTTACTCAAGTACGCCAATGTTTTCTCGTCAAACGAAGCTGACATAGGAAAGACTGGCTTAGTTCAACACAAAATAAACACAGGACAAGAATTGCCTATTCGTCAGCGGCCAAGAAGATTGCCTGTAGCACGTGAAAAGGAAGTGGAAACCATGATTGAGGGAATGGTGAAGGATGGTGTTATTGAACCTTCATCTAGTCCATGGTGTTCACCTGTGGTGCTGGTAAAGAAGAAGGACGGCAGCATGCGGTTTTGTGTTGACTACCGCCGCCTGAACGACGTTACGAAGAAGGACAGCTATCCCTTGCCTAGAATTGATGACACGCTGGATATGCTCACAGGCGTAAAGTGGTTTAGTACGCTGGACCTGAAAAGTGGCTACTGGCAGGTTGAAATTGACCCTAAGGACAAGGAGAAAACTGCATTCTCCACAGGAAAGGGCCTGTGGCAATTTAAAGTCATGCCGTTTGGATTGTGCAATGCTCCAGCAACGTTTGAAAGGTTGATGGAGCTTGTACTTACCGGGCTAATTGGAGATGCCTGTCTCGTCTATTTGGATGACATCATCATCGTAGGCCGTACGTTTGAGGAACACCTTCAAAACCTGGAACGCGTGCTCATGAAGATCCAGAGTGCCAACCTCAAGTTGAGTCCAAAGAAGTGCTCAATATTCAAACGGCAAGTTAGTTTTTTGGGGTATGTAGTGTCGGAAGAAGGTATCCGCACGGATCCAGAGAAAATTGCTGCTGTCAAGGAGTGGCCGGTCCCAAAAGACAAGACACAGGTTAGAGCATTTTTGGGTTTGTGCTCTTATTATCGGCGATTTGTGAAGAACTTTGCAGATATAGCCAAACCTCTGCACAAGCTAACCGAGGAGAAGCGACAATTCTGCTGGGATGAAAGTTGCGATATTGCATTCCAGGAGCTCAAGAAACGTCTGTGCAAAACACCTATTTTGGGGTACCCTGATGCGGGCAAGGAATTCATAGTTGACACAGACGCAAGTGATATAGGACTTGGCGGTGTGTTGTCTCAAAGGAATGGTGATCAAGAGATTGTGATAGCGTACTTCAGCAAGTCGTTGTCAAAGCCGGAAAGGAACTATTGTGTCACAAGACGGGAATTGCTTGCTGTGGTAAAGTCCTTGCAGCATTTTAGCAAATATCTTCTAGGGCGGAAATTCCACTTACGAACTGACCATGCTGCACTGAAATGGCTATTGCAGTTCAAAAATCCGGAAGGACAAGTTGCGAGATGGATAGAACTACTGCAGGAATACGACTTTGTGATCGAACATCGCAGCGGGAAATCTCATGGCAATGCAGATGCATTGTCAAGAAGACCTTGCCCTGAAGATTGCAAGCATTGTACTAGGCAAGAGGGTAAGGAAGTGGTATCTGTGAGAATGCTCAGGACAGACCAGCTCAGCAATGAGTGGAAGGACAGCCTACAACATGCACAGCAGGAAGATTCAGACATTAAGCCGATTCTGGAATGGATGAAGGCCAGTGCTCCTAAGCCCAAGTGGAGCGACGTCTCAGCAATGAGTTCGACCACGAAAAGCTATTGGGCCCAATGGGACAGCTTGCTGATTCAGGATGGAGTCCTGTGCCGTAAATGGGAAAATGGTCGGGGAGACAGGTGTCATTTGCAAATGGTTGTCCCTAAGGCTAAAGTGCCGGATATTCTACGGCTGTACCATAGTGGTTGTTCAGGAGGCCACCTGGGAGTTAAACGAACTCTCCTGAAGATCCGAGAACGGTTTTACTGGGTCCACTGTCGTGACGATGTCGAGGACTGGTGCCGCAAATGTACAAGTTGTGCGGCTGTAAAGGGACCTCAAATTCGTAGTAGAGGCGCATTGAAATTGTACAATGTTGGTGCACCATGGGAGAGGATAGCCATTGACGTTGCGGGGCCGTTTCCAGAAACTGAAAGTGGTAACAAGTATTTCATGGTAGTGATGGATTACTTCACTAAGTGGCCAGAAGTCTTCGCCATTCCAAATCAAGAAGCTTCAACAGTCGCAGATAAACTAGTTCATCAAGTCTTCTGTCGTTTTGGAGTACCTTTAGAGATTCACAGCGATCAAGGAAGGAATTTTGAGTCTCAAATATTCCAGGAAACTTGCCGAGTTATGGGTACTCAGAAAACACGAACAACTTCTTACCACCCACAATCTGATGGAATGGTAGAAAGATTTAATCAGACATTGGAGAGGTACCTAGCAAAAGTTGTGGAAAAACGGCAACGAGACTGGGACAGGCACATACAACCGTTTTTGTTGTCATATCGAAGCGCTGTTCACGAAAGTACATCAGTGACACCAGCTTTCGCAAACTTTGGGAGAGAATTGCGGCTGCCTGCAGACCTGATCACCGGAATACCACCTGATGCCCCACGCAGTATAACCGATTATGCAAATGACTTGCGGAACAAAATGAATGACATTTATGAGCACGTCAGACAGACGGGCCAGCAAACGTCTGAGAAGATGAAAACACGGTATGACCGCAAAATGAACAACAAGGGCTTTGATGAAGGTTCACTAGTGTGGTTACACAATCCAGTTCGCAGCAAAGGGAAATCTCCTAAGCTTCAAGCTAAATGGGACGGACCGTACCGGATTGTGACAAGGATCAATGATGTAACCTACCGGATACAGAAAGGTGCCAGAGGTACTCCTAAGATTGTCCATGTGGATCGACTGGCGCGTTATTATGGGGCCAATAATGCTCGGGACGAGCATGTCTTAGGAGGGGGCAGTGTTACGCGCCACTATTAATGTCTTGTACATGGCAACACTAGTCACACTAGCGCCCTCTAGTGTCGAGTAGCAGAACTAGGAGAGTCGAGATCCTTCCAGAAATTTCGGAACCGATATGTACTCGAACATTCTAGATGTCGCTACAGTAGAAGGTTCTGGAAACTATCTGAGGCCCTATATAAGGCCGGTATAGACCACGACCGGGGCAGTATTGAATTGGCGATACAAGAGAATACTTCGAAGCGAAATAACGGCGAACTGTGTTTTATTATTAGTGTGATTTTTGATTGTAATTAGTGTAGTGTAATTAAAGTGTCAATTTTGGTAATTCAGTCGGCAGTTTTTAATTGTCTCGAACCCGAAGCTCGTAACAATATAATCAAGTATTTAAGAAATTTGGTTACTTATTCGAATATTGTGTATTTGTACAGCGACCTTTTTGAGCCGCTGCAAACAACCGAAACAGTGTCCACTCACGACGGCGACTGAAGCCGAACCTGTATAGGTGTATAGGATAGTTACTATACTCTTTGAGCCGAACTAAACTACTCTGTGGCTGTAGGCTGTAGCTCCCCATTTACAGAAATAATTTACATACAAGGCAACCAAATCAACGAAAATTTCGCCATTTTGGAGCCGAAAAAAATTAATTGTAGCTAAACAAAACAAAATTACACTGCCGTTTACATTTAGTGGCTTTCCACATGATAGATGAAGAAATTAAAAAATAGGTTGAGTTAAACAATTGATATTTTCTAAAGTTATTGTGTTTACAAGCCTTGGGGACATGATAAATCCACACCATAAGCCACTAAAACCCCTTTTTTATTTAAAAATAGCAATTAATCGATTTGAATAAAATATTAATAAGTTCAACAATAATTTATCTTTCTAACAATGTGCTTTTTATATCATTTATATGTATAATATGATTGCTAGATACGATTTTATTCGATAAAACGTTGGAATCTTAATTATTAGGCGATAGTAGAACATACCTTGCGCTTTCGCTTAAGGTATGCAAAAGTTTCTGTTTCTATTTATAGATAGACAGTCACGTTACCTACCAACCCTTGAACAACCTACAACCCTTGAATCCTTTTTGATCTGTTGGTTATTTACCTATAAAATCAATATTAATATTATTTTTACTGTACTTTAAAAGTTGTTAATCAGCTTATTGGTTATAAAAAGGTATAATACTGACGAATTATATTTTCTCTACTGATATTCTTAAAAAATATATTATTTTGAACAATTCAACGTTTTATTTTACGAGAGCCTTTTTTATTATTTAAAATCCAATTTTTGGCTAAGCGTGGTCAGATTAGCTAACTGTTCCTTGGACTCTTACAACCCCTCAGGGATTTCAGGCGTGAAGCTATGTATTTATATACAGTATGTACTTACAAATGCGGAGTAGCTCGGGCGTTATCAAGACATTTAGAAACGTGGCGCTCGCTGGAAATTTTACAGTATACAACCAGGATTTAATCCCTGCCGGCACTAATGAAATTACTAGTTGCAATTATAAGTGCTGATATACGATGTACACAGCATTGATATAAAATGTCGTGAGGAAACGTGCATGTCTGAGGATTTTTTTATAGGATAAGGGTGACAAACGTGCACACAATCTACCTGATGGTAAGTGGTTGCTGCGGCCCATAGACATCTACATCTATTCTTGATTACGAATCAAAATACAGATGCGTTGTCACCCGTGAGGACTAAGATGTAATGCCTCTTTTTAAGTAAAAAGCGTAACCGGATCTCTACACACACCATACGAAACACAGCAGTATTAAGTTGCTATTTTACGTTGGTATTCTGTGAGAGCGTGGTCCTTCCCGGGTCGAGCCGACCCACTCATGCTACATGCTTTTTTTTACATGGCGAAATGCCTACGCATACCCGGCTCGCAGGGGCAAGGACGGGTTATGTCGAACTCGCACCGACTAAAACCCCATGGTGTTTCACCGTCGCCGCACATTGGCAAGGCCACGAGAACGCTTTCGCATACATCCGCGGTCCCACCAGCGCCGGCCGCCCCATGGCAGCCCCTTGTCGCGGGAGGAGCTTTCCTCCCCATTCTCCTTCTCAGGCAAAGCGCATCAGGAACACAAGGCACGCCCCCCCTCCACGGCCTTCAACTCCACCTGCGTATCGGACCCCCCCCCCCCCCCAGTTCCAATACGCAGAGGCCGTGGAGCCAAGAAAATCGAGCGCTTAGTAGCCCCCGCTTTCCCGACTCCAGCGGCGGATCTGGTCTCTGGCTCCGCAGCCAACCAAGTTTCGGCCGCGGAGGGTAGGGAGAGCGGCACCTCGCAATACCGACACTCCTCTCCCCCCGCGGTCCCACCTCGGCTACAGTGTTAAGGGAGAGAACACCCCTCTCACCGCATCCCACCGACACACATCCGAAGTGGGCACGCCAAGCCCACTCGGAGTGGCCACCTCGGGCCGGCCCTACACCACCGGCCAGCCAAGGGGCTCCTCTTTGTCCACCGCGGGTGACCAAGCTACGGCTACTAAGCCCCCCCGACACGACAAGGCGGGAACACGTTCGGGGAAGGGGTGCTACAACTATACCTACTACTAATATAGCTGCAGCATGCCTCTACCACGTACCAATAAATCATTTCGAGGATATTTGAAGTCCACCAATACCACGTACTATAACAGCGCAGCGGACGAGTGCTCCATAACTCTCTCAGAATTAAAAATATTCAAGTGTCCAATATATATTACAGCCTGCAAGTTTACTGTATATGATATTCCTAGTATTTCAAAATTTTCAAAATAAATAAAATATCTTTAAAGAAAATTTAAAAAAAAACTATTGAATAAAATATGATTAAGTTTTGAATACTATTGCTAAGAAAATAAAGTTTAGCAAGTAACCATTCCATCGCCATTTTATACTGAACTGCAATGTCTTAACCAACTGGAAGTAGTGAAGGCCATATTATATTAGGTGTTGATATACGAACATGGAAGCAACGAAAACTTTGTTGTGGAGTTTTAAGACCGAAAATGATAAGTTGGGTAACAATGAAAAAACACGATGTCCCCGAAAACTAATATTTATTTATTTATTTATTTACACACACACACACTTAACAACTATCCTTACAGGCTAAACAAACCCAATACGATAGTGTCACTAATTTACTTAAATATACTATGTATTACAACTAACTTACATAACTAACTATGTATAAAAGTACCTTAGCGAGTTCACTCAGATTACTCGAAAATATGTCAATCCTCTCATGAACTTTATTCACTACTAGGATTGATCGGACTATAGGTGAGTTATTAAGCAAATTGGTCCTGGCCACGGGTACCGCGAGCAGCGGCGGGCGGCGTCGCCTCCACACGTACCGGTCCGGTGCGCACAGCTGCAGGTGGCGCAACAACCCCGGGTTGCATGTGGCGCCACGAAGCAACTTCACTACTTGTGCAGCCAGGGCAAACTCCCGTCTTACTCTGAGCTGGTTGAACCCGACCATCCCCAGCACGAACAATGTGGGGTACCTCAAAGGGTAAAACGGATATACCCCATACAGTTTGAAGTATATGTGCCTCATAAATTTGTTTTGGACACGTTCTAGCATTAGGCTGTACTTTTCTTCATGCGGAGCCCATATAACAGCACCGTACTCCAAGTGACTCCTGACTAGAGCATCGTATAGTACTTTCAGTGTGGTAATATTTTTTATATCTCTTGACTGTCTCAGGACAAAACCCAGGTTTCTATACGCCTTTTGACAAGTTTTAACAATATGTTCGCGAAACGTTAGATCGGAGGTGAGATGGATTCCGAGATCTCGTACCTGAGACACACGGGTCATCGGTGTCGCTTCTATCTTGTATTCGAAGTGCATCGGCTTACGCGCACGGGTGAAAGACAATACCGAACATTTGGATACATTAAAATACAATTTATTTTCGTGGCTCCAATTCACCACTCTGTTTATATCCTCCTGTAGACATTCACAATCAGATGTAACCCTAGCTGGAAGTATCAATTTAAGGTCATCTGCAAATAATAAACAAGTACTATCTCTGACGACTTCTGGTAAGTCATTTATCATTATTAAAAATTCAAGAGGCCCCAAATTGCTGCCCTGGCTCACACCGGATCGTGTATAGTATAGTCCTGATTCATACCCATGGTAATCCACGTACTGCTGTCGATCCTTCATGTAGCTGACGAAGAACTGGAGCATATACGAAGTACATCCGACTTGAGCCAACTTTTTTAATAAAATATCATGATCCACCGTATCAAACGCCTTTTTAAAATCAAAGTAGATATAGCATCTACTTGTACTCCAGCATCAACTGCCGGTACTACCTGCGCCATAAAGTTCTACAACTACTCTCATATCGTATTGAAATACATTTTTGTGACTACACGTAAATATATATATATATATATACATAATACATAAACACTCACGCCTGTCACCCAGAGGGGTAGGCAGAGACTACGGACTTCCATTTGGCGCGATCCTGACACACCTCTCTCGCCTCTTTTACATCCATATATCTACGCATACACGCTCGTCGGTTAAGGGTACTCCTAATCTGGCCCATTTTTAATGTATCGCCGATTTGGTCGATAAACCTTCGTTTAGGGCGTCCCTTCCCGACCCTGCATATAATATAAATGGATGCAGGTGGCTCAGGACCGTGCTTTGTGGCATTCTTTGGGAGAGGCCTATGTTCAGCAGTGGACTTGTGAAGTGCTGTAATGATGATGATGATATATATATATATATATATTGTGTCAATCATAATTTACATACTTATGATAAAGATAAGTTGTATTTGTTACCTAATTTTTCATTTATACTCGTAAATACCACAAATGTGATATGGAAGAGTGGCTCCTTCTGACACAGGTGCAAATGCACTTAAAAGAATGAGTCAACCTATGTTCTAGATTTAAGACAAACTTTGTTAAAGAAATAAACTTTTATTATTATTATTATATCTGTTCTGTTATACACGAGTAGTTACATGAATGACTTTAAAAAATTATATAAACTGTTTATTTCATAGTACATGTTGGTCATCAATAACGTGATCCTGGGTTCAATATTGACATTATCTTCATAGGGGTCTGGCCATAGTTGCCACGCTTGGCAGGCGGTTTGTTAAACGTAATGTTTTATTATTTGGAGTTGTTATAAGAAAGATGATGCTGACCAACACCTGTTTCAATTACCATCTGTCGCCTCTTAGGACGCCCACGGGACGATATGGTATACTGACATATTACAATTGTCAAACCGGCGTGGTTCAAATATTCGCCTAAATCTAAGCCGGTAACGATCCTGCAATTCCCTTGGTGTTGCAGTTGTTATAGGGCGGCGGTAGTCACTTACCATCAGGTGAGACGTATGCTCGGTTGCCCTCTTATAAAAAAATAATATAAAAGATTTCAGTTGCAAGCCTGGTTGCCAAACGTGGCAACTATAGTAAAAATATCTTCTATGACTCAATATATGTTCAGCAGTAGACTTTTGATAGACTTTCACACTAACATGAAACAAGGCAACATTAGGTATACCTATAAAACATTTTTCTCCGATGTTTTCGTTCTTGATTATCTTTATATATAAAAATTACGGTCACGTTGTTAGACCGCGATGAACTCCTAAACTACTAAACTGATTGCAATGAAATTGCACACTGTGAATGAAATTTTGCAGTTTGGTTCAACTTGAGAGATATGATAGTTTTTATCCCTATAAGTGACCCTCAATATTTTTTATTACGAATTTAATAATTTTTAATTCAGTATGACAAATTAAATAAATTAGGTAGTTACATCGTGAAGTTTCCGTTATTTCATGATCTGTCTGTTATTATATAAGGAATCGATATCAAACAAAACGCATACAAATTATATAAGCCATTTTAAGAATACAATAAAATGTTATGTAATTTTTTTTTAATTATGCGTATTATGTTTTCTACAAAGTCTTATATCAAATTGTTCGTAAGAATAAATTTTCAAAGAGTAAACTGTAAAAGGCTTTGTAAGTAGCTTAACACCACATATGCGATAAACTGATAGCGATTTCAACTTCAAAGATATCTCAATAATAAAAAAATTAAAACCTAAATACTATATGCCTTTTTTAAATTAATTGTTATTATTGTAAAATGTGTGTGATTCACGCAAACGAAGAGAAGTTACAATTACAAAGAAGTAAGTAAATACGAAGAATTATTTTCATAAATCGCAAAGCAAAGCAAGTAATGACAAGTAAGCTGTTAGTGCTGAAATAGTTACTAGTAGTCCAAGTACGACTGCAACTTCACTTCAAACAAAGAATCCCACAGTCGCGTTTTTGCTGCTAAGGACTGAGACATGTAATGCTGTTCACTCTTTAATTTAAACCAAAATACAAGAATGTATGTATTGTTGCTTTGGTGCAGAAATAGTTGAAAGGTTAATAGAGTATTTTTAATATGTTACATAGGGAAAGAATCCTATAACCCCATGTCATCCCGTGGTTGTCGTAAGAAGTGACAGATGGAAATGTAACAAGGGCATTAAAAACCTGCGGCTGCCAAATTGCCAGTCAAGCTTGGCAACTACAGCAAATATCCTCAGTAAGAGGCAATCAAATAGAAAGTCCTATGTTCAGTACTGGATTTTAATAGCCTGTAATGAATGAATGAATAAATAAAAAATAGATTAAAACCTATTTGATAATATACATTTACTATTAATAATTGCACCTATTTAAAAGCTTTTAGAAAAATTTACTTCGCAAATATCAGCGTTATAAAATAAAATGATGTGTCTTACCTAGTATGAAGAGAACCTCCCGCCCTCCCTCAATTGCGTGCTCTATCCCCGTCACCACTAATCCCAGCACCACTACTCCCAACACCACTACACTAGGAAAGACACACCACTGACGACAATACGACACGTGTTTCGCCTTTACACGAGGCATCTTCAGGTAATCTAGACTCTGCGGTGGCTGACCGCTAAGTGAGAAATTCAATTCTTTTAGCCACCGTAGAGTCTATATCACCCTGCTTCCTGTGGTTGTTTGATGTTAGCTTAATACATAATACATAATTGAGAGTTTTTAGATTATTGTATCTCTATTATATATTTGCATACTATAAATGTATATTTCTGGCATGGCTCCAGGGCTTTTGTACCATAGTGACATTCTCAGAAGGGCTAGAACCCAGAGCCGTAAAGCCAGTAAAAAAAAACAGTGACATTTTATTTTAGCTAGTGTTGGCATAACATTAAATGGAATTGTTACATATTACTATGATTGAGATAATGTATTATTGTAGGAAATTCTTTGTAAGAGACTTATTCTCTGCCATATCACTTTTATTTTTGTTATTACCGATAGTACAGTTATTTAAAAATATTTTGTGTGTTGTGTTGGTAGTGTTACAAAGTGTATACCAAAATAGTAAGAATATACTAAATGGCAACATTTTAATAAATTAAAATGATATAAGTCATTTGATATTCCCAAAAATGTTTGTTTTTTTCTGTGGCTTTAATTAAAATACATTTTTATTTGAAAAATCATAGAAAAATAATAAAACTCATTTTATATATAACTTATTTATAGACGCCACAATTTTTGTCAATTATTTTTCTGCCATTGCTTTTTCCGCAAAGTAACGCCTGATTCTATTAATTATATTGCACCTATTGTCACAATAATACTCAATCATCGTAGATTACAGGAGTAACACAATGTATAACTGTTATTTTTAATTACTAAACAATTTAATTGACCTGCTTCCCAAACGATATAATTAGACACTTCAAACACAAAACCTGATTAAAAATGCGTATAAAATTGAACAAAATTTATTAAACGATATATAAAGAAATTCAAGGAAAGTCACCTACAAAAATGTACAGAGATACTCACTAGTTTTTTAGTAATCTACTTGCGCACAATGTAACGTTTATAAGATCGAAGTTATATCATAGACACGTTTACAATTACAACTTTTTATTAAAACCTTTTAATTTATATTCATAACTTTGTAAATGTAAAAGAACTTTTAATCTTATAAAACAGATGAAGTTTATCTACTATAATTGTCGTAATAATAAAAAAAAGAACGACACGCTTTAAGCTCGTGTAATGCTCTGAAAGTCTTTTTCAGGTCAAGTGTACTGAAAAGTTTTGAGCGTGCAAGCATTGCCAACTTTGAAAAATGGTAGTCGAGTGTTAGATGAAGGATTTTTTTCTGACTTTTGCCCGAAGAGAGTGTTCTTAAGATGGCAGTTAAATGTGAAACCATGTAGTGTGGATCGTAAGTGTTTCGTTTGTAGAAATTGCGGTTGCTAAAAGCAAGAATTCATTTTAATGTTTGTCCTATACCAAAATATCTAGGTAAAAATAATGACAAACTGCAATTTTGTTTCGAATTTCGATTTAAGATATTTTTACGCTCGCTTAATTTACAGTAAAAGTTTTATTAGTTTAGGATGTCCTTTTTTGTAAGCTACTTTTGACGTAATAACATTGAAATCCTAAAATAATTAAAATTAAGGACAATCCGTCGCCCGCAATTTCTATGTGTACTATCATTTTGATATATTCTGAAAATTTGGATATACTTCTTCACCACAACTGAACTTCACTCCAATATGTAATCATCTCTCAGAGACTAACACTTGCGCCACTTAGTTAGTTCAGCGGCCTCTGATACCGCCCCGGTACTTATATATAAATTATATAATATATCTTGCATAAAGTGACGGCTCCGTGGCGCAGTGGCTTAGCAATGAGTTGCAACGTTAAGGGCCGCGGGTTCGATTCCCGCACGGAACAGAGTAGTTAGTTGACGACTCTGTGACGCAGTGAGTTGCTGCACGGAACAAGTATTTGTATGACCTACAAATAATTGTTTTGGGTCTGGATGTTTGTCCTTGTGAAATCTATGTATGTAAACTGCTCCCGCGATACAGGAGAAAATCCTAGTGTGGAAGTAACATTTCAAAAAAAAAGTGGTGAATATAAGGCATTTGACGAATCGGTCAGTCGGGGAAGGATCAAGCTATCACAGAATACCAACGTGAAATAGCAGCTTAATGTTGCAGTGTTTCGTATGGAGAGTGTCAAGAACAAGAAACCTTTTTTACTGGAATCGAGGCATTTCATCTTTGTCCTCAGGGATGACAACATATCTGCATTTTGATTCTTAATCAAGGGTTGGATGTAAATGTCTATGGGCCACAGCATCTAATTATATCAGGTATAAAGTTTGCTCCTTTGTCACCCTTATACTATATTTTATATAATAATTAACTTCAATTGATATTTTTAGTGTTACGAAAATATACTAAAAAGTTCATTATTGCTATGTTAAAAGTTACGAAATAAGCTATTGTTTCCATCACAATAATGTAGGTCAAAATGTACTTACCATAAAGCTTTTCCTACTGTAGCAAATGGAATTGGAGAGCTTGGCAAAAACAGTTTTACAAAGAAAAAATGCGCATAAAAGAATGCAGCCAAAATGGCCAAAAGCTTTAGCTGCAGCAAACAAGTTTTACATCAAAAGCACAAAAAACACACAACCAGAAAAAAAAACAGTCAATCTGAATTACGACTTATCGCAAAAACTTAAAAATTTCGTTAATTTTAAACAAAATGTCACAAGAGTGATGTATTTTTAATTGACGGTTGATTGATCTATCGGTGACGCAGTAGCTTAGTGGTTGGATGCAGTTTTGTGGGTACGGTATACAAATACTGGAAGCTTACAACGAAAATCAAATTTAAAAGTTTCAGACGACGGATTTATGATTATTAGATGACGGATTTCCAACAATGACAATGTTTTGTTGTTGGTGGACTGCGCATATCTTTAGGTGTTTTACGATATTTTCATGTGGTAAGCCCATATCTTATGTGAAACCCATTTCTTAGGGAGAATGGGTCTGGACAGTTGCGTTGCGTATAACCGCTTGCAACGCGGCCGTCAGGTGCTTGGCTATGGAGGTTGGCGGGATCCGAAGCACGATTGCACCGCAGGCCGACCGTAAGTAGTTGGGAGCCCAATTAATGAGCCAGCCACTCATGAAAGGCTGCCCCGCCATCTTACGCAAAATCCTAGAATGGCTCCACCATGCCGATGGCGAAATCTCCAACAGGCCCTCTTCTCCGAAGAAGAGGGCCTGTTGGCGATTTCCAGGGGTTTTGGGCGTCCCCGCGATCTACATGCTAGTTACCATTGATGCTGTGACTCTGTTTGCGTCCCTAGGTCTTTGGAAGGGGCATCACACAGATAAATGTGTGACGCCTCTTCCAACTGCCGTTCTCTCAACCTATTCACTCCCACCATTTATGAAAAAAGAGAAAAGAAGAGTAAGTTTATAGAGCGGTTGCACCCCCTCTCCATCACAATGCACTTCACAAACATCCGAAGCCTGCACTGTAATCTCAACGCAGTCCAGTTCCACCTTGAGACTGAAAAGCCGCACTTACTCTTCTTGACTGAGACGCAGATCAGATGTCGTCTAGATGCGGCGTACCTTGGCTACCCTGGGTACACATTGGAGCATAATTTCCATCAGCGCGCCAGAGTCTGTGTTTACGTCCGCAACGACATTTGCTGTAAGCATCTCCGTCACCTTGAAGACCCCACTTTCTCTACGATCTGGGTATTGATAGAAACAGGAATGGATAAAATTATGTATTCTTGTGTCTACCGATCACATTGCGGTGACCAGGAGACAACTAGGCTGTTTGAACACCTCAGTGAAGCCTCTGATGTGGCTCTAAATCGGTACCCTAATGCACAGTTGGTTTTTCTGGGGGACTTAATGCCTGTCATCAGGACTGGCTGTTCTCATGCCAGAAAACCGACCACGCTGGGTGAGAGGCGTGGAATTTTGCTTTGTCGCTAGGGCTCTCCCAGTTAGTAAAACAAGCGACTAGGGTACCTGATGAAGATGGGCATACAGCCAATTACCTCGACCTTCTGGTGTCGACTGATTCAGACAGGTAAGATGTTCAGGTTACCTCAGCCTTGGGAACGTCTGAACACTGTCTAGTGAAATCTGTGTCGTTATGTTCCCCACCTAACTACGATTTCCATGATGTGCGGCGAGTGTGGCGATACAAGTCAGTAGATTGGGATCAGATGCGGCATTTCTTTGCATCTTATCCTTGGCGGCGGGTCTGTTTTTCGCCTGAAAACCCGTCGAGCTGCGCGGATACCATAACCGATGTGATACGTCAAGCGATGGAGTATTTCATCCCCTTTGGTGGTAAAGCTCACCCATGGTTCAACGCCGAGTGCGCTCGTGCTGAAAAGCACAAGCATATGGCGTACGTATCTTGGGTCGATGCTCGAGACCACAAAGCTGCGGATGTTAGCCTTAAGAGGAGAGCCTTTAACCAAGCCGCTAAGCCCTGCAAAAAGGCATTACGCAAAGCCAATTTCAACCGCATCAAACGCATCGGTATGAGTACAATGCTCTCTGTCAAACTATCTCGGAGTAGAGCTGTTTGATCTCAGCATTAAGTGTGGAGTACTAAGCTCACAGTTGTTGATGAATATGTTTACCTGGGATAAATTGTCCTACTATATAAGTCCAACTTCGACCGAGAGTTCAATCGACTTCAATCGAATTCGAGTCAACTCGGCTGGGCAGCATTCAGAAGTTTACGACACATCTTCTCGTCAGTGCGTGTTGCCACGTTGTCCTTCACTGCTTGCCGTATAAGGAAGCTCAAAGTCACTCAGTGAGAAATGGAGAGGGCTATGCTCAGCGTTTTCCTGCGTGATATACTTAAAAACGAGGATATCCGCAGTAGAATCAGAGTAATCGACATAGCCCAAAGGATTAGTAGGCTGAAGTGGCACTAAGCCGCTCATATAGCTCGAAGAGCCGAAAACCGATGGGGAAAAAATGTTCTATAGTGGCAGTCTCGTACTGGCAGGCGATATGTAGGGCACAATGCAAACAGCCACCTGGGCTCGAAACCATGCTTTGTGGGAGGCCTATTTTCAGCAGTGGACTTGGGGAGGGCTGTAATGATGATGATGATGATGATGATAAGGCTAGTGTTTAACACCAACTTATCTGGTGGAAAGTCATGATGAAGCCCTCTAATATATTAAGCCTTATTGTACCTACTGTGTAACAAAAGGTTATTCACTCTTGCCTCGAAGACGCCCAGATTGGTTTCGGATGGTGATAAGAAGAATAAAGTACATAATTTCTGCACACACTCTCTATAATGCACCTTATAGAAAATCGAGAAACTTACTACTCAGCGCTCGAACTTGAGGGTGACAAGATTAGTTTCAAATAAATAAAGGTTACTAATAATAAGAGGCTTACTTAACCTTTATAGTTCGTCTTAACGAAGTCTCTACACTTAGTCCAAGGCTGCTATGTAGTTTTGCAACACTAGCCCAGTGATAGCAGTATTCCATATACGACCAGACTTGTGCTTTATATGATTCCAGTTTATGAATTAAAACCTTCATAATATTAAGTTACATAATGAATAAATTTTCTCTAGCTCGGAGCCACCTGCACCAATTGATTTCCTCCATCACGTACAAGGTCATAGCTACATCTAACGGGATACCACAGTAAACTTCGCTTACCAGTAAGGCTACCTGCCATTGGAACACCTTCCTTCTTCATCGATTGTCGGTATTTCGAGCTTTATGACTGGTCTGTTGCCACTTCATTTTACTGATCTGTTGGGACTTATTTTCCTTATACGCCCGTAAAACCTTTAGTTAGCTAAAACAAAAATTATTAAAAAAGAGTGTACAAAATGTTTGAAATTGGAGAATTGGTATAATTTTTTAAATCATATTTATAAGGCATTTAAAGCGCTAAAAATTTAGTGCACAAAAGATGGCAGCAAAAACGTTAAGTGGTCTAAAAGTGAAGCATAAAAACTGTTTTATTGCTAAAGGCACTCGAAATCTAATTAGTCGAATTTTTAGGTCAACATAAATTGGGGTCGAACATAAAATAGAAAATTAAATGAGACATACAATTTATTTTGTATGTTAACACCGGTATTACCAAATAAAATATAATGTTACATAAAGTGAGTACTAAATATGTTAACCCGTCCCCGTACGGGTATTCCTCAGTCAGTTCAGTTGAGGAATAAAACGTCAGTCCCGTCCCGTCCCGCTTCAGCTAGCGTCGCCGCCCCCGTGCGGCTGTGTTTGCTGTCCGCGCTCACCGTCCCCGTACGGTGAGCGCGGACGGTGAGCGCGGTACGGTGAGTGCCTTCCCGTCTCTGCGGTTGTGTTAGGGAACCACGCAGCCGGCTGCGTGGTATGCTATGAGCATTCACCACCTTCCTCCCCCGCTCCCGGAGGGTAGCCTTGCATTAGGCGTAAAAAAACAACCGCGCAGCGACGGAGCGGGCAGTCTTGGCTCTAGCGTGAATCAGTGCAATGGTTGTACCAAGGTAGCTTACCCTAGATACTTAATTTGAAATGAATTATTATCATTAAATATAAAAGTGCCCTGGTGCAATTTATAATAATTAATAATACTAAATATTATCTGGTAGTCCATGACTTTTTATTCAGCATGGCCGACCCCCTTCACCGACACATTCTCACTGTTAAAGTTGGAATTGGGAACTCCAGCTCTTGAAAGATTAAATCTGTCTCCTTTAAGACCAGGGTATACCAGCGAACAGACGTTGGATATATTCTCCGTTACTAATTACGATTTTAAAAACAAATCACTTATTCGAAGTACTACTAGCCATATTCTTACTACTGAGATTCACTGACAGATGCTAACAGATGCTATCATATATTATGCTGAATAAAAATTTTGTCAACATAATCTTTATATATAAAAATTACGTGTCACATTGTTTTTCCGCGATGAACGCTTATACTACTGAACTGATTTCAATGAAATTTTGCACACTGTGTGCATTTTGGTCCAACTTGAGAGATAGGATAGTTTTTAACCCGATATTTTTCTTTCTTCAATATTTTTTTATTGCGAATTGAAGGATTTTTTCATAGGAAAGGTCGTCGGAAAGGGCAGAACAACGTCTGCCTGGCGAGCTAGTATTATAATGTATTTAAACAAGTAAAGATTAATGATGTTTGAATTCTACGAGATATGGTGTTTTCTTCATAGGTAAAATTTGAATTATTCTGCTCTCCAACCTCTTTAACCTCATAGCTATATGACTCTGACTGTGCTGATTTTGTCAAAGTAATTGACACTACATAATATTATTTTACATAATAACTATAATAACAAGGTGCAGGGAAGTGACGACGTTAACGCCCGCTGACGTAACAGTTAAGTGACAAAATCGCTTCGTACGCGCAGTTAGCGCCTTGCCAAGCGGTATAAGCGCAGTGCCTCGGCAAAATTGAGGGTGCAAATGCCAGTTTGTGCATATGGCCCCATCATGAAACGGCGCCGGGTCTGGGCGTCTCACGTCAACTGACGCCCATATAATGGATGATGGTACAAAGAGAAAGGCGCATAGGGCCGCTGCTGGGGACCCCGGGGCGCGTCTGGAGCTGGTACTAAACGCGACAGCATGCGAGCTGCCAGCCGAACGCAAGCAGATTAAAATGACGACGCCAGGCTCTACTGGGACCGGTCCATCATCACAGATAGGAACTATTCTTCCAAATAAGCCTGATATTCTGCTGATGGACCGGGCACAGTCAAGGATATTTTTGGTCGACATTACCATTTCGTATGACGAGAACCTCGTTAAAGCAGAAACAGATAAGAAAAGAAATATCTGGACCTGGCTAACAAGGTGATCGACAAGTGGGGTGGTCTGTCGACCGAAATTATTCCTGTAGTCGTCTCTGCGAACGGGCTAATCCCAGTCAGCCTCTCGGGACATAAGTAGCGACTGGGGCTCCGTGACGGACAGCTCCAGGCTCAAATGCAGAAGGCGGTGCTCCTCGATACCACCCGCATCGTCTATCGAATTATTTTCCTTTCCCCCTAAACCCTGTCCGTTTGGTCTCCCCTGCCGAGGGCTGCCATCTAGTAGCTTTTATTTATTTATGTATTATTTATTTATATTTGTATATTTAATATGTATTTATCATTTCCTCTTATATATTTATTTAGCCCAACCAGACGAGAATAATTTATAAATACCCCAATAATAATAATGTCCTCCAGACCGAGTTTCGGTCACGCCGGGCAGGCATTATACATCGGCGCAGGACAGGATTATAGTGCCCAAGTGTATGCGCAAGCATAGATGCACTTTCTATTTCCTCACTGTAATAGTCCAATGGGACGGGAAACCGACATGACCGGAGAGAGATCAGGCGCAGGACCAACGGCTTTACGTGCCGTCCAAGGCACTTAGAATTTCTTCATGGAAAAACTCAATAACTGATTTTTTTGGCCTGACCCGGGATTCGAACCTGGGACCTCATGATCAGTAGTCGCACTACTACAACCACTAGACCAATTAGGCAGTCTCATACAAACATACAATACTTACGTAAGTGGGAGCTAAGTTCAGAATGTTATAATATTTAATACTTTTAAATTCTTTGTACTAAGCGTTCCTTATCTGACTTTGTGTCTGTCGGGGTTCGTAATACCTACCTGCTTATCTGTTCTTGCCGTCAAGCAGCAGATACTTTGTGCTTTGAAAATTTGGTCCGATGTGAAAGGTAAGATAACTAGTATAATTAAAAGCTGTGAATTATTTCATCTTCGTCTTCAAGTACTTATGCATAAGCCACCTTTACCATCAGTCAGCTGTTAGCCATGCCCAGGAGTCACGGTGTAAAAAATTACTCAATACCGTCACGTTGGTGCAGTAAGAGGCGAATTCTAAATATAAGAGTTATTCATTAGATGTCATTATAACCACCACGGAAATGCCGACGTAAATATCCAGATTGGCGACGTGAAAGAGCGTGAAAGATGGGGGACGTCTGGTAGTGCAATTGTCAACACGGTGCCAAGTGTGACGATTAAAGCAAACTATTTTTGTTACTCTAGAATCCTTAAGAAAATAACGAAATTAAAAGTTTTCATTATGTTTACCATATAAGCGGATACTATATGTCGCCGCACGCGCTTCGGTCTTCAAATGAAATCTTAATTAATGATTTAATGCATTGTTACCTAGTAATATTTGTAATTTAATTATTCCACGTAAAATAAATACTAGTGAAATAGTTATTATATTATTTTAAAAGCTCAATTATAAATATTTTAAATGTAGTTGTTTTGACTATCCTGTAATCATTATTGCATTCGAGTTTCAACTGAGTAATAATTGTTTAATAATTAGCAATCATTGTGTTCTAATCTTAAGAAATTCTGTCTTTAATTATTAGTAACTACAGGCTTACTATGAGTTCAGACAATAAACTCTTTATACTTAGATTTAGATTAAAAGTAGTTAAACTAATTTAAACCTGAACGCCATTGGCCCGCGCATCTTTACGACCGCGCGGAAGTGATGGCGTTGTGCACCTTTACCGAAAAATAATTGGAACGGTCATTCTTTAGTCCGCGCTTGAGGTGTTAAGGTCGAAAGCAAATACTGTAAGTAATTTAAGCTTTGAATAAGTAAATCGTGTTATTATTTCTGTTTATTATTGATTACTGTGAACTTTATTATATTTCTGTGTAACAAACTGTTCTAATTAGAAATAATAAGTGAATTGCTGTTTTATTGTGGTGTGATAGTGATTTGTCATGAATAAACTCAATAGCAGAACCGATGACTCCGATGGAGTTCATGGTTCTGCTCATTTTAATATTCGTAATGGACGTCAAAATTCGACATCAGAAGCGGGATCGCCCCAGCGATCCTTTTCTACAGTTCAAAATTCTTCATGTCCTGACTATACTGGAAATCATGTGGAGGTTCCACAGAGCACGTTCGCCTCGGGCACATCAGGTTCAATACCGGCTCTACCTACGAACTTGCCCAGCAACCCTATGATACCAAGCTTACAGTCGGGTAACGTACCGCCTGAGTTCTTTATGCATATGATGACCATGATGCAGAATATGAGTGAGCGGCTTTTGCAACAATCTAGTGACAAAGTTAAAATAACTGATGTGTTTCTGCCATCTTATGACCCAGATGGTAATGTCGGTGTACGTGAGTGGTGCAACCACATTTCTTCGGCTAAAGACACCTATCAACTCGGTGATTATGACATTCGAATGAAAGTTACTAGCCTTTTAAAGGGACGTGCTAAAATGTGGGCCGATAACTGGCTAGTAACTACTTCTACGTGGGAAGAGTTGCGTCAGAACATTATCACCACCTTCGAACCTGAGAGCCGTTACTCGCGTGACGTACTGAGATTTAGAGAACATGTTTATGACTCTTCTAAAGATATCGCAGAATTCTTATCTCGTGCATGGCTTCTATGGAGACGCGTGACGAAAGAGAAACTCGAAAACAGTGATGCTGTAGAGGCCGTTATCGGAACTGTGGGTGACGAACGCCTTAGAATTGAGCTAATGAATGTGAGGGCCACCTCGGTGCCAGAATTGATATCCGTTGCGTCATCCATTCGTGTTAAGCGTCCCATTGCATCGCATAATAATTCAAATCTACCGCCCCAAAAACGCTTTAAATATTCTCTTGATAACAGAAATTCTTCTTGTAGTTTTTGCAGAAAGATCGATCATACTTCTGATAATTGCCGTAATAAAAGTAATTCTAATGGCCTGTCTTTCGATAAAAATCGGCCGACGCCATTAGCTACAACTAGTGATAGTAAATTTTGTTCGTTTTGTTCAAAGCCTGGCCACACATTCGAAACGTGTTTTCGCCGCGAAAAACAAATAACTTCTAATGTAAATTCAGTGAGTGATAGTACCCGTAATTCTATCTTAAACACCATGCGTGTTCGAGTAGGTAATTTGCTTATAAATACTGTTTTTGATAGTGGCGCCGAGTGTTCCATTATGCGTGAATCTATTGCAAATAAATTGCCAGGGCATTGTAGTGTATGTGTCTCCACCCTACTAGTAGTGTAAGAAATACATGTACTCTTAAGTTTATTGCACAGTATAATTAAAGAATTAGTCTCAGCAACACGTCTTCTCTTTCATTAACACCTGCCGACATCACATGGCGACCCTGCCAGGCGGTGCGCTGCGACAATGCATGCGCACCGCCGAGGCCTACTACATAAAAAAAAGATAAATAAAAATATTATAACAAATTTAAATTAAATAATGAAGTGAAATGACAGATAAAAGAAATGTTATAACGGAATGGACGCAATACCGGATGTGACGAAAAATTAATAAATATGAATACAAGAAGAGGCCACAATAATAATTGACTGAAAATTTAAAAACTATAACGTATATGAAGCAATATAATATATTTATCTTTAATATAACTATGAAGGCAACTAAGAAATAATAATAAGAATAAAAAGTGATTTCTTAAATAATGACCAAAGACCAAAACTCAAGAAACAGCAAATTAATTTAATAAGGAAAGGAGCAGTTGTATCTTAGCGAGCTTTGTCCAGTAAGATATGAAAATTAAACCGAAAAGGAAAAAGAAGATATAAGAGGTAACATCGCATCAGCGTAATTTTTAACATTTGATTTTAATAATGTTTTATTATGTTTTATATTAAATAAATAAGTGATGCATTAAATATTAAATGTACGGTATTTACAAGTAACTTGAATTTAACATTTTATAATATTTATAATATTTTAGTAGTTATTGTATTAAAAAAAAATACAATATATTAAATTACATTTTACAATGACAAGATTCGTATTAAAGTAAATATATTTTTAAATTCAGCCCAATTTTTTTTCCGTGATAAATTTTATTTAAATGTAAGTATACAATTTTGAAAAGGGTTTTATAAAAAAAATCGCTTATTTTTCTTCTTTTCTAAAGGCATGAAAACCTTTAAGTAACTATATAAATAAATACATAACCTTTAATAAATGACCTTAAAGTTAATATAAACTGCTTAAAAATCAAAATTGGAAATAACTTAATGTTTTGTTTAATATAAATTTAGCTGTAATAGTGATTACAAATTATTTTATGTAGGTTATACGGTTTCTTAAATTTCTAGCAATCCTAAATTTTTATATGTAAATTAAATGTATAAATAATGCTAATATATTTTTCAATATAAGTAAAAGTGATATAACTATAAGCGATGCGATGTAATTATACTATAAACTTTTGTGTCAGTTAGAAAATATTTAAAACTATCATTTTAATGTGATAAGGAAAATAAAAGAGGTTTTAATAATAATGTTTCTTAACAAAGTTGAACACGGACATGAAAAGTTGACATATATTACCTCATTTTTCTGTACAATATTAAAAATTATATATTTAAAAGGCGTGAGGAATGAGAGAATGAATGTTGAAATGTGTGGATACGAATGATGGAATTGCAAAGTTTCGTCAATATTGGACTGATCACCCAAATATTTGATGATGCTTAAAATCCTGGTATTGAAACCATTATGAGCGAGAATTATGAAAGTTAGTAATGGAAATGGAGTATGAAAGTATATAAAAGTTACCGATACAGTCAAGTAGATAACAGCAGGTACTATAAAGATAAAGAAAGAAATAAAAATTTACGAAGAAAATCAAAATAAAATAAAAGATGACCTTGATAAATAAATCATGGAGAGACACGGGAACGTCCATCACTGGTGAAGCATATAGTCCTCGAGCAGGGTATGTTTCCATGATTGGATGATAAAATCGGAAGTAACGGGTACTAGGGAACAATACCTTCAGCACAAGTGAGATGTGAACGAGTTTACTCATATTAGTACTGTTGGGGACCAGAGAAGTCTTAAATTTGTTACCCTTAATAATGGTACATAGAGGTCACATCCTTCATTGGATCATAGTGTGAACTTAGTTTTCCTCCGTGACAATTGTTGGAGTCCTTTTAAAATGACTTAAACGTTGGCCTCAAGGTTGTGCGCACAACCCAAGGTACAGGTTTTACCTTGACATAGTATGATAAAAGAAAGTTTATGTACCAATAAAATGAAACGAATGTTATGAAAAAGTAATATAATACCCAAGTAAATGGGGGGCCCATATTTATAAAGTACCCGCGTGATAAATATCACGAAATAAAATATAAATGAAGTGAATTAATACTCCGATTCCCGGTATCTAATTAATAAACAAATATTAAGGAAAGAGAATTTAGAACAGCATTTTAATACTAAAAGAAATAAAGCTAGCAAAAGATCAAAAATATAAGAAAGAAATAAAGTACGTACAACAATTATGAAAAAATAATAGGCCTGACAATCAAAAAGGAATGTAATGAGATGTCCTTATCTATGGAGATGTGCAAGTATGAAAATAATTAACATGTAGGGACATGAGAACAATTAAAATGAGGTCATAATGGAATCCCCGCCAAAGCAAAAAAAAAACAACCACAATAAAAAAAAATGATAAATACGTTTTCGCTTAGATATATTTTATATGAATTTGCAAAACTTTTTCATATTTTCAATAACTTTACCCTAAATTTCTCTTAGTTTTTTTTGGTTAATGTAAAATTTTTACAATTTTAAACGAAATTTTGTATATTAGTTACTAAAAAAAAAAAAGTCGAAAGTGTATCTACTCTATTATTTTAAGTTTCATAACAATAGTATTTTTTTATTATGGACAACGAAACATAAAATTATGTAATCTGCTTCAAAAAAAATTGTCTTTTCTAATGTTAATAAATATTTTGTTTAAACAAACTTTAGGTATTTAATGGTGTATATTTTAAATTTCTGTCTCAATTAAGATAAAAATATTCCATAAAAGTCATAAAATAAAAAAGTAGTAATGTGTTTTCGACTATTATAAATAACTTAAATAATGAATACTTGATAATGTATGTAAACCTATTATCACAATGAAATGTTACTACCTAAACTGTGTAAATGATTATATTCACGATATCATTTTATTGTATTGTTGAAAGTAGGTACCATCATACGATGTAATCTCAAACGTTTCCATATAGGTACTTGTACTTTGGAATTTAAAACAAAGGTGTCACAAATCGCTTACGCGGCTGGGAGCACAACATGTATTTTGATCTGTCTGTTGTTATGTTAACGAAAATTATTAGGTACGTTGCTTTGCATTGACTTCTTTGTTCTGGATATCTAAATATGAAATGTAATCAATTATTTTCCGTATAATATTGATTGAACTTTCAAATCATAAACGTTTTATCTATTACAATTTATTATTTTCTGAGAAAATAGTAGAGTGATGCGAACTTATTTGTATGGATTATGAAAATAATTCCTTTATTTAATACGATTTTGAAACTCATTATACTATGTTTGCATATATTACTTTAAATTTTGTTGTGACCAAGATATTGTGAACCTCAATCCCTGACTGACAATGATATATGTACCTAAATATTATACGAGACTATATTATGATATAAGTTTGTAATGTCTATAAAATAGTAAAAAAAAAATATATATATATATTATATATTTATTATATTGCCCAATTATGTCAAATATGTATGTTGTATTTCAGCAATTGCAGAGCACAAGTTCTATGTTTTTAATTCGTTACCAATTATGGAGAATGGTATCATCGGTCGAAATCTTTTTAAAAAAATATAAATCAGTTTCGCATTTTGACTCGAATATTTTAATATTATATGACCATCTTGGTAGATCATAATAAAACCTATTTCAAACACTTGTAATAATTCCTTGGCAAGTTTTTTTTTCTTCTTTTATTTCAATACTTAAAGTTATGTGTTGAATGGCAAGGATTGTAAGTATAATTTATTGAGAGATTTGACTGATAAAAATAAATTCAGTGAGTGTTTTATACACATTGGTTAGAGTAAATTGACATATTAACTTATTTCAGTAATGAAAATATGTTGGAATGTTAATAGGTAAAGCACAAGATCTGGTAGATAATTAGCTATTTCAGTGATAGTCGGGTGCGCAAACGAGTATTATGGAAATGCTAAGAATTCAATGAGAACTTTTCGTAGACATCAGGTTTTTAGAAAGGATAAAAAGTACATATAATATGATGCCAAGTTTATTGCAAAATGCATTATTATTGTTGCCCACCTATATACCTACATGATTATGTTAACATGTTGTTGTAATGTTGGTTAGTACCAAAAAACGACAGGTTTAATGACGTACGAAATAAAATCGCATGCGTATCCTGGATTGACTCGATAATATTATGTATAACCTGACCTGATCATGATCATGAGATTATAATCTTTTTTTTAATTAATTAATTTTATATTTTGTTTAACTGCTTTATTTTACTCAATTGAGGAATTATATAAATTTAATGGTTAAGTAACATTGTATTTTATTTTTCAATATTAAATTTATTATTATGTAATAAGATTCAGGGTTCATATAATATTATAATTAAATATTACATGTAATCATAAATCATTTTATTATATCTGTCAAGAAAATAACATGTAAAAAAAAAAAGTAAATAGAACACTTTTCTTTTTTTTCTTAAATATCGGGGGAGGTGTAGTGTATGTGTCTCCACCCTACTAGTAGTGTAAGAAATACATGTACTCTTAAGTTTATTGCACAGTATAATTAAAGAATTAGTCTCAGCAACACGTCTTCTCTTTCATTAAGAATCAAATTGTGAACTATTTACGTGGAATAGGTCCATTCCCTGTTATATCTACCAGCACGTTAACGGCTATATGCGTGATAAATAATATTCATGTAGAGATCTTGTTTCACGTACTACCCGACTTTGAAATGACTTCAGACGTTTTAATTGGTGCAAACTTACTACATGAAACTGGTCTAAGTGTAATCGTTACCCGAAATAGTGCTACGCTAATATCTCAACCTCGTGTCATGCATATACGATCTCATAGTCCTATTTTTGAAAATTTAAATCATGATTTAACTGATGAGTTTGAGATAAATCAACTACTCGCTCTTCTTAATAAGTACTCTTTTGTCTTTACTCAAGGTTACGCTAAATCTCGCGTTAACACTGGTGAATTAGAAATCCGTCTTAAAAACCCCGATAAATATGTAGAACGTAGACCCTATAGATTAAGTCCCGTTGAGCGCCAGAAAGTTAAAGATATAGTTTCTGAATTGATTACACATAAAATAATCAGAGAAAGTAAATCCCCTTATTCTAGCCCTATTATTCTGGTCAAGAAGAAAAACGGAGACGATAGAATGTGCGTCGACTATCGCGAACTAAATGCCAATACGGTACGCGATCATTATCCTCTTCCATTGATCGCGGACCAGATCGATAAGTTGGCTGGTGGTCATTACTTCACAACTCTTGATATGGCCTTTGGATTTCATCAGATACCCATTTCTCCTAATTCAGTGGAAAAGACTGCTTTCGTGACACCTGATGGTCTTTATGAATACCTGACCATGCCGTTTGGCCTTTGTAATGCACCATCAGTGTACCAAAGATGTATAAACCGTGCGCTAGGACCGCTCTTAAATCCAGGCAGTTCCGACAATGGTCATAACGATAGCGTCGCACAAGTATATATTGATGATGTCATTAGTAAATGCCGCAATTACTCTTGTGGTCTCTCGTTTTTGGAAAGAATCCTAATCGCATTACGTGATTCTGGATTCTCTATCAATATAGAAAAATGTCTCTTCTTCAAACGTTCTATTGAGTATCTTGGCAACATCATAGAAAATGGTGAAGTCCGTCCAAGCCCTAAAAAGATTGATGCCTTATTAAAAGCTCCCGTCCCAACTACCGTAAAACAAGTTCGCCAGTTTAACGGCCTCGCTGGCTATTTTCGCCGCTTCATTCCTGATTTTGCTAGAGTTATGGTCCCTCGGTATAACCTTACCAAACAAGGAGTTAAATGGGAATGGACCAACTTTCACGAAGAGGTACGTCAGAAGATCATCCACCACCTTACTTCTTCACCAGTCCTCACAATATTTCGAGAAGGTGAACCTATAGAATTATTTACCGATGCTAGTAGCCTCGGCTTTGGGGCAATACTAATTCAGATCATTAACGGTCGACAACATACCGTAGCCTACTTTAGTATGCGTACCACAGACGCTGAGAGTAGATACCATTCATATGAGCTAGAGACGCTGGCAGTAGTTCGCGCCATTAAACACTTCCGACATTTTCTGTACGGACGTAAATTTAAAGTGATCACGGACTGCAATGCACTAAGAGCTTCAAAGCACAAACAAGACCTTCTCCCTCGCATACACCGGTGGTGGTCCTATCTCCAAAATTTTGAATTTGACATAGAATACAGAAAAGGTGAACGAATGCAACATGCTGATTTCCTTAGCAGAAATCCGCTCTCGCTGAATGTTAATGTTATGACAAGAAACTTGGAATGGCTTAACGTAGAACAGCGACGAGATGCCCAGCTCCGTCCTGTCATAGACTCTTTACACAACGGTGATATCGTTCCAGGATATTTGCTTGAAAGTAACGCTCTTAAGCGTGAAAGATGAGATCCGATTTTAGGTGTACAAAAATTGACTGTAGTACCAAAGTCCTTTCAGTGGAGTCTAATAAACACATACCACACTGCCCTCAAGCACCCAGGATGGGAGAAAACTCTTCATAAAATTAGAGAGACTTACTACTTTGAGAATATGACTACAATCATCCGAAATTTTGTAAATAACTGTGTTATCTGCAGAACATCGAAGCAAACATCTGGAGCAACGCAAGTACAAATGCATCCAATTTCAAAGCCTACTATGCCATTTGAAGTTATACATATGGATGCTACAGGAAAGCTTGGCACACCTAATGATCAGGAATATGTCATTGTGACCATAGATGCGTTCTCAAAGTATGTATTACTGCGCTATTGCAATGACAAAAGCCCACATAGCACACTTGGAGCATTAAAACAAGTTATACATCTTTTTGGAACACCTAGGCAAATTATTGCGGATGGTGGGCGTGAATATTTAGGTGAATATATAAATTATTGCGACAGATTTGGTATCAATATACACACTATTGCACCAGGCGTCAGCAGAGCAAACGGACAGGTAGAAAGGGTCATGTCAACTCTAAAGAACGCACTCATTATGATTAAGAATTACGAGACCCCAGAATGGCATACAGTGCTGGAGAGCTTACAACTGGCATTCAACTGTACCGTACATAGAACGACAGGTACTACTCCTCTTACACTTCTCACCCGACGATCAAACTGTGTACCCTCCGAGCTACTTAATTTGGTCAATTTTGATACCACATCCATCGATTACGATGCATTGCAATGTCATGTGCAACAAAGGATGACCGAGGCGTCAGCAAAAGACAAACTCAGGTTTGACAAAGGACGGGCTAAGGTACATAACTTCCAACGGGGAGACTTCGTTTTAATAAAAAATAATCCCAGAAACCAGACTTCGTTGGACCTCAAGTTTAGCGTGCCCTATGAAATTCATCGAGTGCTCGATAACGACAGATACCTCGTGAAGAAAGTTGTCAGTCACCATGGTCGGCCCCGTAAAGTCGCGCATGACCAGTTACGACGTGCCCCACAACCGGGTGCAGTCGTAAACCCCCAGGCGGCCGTGTGGCCCACAGACAGAGACGAGCATCAAGGAGCATCCGGCATTGTTAATACGCTGGAGACAGCACCATCACCAACCCAATCTGCGTCAAAACTAGTTAGTGCTAGTACAGACAAGAACAACTCAATAGTCGATTAAAGGAACACAGGAAGCTATGGATTCCATCCTGGTGAGAACCTTTCATGTTATATTCTTACTTAACAATCACACATACATTATTACGTAACATATTTAAAAAAAAAAAGATGTTGTTGACGTGTTTGAGTCGTACAATAACCAAATACAATGTTAAAGATGTTATTGGCGTGTGGAGCCGACCAATAACCAAATTTATTTTATAACTGTTTCATGTGGAATAAGCAGTTACATAATAACCAAATGTATTATAATAATAAAAGATGTTATTGGCGTGTAGAGGCGACCAATGACCAAATTTATTTTATAGCTGTTGTCATGTGGAATGAGCAGTTACAATATTAACCTAACTACACATATCTCGTACAGGCTGTGCCCGCGTAGTGAACAGCTTAATTAAACTTTGTGCTTAGGTTTACTACTGAAGTACCTAGCCTCAAAAATATTTCTATAATTTATTTCAGAAACAACTACACAAGAAAGATTAAGCGCTGCAGGGCACGCATCGCATATCAGAATGGCCGTGTCGCCGCACGCGCTTCGGTCTTCAAATGAAATCTTAATTAATGATTTAATGCATTGTTACCTAGTAATATTTGTAATTTAATTATTCCACGTAAAATAAATACTAGTGAAATAGTTATTACATTATTTTAAAAGCTCAATTATAAATATTTTAAATGTAGTTGTTTTGACTATCCTGTAATCATTATTGCATTCGAGTTTCAACTGAGTAATAATTGTTTAATAATTAGCAATCATTGTGTTCTAATCTTAAGAAATTCTGTCTTTAATTATTAGTAACTACAGGCTTACTATGAGTTCAGACAATAAACTCTTTATACTTAGATTTAGATTAAAAGTAGTTAAACTAATTTAAACCTGAACGCCATTGGCCCGCGCATCTTTACGACCGCGCGGAAGTGATGGCGTTGTGCACCTTTACCGAAAAATAATTGGAACGGTCATTCTTTAGTCCGCGCTTGAGGTGTTAAGGTCGAAAGCAAATACTGTAAGTAATTTAAGCTTTGAATAAGTAAATCGTGTTATTATTTCTGTTTATTATTGATTACTGTGAACTTTATTATATTTCTGTGTAACAAACTGTTCTAATTAGAAATAATAAGTGAATTGCTGTTTTATTGTGGTGTGATAGTGATTTGTCATGAATAAACTCAATAGCAGAACCGATGACTCCGATGTAGTTCATGGTTCTGCTCATTTTAATATTCGTAATGGACGTCAAAATTCGACATATACATTGAATAAAACTAATTTTATGGATATTCTAGCGATGAATTTTTTTAATCCCAACGTTTCGAATGCTTTGCAGCATATCTGGACACTGGGGAGGGTAACAGTTGAAAAGCCGTTAATAAAAAAAAAAAGTTAAAATAAGATAAAATTTGTAAAATTAGTTATTTAATGAAATATTTCAATTTTATTATTTACAAAAACACACATAAAGTCCGATAATATATTAATAAGTCTAAAATGCAAAACTGAAGAGAGAGAAAACCGTTATAGAACAGAGTGGGCGTAATGAAAAGCGAAATACATTTTCATTTGAAGAGATGGGAAAGAGAGAGAAAGTTTTCAAGTAAAAACTTTGTTGACAGAAAATTACTTCGTAACAAACAAAGCCAAGGTTTTATTGGAATCTTGCTTTTTTAAATATTTGATTAATCAAAATTATTCTGTCAGCATTTAATTTTTGAGCTACAAGAAAGTTACAGGCTTCGTATTAGAAGTTCAACGGAGGCCAATCTGAAACTTAAAAGTAAATCTTATCAAAATTACTTAGATTTAAAACGCCAATTGCAAACCTTCCTACGCGTACAATTAAAACTCAGCTAGTGTACTCTACTGTCACGCATGTCAAAGACCATTCGTCTTTAAAATATTCCACAACTTCTAGGATCGTCGTTTGGATTCGATGAGGGTGACTAAAATAGTACTTTATTTAAAAAAAAATATGACAAAGCTACCAATAACAATGAATGTGGACTTGATTTGCTACGTGACAAATAATTGAAAACTGTTGTACCCGAAGACCCAAGCACTCGCCATAAATTTCATAGTTTGCGGGCAACCTGTATTTACTTATTAATATAAATACAACTAGAGTGAGTACTAACTTAAGCAAAACTTCGTACGTATTAACTCACAATGTATTAATATGCTGAACTTATTTTCTACCGACTTCAAAAAGGAGACTGTACTCAATTCGACTGTATGGTTTTTATGTGTGTTACCTCATAACATTTTTATTGGTTGAACCGATTACGATGACTCTATTTTTATTTGGTGCCTTACATGTAGTCCCATATAAATTTGATCAAGGACCAATAGTTTTTGAGTTATTCTTTATAATTTATATAGAGGTCGATTGTACAAAATTTTTAATTTTGAATTATTGTGTAGTAAGTTTATGCCCAGTAAATTTTATGTATTCTTATTCAATACACACATTTTTATATTCGGCAAGCAGCGGTGCAACTACTGCTGTGTATCAATGCTGTATATCAAACAAATATATAAACAATTACTCGTAGACTGGATAATTTAATCAATAAAATTGCATGTTATTTCATATTATTTCTCAAGGTTGACAAGACATATTATAAATAGATAAATATGAGAGTAAACACGCAAAGAGACTTATTGCGCCACCTACCGAATAAAGCATAACAACATCTGCCTAACTAGCTATCATTTAACATAACCGATCCAATAAAAAGTGATCTCATATCAATAAACCCGAACTAAGAAGTGTCGATTACAATGTCTTCTGTAAATATTAACTCAAGAAATTATATGGAGTTGAGGTAGAACAAATAGATCATAGCAGATTACGTCTATTGAAACAGGAACGTTGTTGAAAATTTCTATTTTCAACTCAATGATTTTAATTTTCAAGTTTAAAATTCATATATCAACGCAATACCTTTGCAGAAAGTCAAAAAGTTAAATTTAGTATTTGGTTACGGCTGTCGAGTGTTCAATGATGTTGATACTATCAAGTATTTATTACTACATCATCAACAACTCCCTCTATAAAAAAAAATTTTCTTTTTCGTTCCTTGTGGGCAACTATGCCACG
Organism: Parnassius mnemosyne; assembly: GCA_963668995.1. Taxonomy (NCBI): domain Eukaryota; kingdom Metazoa; phylum Arthropoda; class Insecta; order Lepidoptera; family Papilionidae; genus Parnassius; species Parnassius mnemosyne. The sequence continues at coordinate 14,659,564 of CAVLGL010000091.1, forward strand.
TCTTTGAAGACCCATGCTTTAATGGGAGAGGGGGATATCACAATACAATAGGAATTCGGCTTTTTTATGATTTATTTTTACCTCCTACAGTTATATATATTTTTCATTCAAAGACTGATTCCCTAATAGATAAACGATGTAATCGAATACTTACAAATGATTAGGTTGACTTCTAACACGTCGTAAAATTTCCATTCGACGATAAACTACTATAGTCTTATCGATTATACTTAAAAATAACTTGGATGATTGGAATCGATATTTATTTCAACGCTGTTTCTCTCACTGCAGAACTCGTAGATAGTCTTATTAATTATCGAGATGCTTGATAAGTGTTTATCTCATTATCAGACGCTTCTCAGTCATTATCGTAAATAGTAACAGAATTGCTTGAATTTCGGGTATAAATGTTTTTAATGACTAGATAAAGTTTCATTATATATACGTCCCACTGCTGGGCACAGGCCTTTTCTCATTTCTGAGAGCTGCCGTGCTGCCCTAATGTGTGTTGGCGAATTTAACATGTCTTCGAAATATGTTTTTTCTTATTTCTCAGACATGCAAGTTTCCTCACGATGTTTTCCTTCAGCGCCGAGCACGTAACTCAGCACTTATATGTTTGGCCGTGGAAGGAACAGGGAGATCTTCCGCCGGGCAGGAGGAGCAGCCAACGCTTCATATGATAGTCCTTCTGATCTGGTCTGAAATGTTCTTCAGAATTTTAATAGCGCGATTAAGGCTTTGGTGCGTTTAATTTGTGGCGCGACAACAGCGCCGTCACTTTTGTATAACAAAAATTAAGTAAAATTACAAAGTCTTCTGGAAGTAGGGTCAAATGTTTGATATAATTATTTGATTAAACAAAATAACCTCTTATTTTGTCATGATAAACGTTAGAAAGAACATTTGTATTCGAGAAGTTTTTTGTGGCACGTGGCTAAAGAATTCAGCTTTATGGCAGTTATACTATGTTCAGCAGTGGAGTCATGATAAACTGTAATAGTTATGACACTTTTATTAGTTTAAGTTCCAATTTTTCAATAATCAGATAAAGGTAATCATAAAATAAAATAAAACATAAACAAATTAAAACTTACAGAAGCAATTAATAAAATAGTTCAGTTGTTCCACTTTTATTTTAGTCACTTCACACTTCTTTTATTCAGTCAGGTTATAACTTATTTGATGGTTAACTTTTATCTGATGATTGAAAGTTGACCCTAAAACTAATTGCGTTTCTTCTACAACTGCCAAACTCACCTGCATGAGGTTCATCCAAATACGAACGGAGCATCCACCGATGGTAGAAGAACCATTCAAAAAGTGAAATGAAATTTTACTAGCGCGAAACTGTCAGCTTTTCGCCCACTAATTTCCGTTCACAGATGTGTATACAAATCGTTAACAGCCTATCAAAGTGCCACTGCTGAGCAAAGGCCTTCTCATAAATTGTTTCAATGGGAGGCCATATTAAAGAGAAAATTTGCTATAGTTGTAACGAATGGCAGGCAGGTTGTCAACCACAGTTATTTTTTTAGTTGTTATTACGAAGACGTTCCTACCTATCTCCTGACACGACACATCTTCACGATACCCACGGGACGATATAGGATAGGGTTATACTTGAAGCACTTAAAATATCTAATATGACTATCTAATTATTTCTTATTCTCATCATCATTAGTAAAAAAAAGAGTTCTTGACATGGGCCTGTCTCGTTATAGAGATTGCCCATCACAGTGCCTGGTAAGTGGATTTGCGTTCGCAGTTTCAGATGTCTCACCTGTGACGTCGCTGCCTTTTGTTGGCTTTCTTATTCTATTTCTGGTATAAACGAAATGGTTATAGCTCCATCTATCCATAGCTATAAGATTTTTCAACGTTGCCTCTTTCAACACCTAAATGATTCTCTCACGCCGCCACCATACTACATACACAAAAATCCACAGAATTATGATATTGTTGCGCGCCACTATTAATGTCTTATACATGGCAACACTAGTTACCACTAGCACCCTATAGTGTCGAGTATCAGAACTAGGAAAGACAAGATCCTTCTATAAATTTCGGGACAGATATGTACTCGAACATTCTAGATGTTTCTATAGTAGAAGATTCTGAAAACTACCTGAGGCCCTATATAAAGCCGGTATAGACCACGATTTTTTTTTATAGGATAGGGTGACAAACGAGTGCACAGTCCACCTGATGGTAAGTGGTTGCTGTGACCCATAGACATCCACATTTGTCCTCAATGAAGAGTCAAAATGCAGATGCGTCGTCACCCATGAGGACTAAGTTGGAATGCCTCTTTTTCAGTAAAATGGGTCTCCGGTTCTCTACACTCACCATACGAAACACAGCAGCGTTAAGCTGCTATTTTACGCTGTTTTCTGTGAGAGCGTGGTCCTTCCCCGGTCGAACCGACCCATTCGTGCTACAACTATACTACTAATATAGCTGCAGCATGGCTCTATCACGTGTAAAAGTACGACCGAGTGAGTATTGAATTGGCGATACAAGAGAATACTTTGAAGCGAAATAACTGCGAACTAAAGTGATAAGTAGTGTTTTATTATTTGTATGGTTTTAGATTGTAATAAGTGTTCTGTAATTAAAGTGTCAATTTTGATAATTCAATCGGCAGTTTTTTAATTGTCTTGAACCCTAAGCTCGTTACAATATGTATAATGCCAAACCAACAACCATATAACACAACCAATAAATTTCAAAAGCCTTGACAATCGGTTGCTTAGCTTAATCTCGCAAATTAGTGAAAATATAATTATAATAACGTCAACGAATTACAGCCCGTTTGCCAGCTTAATTCCAGGGGTGCTGTTTATTTACATTGCTTATTAAGTTTATTAAGAGGATTATGTTAGCTATGACCGTACTTCTCAGTTTTATCTCTGTAAATTTTATGCTTATAAGCTAGCTAAGGGTAATAATTTCAAGAATTAATTTATTTTACAAGGTATATTAAGTATACAATGAATATGTAGTTCGGACTACCTTTACTATCAAATTTCAATTTATTGACTTTTTTATGAAACTAAGTGACAAACGAACTTACAGTGAACTTTTATACGTGGTAGAGCCATGCTGCAGCTAAAATTCTGGTATAGTTGTAACACGAATTTGTCGGCTCGACCGGGGAAGGACCACGATCTCACAGAATACCAGCGTAAAATAGTAGCTTAACACTGCTGTGTTTCGTATGGTGAGCGTAGAGAACCGAAGACCCTTTTTACTGGAAACGAGGCATTCCATCTTAGTGATCATGGATGACAACGCATCTGCATTTTGATTCATAATCGAAGATAGATGTAGATGTCTATGGGCCACAGCAACCAATTACCATCAGGTGGACTGTGTGCTCGTTTGTCACCCTATCCTATAAAAAAAGTCCATGGATACCTTAAGCCAACTTTAAACAAAGAAGGCGCACCTCTGAGAACTAATACGGAATAGATAAAATAGCCTACTAGCTACTAGCTTCTAAATGGGCGTACTCCCTTTCTGTCTGGCAGTTTCTTTGGGTAGGTGAAACACTCTTACATATTTCTGACCATAAATAATAGTGCTCGCACTGATTGTGTTCTGGTCTTAAAAGTATAGAACTTTTTTTTTTTTAGAATCGACAGTTGCAAGAAGGCTCTTGCAACTGTCGCTCCCTTTGTGGGAATTTGACAGCCTTAACTTCCGGCGATGCGATTTAATGACGACTTTCGACTAACAATATCTTCAAATCTGTCAACGAATTACGGATTTTTTTTATCTGGCTTTGTCAATTAACAAGCTTTTCCATAAATATGAAAAGGTTTAGTAACCGACAACACAGTAAATTTATTAAAAATAAATTGATGCCCGCGGCGTGACTGCGACAATAGCTTTGCGGAAATTTAGCGGTTCAGTGGAAATAGTTACAGGCTTTCTTATGAAACTAATGTTAAACTGACAAACTGCTAAACAATTATGAAACCCAACCCGTAATTATTCTGGCTCTCTGTACCCTTCAAACCGGAACATAGCAATGCAAGTACTGATCTTTGGCAGTAGAAATAGTTAAAGAGTGGTATCTACACAGAGTACTCCTACCACCTAGACTAGCTGCTAAATTAACTATTAATTGTTGTAAAAACCAAAAAACCAATTTTTATTAAAATACAAACAGCAATTAATTTCATAACATATGTTTACGCCCGAACGCTGATTTCGGGATTGACGTTAGGGGCGCGCGGCTCGACGATACCGGTTTGAAGTTCGGCCGAGCGTGGCAAGTGGCGCGCGGGTCGCAAGCGCAGTAGTCGTCCTTAGGCAGTGCTCACGATTGGCACGCTGTCATTTTGTCGGGAACTCGGAATAATTCGGCGCGGCCAGTAAATATACGGTCTACCATTGTGACGCGCATTCCTGCTGGAGAGCTTCCCAGGGACTCATTGCGTTTGACTCAGAATCTGCATAAGTGCATTAGGCAATATTAGCTAGTGCGGCCTCTGATATTCTAGAACTAACTGTTGCGACGCGAAACGGTAGTGACCTTTAATCCGTACACTCCGTGTGCGTTTTGTGCGTTAACATTATAACTTCTGTAAGTTAGTTAATCGCACGATAGAGTTAATTGACTGTCATCGTGAAGAACGAGGAAAGTGACTGTGGTCCGTCGCCTAAGCAGTCTGAAGCGGTGCAGCATTTTGGAGCAGCTTGGAACTCGGCCGCGGCTGGTCGCCTATGCTTGACAAGGTCCCACACATTCACACCTCACTGTACACTACTCGCCATACACTATTACACACACTCACGGCCTGCCCAAGCCTTGGTGCGAAGTAAGTAAAGGAAGTAAGTACTATGTCTTTCTAGTGTCCTCCCATCTGGTTTAATGTAATTAGGAATTTCCACGTGGCTACATTGAGGCCCGACCTACGTCTGCTCGGGAAGTCTTCTGCTCATAGGCCCCAGAGGATTGGATCCTTTAAGGGAGCAGCCGCAGGCCGCAACAAACTGGTAGCAGAGCGTGGTTCCGGGTTCGATTCCCCGGTCGATCCCGACCATAGTGTTTGATATACATTAAACAATTCTGGTGGCAGGGAGCGTTGGTTTGATTGGTTTAATTTGTATCTACAATCACGCCCGTCCGTAATACGTAAAAATATTTTTTTGTACGTAATAATGAAATTATTTCCCTTTGTTGTTTGTTGCTTGCCTTTTTTTGGGTTAATAGGTAGTTTGAAAAGCCGCGCCCTGGGTTGCGCAAGCGGGAGTTTTTCTAGAGATATACGTCATGTAGGTAGATGGTTATTTTTACGTAATCGGTTAGTTATCGTTGTCGGATAGTTGTTGTGGATTACTTATCGAAGGGTCGATTTCCGAGCTAGGCATTTTTTGTTGATCGACCGTGATGTGTATCTTCGTTTATACTGTAATTTGTATTTGAACTAAAGAGTAGTAATTGTACTCGTATTTGCGCAATTTGAATTTAACTTGATTTGATCGCACTAGTATTTGTTATTTGTTAATTTGATTTGTCTTTTCTTTTGTGCTAACTTGTATTTGGTTGATACGTAGTAATTCGTATTTGTGTAATTTCTATTCAACGCGATTTGATAGGAACTGCATTTATTAACTGTTAATTTTGTTGTATTTTTTGTTTGTTATCTTTGTAATTTGTGCTCGAGCCGCGTCGTAATTTGTATTTAATAGTGATGTCATCGCCCAAGCTACTGATCCGTTGTCTGCGGACTGAGTTGCGCTGGGCCACAAGCGCCCATGCTTTGATAGGTCGACCGGATAGGGTCTATAACTTGATGAAGCGGTTCGAGCAGGTGGATGCTCGAAGGGCCGCAGTGGAGGAGGCTTACGCTGAGCTCGAGGATTCGGATGTGGAGAAGGGAGTCCTGGACTCCTGCTTCGCGGACTATGAGCAGTTCTTGTGGCTCATGGACGAGTTGATCGAGGCTGAAGGCAGGTATGCCGAGGAAGCGCGTGAAGCTCGGATGAGTGACCTGTCCGAGTCCTCTCTGAAGCAGCTTCAGCCGGAGCTGTTGGGACGACTCCCAACTCTGGACCTGCCAAAGTTCTCCGGGGTCCTTTCCGAATGGCTGACCTTCGTTGGTCTTTTCGACAGCCTAGTGGACGCCCGAAGAGACTTGACCCCGAGCCAGAAGATGGCGTACCTCCTGGCCACACTGGAGGGGGAGGCCCTGGGCGCCGTCGGCCACTTGAGATTGTCGGACGACGCCTACCAGACTGCTCGGTACCTCCTAGCCAGAAGATACGCCAACGTCCGGCGAATTGCGGACGAACATGTTAAGCAGCTTCTAAGCCTCCCGCTGCTTAGTGACCGGGCCAGACTGCGTCCGGACCTGTTGGATCCAGTCTTGGTGGCCTGTAATACGTTGAGGCGGCTGGGTTTACCAGTGGGCGAATGGGCTTTTTTGTTGCTCCGCATCGTGCTGTCCCGTCTACCTCTCGACCTTCGAATCCATTTTGAGGAGAGGTACGGCGGGGACGAGGCCTCCTATATTCCGCCCTTCTATGACCTGCTGTGGTTTTTGGAGGAGCAGTGCCGGCAGATAGAGAACGCGGCGGGCACCGTTGACGACTTATGAGCCGTGCCCAGTGAGAGGCTGAATCCTCCAGGCAAGGCGTCGTCAACCCTCCCCTGCTCCTATTGTCGAGCGTCTGATCATCGGGTAACGTCGTGCCCGAAATTATTAGGTAAGCCGGTTTCGGCGAGGCGAACTATCGCCAAGGAGCGCCGGTGGTGCTGTTCATGTCTGGGAGGGCACCTCCATCGAGACTGTCCGCATCAACGGTCCTGTCTGCATTGCCAGGGCAATCACCATGCAGTTTTGTGCCTGGGTGCGAACGGCGTCTCCTCTCGGGGCTCTGCCAGGCCCTCGCCCCCACGGGCGGGGGCGCTCAGCCACGCCCTCTGCCGGGCGACAATCGGCGCCCGCCAGCCAGCCACTAGGCCCCTAAGTTTGGAAGAGGTCCCTCCCCCGACCAGTCGGGGCGTAATTCCCCCAGGGGCGGGTGTGTCATCGCCCCCCCTCAGCGTGTGGAGAGGAACTTCACGGCCACTCATCGGTCCGCTGGACCCTTCTCACTCCCGTTAGCTGAGTGGCCGCGACTGGTGTACCACTGTTCCCCATTTGATGGAGGCGGCCCTGGCTAGCTGCCGCCTTAGCTCCCACCACGGCCGCCTCTACTGAGCCTTACGCCGTCAACAGTCCACTTGTCTAGGTGTTCTGTTGCCGACGTCCTCAGTGAGGCTTACAACCCGAGTGGCGACTGTTAGCGGTCGCGCTCTATTGATCTCGGGTTCACGCCATGTGGCCTCCCCTTGGTGGTGGGAAGATTAGGGCCCCCCTGGAGCGTTGAATCACGCTGTCAAGGGGTATTACATTTGGTTTGGTCGAGCACTTAGTCAAAAAAATACTTGAATTAAAATTAAAAACTGCTTTGGGCTTTCCGCGAAATTTTCCTATTTGTAGCGGTTTAAATTAAAAGAATTTAATTTAATCTACTCCTTTAAATGCTACTGCATGTGTTTTGTACATATATTTAATCACTATATTTGATTATTGCGTCTGTTTGCTGAAAGGAAATTGAATGGCGCGCTATTTGAAAAATTATGTATATGTTTATGATAGTGTTTAATCATTTTGCTTTATGAAGAAGTAGGGCTGTCCCTTACGTAATTGTTTTGTTTAATTTGTCAAGTTGACCTATGTGCATCGGTGATTAATTTGGTTGAATTGATTCTGTAGTTGAACATTGATGCTTTGAAAAATTAGTTGAATTATAAGCATAGGACTGCTTGTCTAACAGGCTAGCTAGTTTTGGAGATTATCAGATTGAAATCAGCTGCCGCACTATTTTAGTAAATGATAATATCGATACCTCCCACGTAAGTTGTTGTATCCCCAAAACTGCAATTTTACAGTAGAGCATTTTAAAGATTCAAATTGTTCTAAAAACTGCATTTATTATTTTATCTTTGTGAAATTTAGTATGTGTATATAATTTTTAGTATTTTAGACAATACTGAAAGATAATTTTAATTTTTTTTTTTCAGAGATATCGTTCATACAACTTTTTACCGCGGAGTACAGGCTGCGTCAGTTGTTGTATCTCATACTTACAACATTACACCGCGGAGTTTAGATTTCGTCAGTTTTTGTATATGATAGTTACAACAATATTCACTGAAAAATATAAGTCTAACTCCACTGTATGTGGTTATAACTATATGTATATTGGTTAAAAATTAAGTGTGTATTATTGTCTGTGCACAAATACAAGGTTCAGAAATAAAAAAAATATTATCAAGTATGAATTTCTTTACTTTTTTAATAGGAACGACTCTTATAGATTTATTTATGATCGTTTTTATGAACATTGCAATAAAAGTATTTAAATTCATATATTTTGCACTAAGATCTTAGAAAACATTAAAAAAAATTAAAAGCAAACTTTAGTTACACTTACAGAAATAGATTACGTCTTCCATTACTAGAAAATAAAAAGTAAACAAAACAATCATAGTAAGTTTACTTAGAAAGATAAAAAAGGCTTTTGTATATACTTAAATTTTTATCTAAAAAAATCAAAACATAGCTTACTAACTTAATTTAGCTATATTTTAGTAATTTAACAAATTCTTTTAAATAACTTATTAAAATATAATCGTAAAAAATCAACATTATGGAATTTTAATTATAAAATATTACTTATACTTTGATAATTTCTATGAGATAAAATTAAAATCAAGATAACTAGAAATCATTAAGTATTTATATGATTATTGGCATTGTAACTATCCTTGGTTTCTTTTGAAGTTTAAAATAATCACAATTTTCAAAATTATTATTGAAACATTAAGCAATTGAGTTAATTTCAATTAAAGAAACCTAAGTTTTGATTTAGCTTTAAATCAGTAAAAACTGATTTAAAGCTAAATCAAAACTTAGACTTACTAATATTGTTTTTATGAGAATCAATTTTAAAAACAAAGACGCATAGTTAAAATAAATTTAAGTATGTTAAAACAGAAAAGACCAATTGTGTTTTACTCTGAATTAGAGAAATTAACATCATTATGAGAGTCTCCAATAAAAGATAGACTCCTGAAAAAGTCATGATATGTAGCTGGAATAATTCCACTGAGACAGAGACTCATTAAATCATCATAATTTGCTTTTGTTAGGGAAAGATGGTTGGAATAGAGAGGACATAGCTCAGTCACACTATTTCTTTAGCGTCGTCAGGTATGTGTTTTAATGGCAATCGTCACTGAATAATCAATTGTACCGATAGTCAATTTTAAAAGGATCTTCTGCATATACCCACACTTCATTTATTTTATTCCAAACAGACGTAGTTAAACGACGTCTGTTCGTATATTTTTTTGACCAATTACACCCGTTCAAAAGTTATTTATAATTAAAAAAATTGGTATGTTTCATTCCTATGACGTTATATGGTTTTGCATCCTGTTTCGCCCATCTAACCACGCTAAACAATTCCAGAGGGACATAAATAAGTTTCTTTTAGACGAACGTTCTATCAAAGCGTGATCGCTGTCACCCTCTGATTGGGTACGTCCCTTTTCGAGAAAACTATGTTTTACAGTAATGTTAAGTTTATGCCCAATGTAGGCATAAAACGCAAACACAATGCGATTGTGGTTCTGACCGGCACAATTATCAGACCAGAATCTAAATTCTTTTGGGCCCTATTTATGAATGTTTTGTATAAAATGAGAAAGACAGCTGCAGCTTGCAGCTCGGCTAAAACCTTCTTTCTTTCTTCTTCACTTAATTTACTAAAACACTTCTTGCGGCAGCAACATTGTGGGCCCAATTTTTTTACTTGCTTCTGTTTTATCTTTTCTCGATATATATTGATTTCCCAAATTACGTAAACAATTTTTCTTATTTATTATCTATCCATCCATTAAAACGTCTTTTTCTAATATTCCTTTTATTTTTCCTTGATTATTGACGGCGACCGCTTGTGCTGGGACTATTATTTGAAATATCAGACAGTGGAGTATTGTTCATTGTTGGATACGGCAAGCAGCTAGACAGACATGCTAGTGAGGGTTGAAGTGAAATATAGAACGCTCATAAATTTTCCTTTTGCATATTATAATATGGGCAGAAATCATTATCGCAATCGTCGTCCAAGTGATTGATACTACAAGTAAGGGAAGGGTGTAGTGTCTCAAGATTTACAGTACCAGAAACTGTTGCCACCTCTAAGTTATTGTTAGAGATGTCTCCATTTATTATATTCAACAACTCATTTAGTTTAGAATTAATACAACTTATTGTTAATGAATACTCTGAAACAGTTATAAAGTTTTAACTCTATTGCTTCTAAGACCCAATTTTAGAATAGACTTTAGACATACAACATTAATTTTAAGTAAAAAAAAAGTAATAGCTACGTAAAGTATGGCATGTAATTATACAACAAAGTTTTGAATAACAACTCCCGAAGTAAAGTGTTGTATTTATTACATCCAACAAAATTTTTATTTTAATGTAAACGTAAAAGGTTGAATATATCACATACAACATTTTTAATGAACGCTCAACAACGTAAACTATTGTAAGTACATACATACAACATTTTAAGTGGATATCACCAGAAAAAATTTAACAAACCAAATGAATGCCAATAAAATAATACAAAAAGAAACACTCTTCTGATATTTTGAAGGTTTAAATCATGAAAACTGTTAAGTTCTATTTGATCTAAAGAAACATTGTTATTTTTAATTGGTGTTTCGGATTTACTATTTTGTGTAATCCAATTATTGACCAAATCACAAAGTCTACGCCCTCTACTTATAATTACAGAAAGTTCCATAATTATTTATTTGAATTACTGCTAATTACGTAAGTTTATTTTTAGAGAACTTAAATGCTTCCTACATAAGCGCGACCGGATGAGAGTCCGACGTGGTTTGTTGTATGTGACCAATACGAGACGCGAACGCGTGATTCTCCCCGCCCCGCATTCAGCGTAAACCATTGCAACGATCTATACAATGTTTTAGTCTGTTCTCGGTCTAAAGTTACAACAATTTACGTCTAGCAAATCCTTGAAAAAATTGTGTTTACGCTATTTTTCTACTTCGAATGCATTATATAATATAAATAATGATAGTTTTCAGTGTAAACGCCAAACGACATTTTTGTGGCATACAACAACCTACGTGGGAGGTATCGATATGGTGGGTGGCCTGGCTAGGCCTACTTGTTGAAAATTCATACTAAGGACTATCTGTGCGTTTCGTTCGGCTCTCCACAGATGACGTTCATGTGGAATTTGTGCGTGCGCTCTGCACTGAAGCAACTGCTGGGACAAAATTTGTCTGGGCAGCTTCGTGTAGCGTCGCTGTTTGCAGAGCTGATCCGGTCGGATTACGGAACTAATCATAGGGGCACAGATAGGTGTTTGAAAGTGGTCGTCGGACTTCTGTCCAGTACAGGACTTGTTAAAGTGCTGCGATGACCAGGAGGGGCATCCAGTGGAGGCTGACCCTCCGGCTTGCCACATTAGGGCTATCTTTTAAAATAGCAGCTTAACACTGCTGTGTTTCGTATGGTTAGCGTAGAGAACCGAAGACCCTTTTTACTGGAAACGAGGCATTCCATCTTAGTCCTCATGGGTGACAACGCATCTGCATTTTGATTCATAATCGAAGATAGATGTAGATGTCTATGGGCCACAGCAAATACTTACCATCAGGTGGACTGTGTGCTCGTTTGTCACCCTATCCTATAAAAAAAAGTCCATGGATACCTTAAGCCAACTTCAAACAAAGAAGGCGCACCTCTGAGAACTAATACGGTATAGATAAAATAGCCTACTAGCTACTAGCTTCTAAATGGGCGGACTCCCTTTCTGTCTGGCAGTTTCTTTGGGTAGGTGAAACACTCTTATATATTTCTGACCATAAATAATAGTGCTCGACTGATTGTGTTCTGGTCTTAAAAGTATAGAACAGCGACAGTTGCAAGAATGCTCTTGCAACTGTCGCTCCATTTGTGGGAATTTGACAGCCTTAACTTCCGGCGATGCGATTTAATGACGACTTTCGACTAACAATATCTTCAAATCTGTCAACGAATTACGGATTTTTTTTATCTGGCTTTGTCAATTAACAAGCTTTTCCATAAATATGAAAAGGTTTAGTAACCGACAACACATTAAATTTATTAAAAATAAATTGATGCCCGCGGCGTGACTGCGACAATAGCTTTGCGGAAATTTAACGGTTCAGTGGAAATAGTTACAGGCTTTCTTATGAAACTAATGTTAAACTGACAAACTGCTAAACAATTATGAAACCCAACCCGTAATTATTCTGGCTCTCTGTACCCTTCAAACCGGAACATAGCAATGCAAGCACTGATCTTTGGCAGTAGAAATAGTTAAAGAGTGGTATCTACACAGAGTACTCCTACCACCTAGACTAGCTGCTAAATTAACTATTAATTGTTGTAAAAACCAAAAAACCAATTTTTATTAATATACAAACAGCAATTAATTTCATAACAAATGCCAAAGAAACAGGAAACAGGTTATAGGTATTTCACTCGATATAAAATTCGCGTTCGATAATGCATGGTGGCCTCTCCTTCTTCATCGACTTTGCATGATCAAATGCCCTAAAAACATATACAATCTGATAATAGATTATCTAAAAGAAGGTTTCAGGTTTTGACATGAAATTACGCATTGATACTGAGTGGATAAAAATAATTTATTTTTCTCGAGATATAAAAGTTAAAGTTAACTGTACAGCCTATATACGAGTACTTCCCACTGCTGCGCGTAGACCTACCCTCATTTCTGTGAAGGATTTAGGACGAGCAAGTGTCCGACGCGCTGCCCTAATGTATGTTGGCGAATTTCACATGTCTTCGAAAAATTGTTTTTCTTATTTCTCGAGATATGCTAAACTAAAAAATTTACTAATTTTCACACATCATAGTCACAGTATTCATAAAATATATATTTCAATCATACAAATGAACAATTCACGACACAGAACTAGAAGCGCTTTAAACAAATTATATTTTCATCTCTCGCCTAAAACAACTCTATTTGTTTTGTAACCACAAACAATTTGTGATAGTTACGAACATTCTACATTTTCAATTGTGGTTTAACGAATTATGCCCTTATGTAGAGTAATATAATACTCTACATAAGGGCATAATTCGTCGTTTGTTAGCTCGATCAATCAAGAAGTTACTTTTTCGGATTACTTCAAAACAATATTTCGATGTTTTGCAGCAATAACATGTTGTGTACTCGTAACAGCAAAGATAACTCGTGACGAAAACTTTAAGAACTATTTTGATGTATTATTTTAAATTTAAAAAAAGGCAGTTGTAAGGTGTTTATGTTTAAAAATTACTGTCAGACTTTTTGTTTAAGTAATCATTTTTAATTAATTGGAAATTATTTAATAAATATCTAATAATATTTAATTTTTTATCTTTTAATTTAAAAATACATAATTTGTTTACGTGATATAAAAATATACGTTATTTTATAATAAATATAAAAATTATCACACATTGCTGCTCCCCGAGGTATAGCGCCAAGAACGCTTGGTTGTGTTTCCTCGTTGAATGGCTTGAGCAAGAAAAGAACTAGCCCTAGTATTACCAGCGGTGTTATCTATTAATTAATAAATAAAATTATTGTCGTTACATATAATTATTACTACTGACTATGATTAATAAATAAGTAAGCAAATATTTCAACAAAAAAAACAATATAAACAGTTACATAACAGAAATGAATATGAATGCTTATTTAATAAATATAATAAATAAGATTTACTTCAACCGCATGTAAATGTTACACATACTCAATTCTCTTTAATTTTATTGAAACTCATATTTATTTTTGATATTAATAAACAATACATGTTTTATCATCTCTACAAATGAATAAACAAAGAATAGATTTTAAATAATAGAGAGTATTTATCGTCCTTTGTTAACTGTAAAATAAATAACAAAGGTTTAAATATCTTACATTAATTTTACTCTAACGCTCGAAAAGTTTTTGCGAGTGATAAATGCGTGACAAATGTACGGTTCACCACATTAACCAATAGGTTTTATTTGTTTAAATCGCCTGGAAAATCTATTCGAGATAAAACTGAGTGCGGTCACGCCTGGGAAAGCGACAATACCTTTCAAACTAACCTATATGGTAGTTGATGGTAATAGCAACTTTAAAAAATTCAGTATATACTATAAGAAACCAAGTTTAGTACTAGATCCCATTGTCCTATTGTATACCTACTAAGATGTATACCTGTTGCTGCGTCGAGCGCTGCTAAAGCGAACTATGCACTAATTTGTAGTTATAACACAGTAAAAAATAAATGAAAAAAAAAACAATTAAGGCTACGGATTGGTTATGTTTAACTGACGAGGCAAGAATTACTATTTCCTTTATTGTAAAATTTAATGTTTCGGTGGCACAGTGGCTCAGCACTTAGTGGGAGCGCTGGGTAATCGTTTCGCCTCTTGGCCATAGTCCAAGTGTAAAATATGCCTAAATCTTCTCAACGAAAATTTCCTGGTCTGTACGAACAATCTTTTTTTTTTCTTTTTTTAAAAAACGTTACCCTCACACTATGATCTTCTCCTGTTTCATGGAGGCAGTTTACAAACATAAATTGTACAAGGACAAACATCCAGACCCGGAACAATTATTTGTAGGCCATAGAAATACTTGTTCCGTGCGGGATTTTTAACCCGCAACCCCCAGCGTAACAACTCATCGCTAAGCCACTGCGCCACGGAGCGTCAAAATAAATTTAAAATAAACTTTTAATTGCAAATTGTATTTGTTTTTATCACCTCTGCATTGGCCGCAAGGTAAGGGTATTGTCAAGAACCCCGTTTTACCAATGCGCGTGTCAGAATAAAATCGCATAGAATTTGCAAATAAAATTTATTTAAATTATTTGTAAGCGTTTTCTGAAGAAAAGTTATTTCTATACGTTTGAATACTAATTCTGACAACGCACTTAACGGGAACCACAGCGTTTTTATTACATGTACTATAAGATTGAAAGTTGAGTATGCATTTAACGTTTTTATTTAATACAGGGAAAAAAGGTAAATATTTGCGTCTTGTTGGAAATGTTACAGAGAACTATTAGCTCAGAAATATTGCCGGCGATACTACAATAATTGTAACTGCAAAAAATCTAGCTCGTTAACGAGCGCGTTTAGACGCTCAAAATTCTTCAAAAAGTTTGTCACTCCTAGTATTAACAAGTCAATCTACCTACACCTTAGTCTTTCCAGTAGTCTAACTGGTATATCTTGGTTGGTACCTTCTCACCTAAGTCTCACTATGAGGTATTTTTTTATTCTACAAGGGTAATAATGCATATACACGAAGTTTTCTTTGTTTGAAGTTATTTGTGAAGTGACAGTAATTTAAAAAGGTGACAATATTTTTTGGCTTGAGATTCCAATTATGTAACGGACCAAATATTTCAATAAAATATGATAAATAGTCATAAAAATACCATATACCTATATCATAGATGAGTAATTAAAATGCAGATGCATTTTGATTTAATGCCTCGTTTCCACTAAAAAAGGTCTCCTGTTGTCTACACTCACCATATTGAGCTGCAATTTTACAATGGTATTCTGTGTGAGCGTCCTTCTCCGTTCTCATTCATGTTACAACCATGAACCATGACCATACGAGGCGACTATGGGAAATCCCGGCAAAATCTTATGACTTCAGACAGATAACGGTACAGCTATCTCGTTTACGTCAGACGTTAAATACCAAAACTTGCGATGGGCAGCAGCGTCAAAATTAGGCGATGTCTGGTACTGTCATCGTCAACCAACCTGCCAAGCTTGACGATAGCAAACTCTCCATACACTTTAAAAGGCCTTATCCAGCTGTGGACTTTAATGAGATGAAGACGATAATTAATAAAATTATTTTTTTTAATTTAAGAAAATAAATTTTCAACAAAGGTTCAAAAGCAAGCCATAATCATTACGGTCAACCGATATTGCCTTCGATTGGTATCGCCTAGCCCTTTGATCGTAATAAAAGTGAGCCTCATATATCGTAGTCGGGCTTAGTTAGTTTAAATGGTCGAATTACGGGTTGGATGGAGACAAACGGCCGATGTGATTCGATTTATTTTAGATTTTACCAGTCAATGGGGTTAAGCGTCATTGATCCCGAGCGTAAAAAGCTGACGATATATTATCTGCCAACAATGGATTATAAAATGAGAGAAAAAACTGAACCCTGAAAATGGGGGTCAATACGATTTATATTTTATTGTATAAAGAAATAAATGTTTGTCAAAGACCTAGCCTTTTTTGTAAAAATGAAATAACTTAGTTCTATTTGATCATAAAATTGACAATCCAATTTACAATAAAATGTTTACATCAATACATGTATACGAGGACGACACTGAAAGCTTTTAGATCTGGCCACTTGTAAACGATAAAATAAAAAAATAAGTTCAAATTTTGAAAAGGTAACTCTTTGCCAATATTATTGTGTATATATTTTATTAATTTGTCATTTGTTTACGATTTGGCAGCAAATTGAAAATTGTTTGTGTCACGTCAGCATGCATTTACCGCCAGAAAATTTACGTACAATGATTTTTACGACTTTCGATGTCATTTAAGTCAATAAGAAAGTCATGATACACTTCGATTGACCTTTTACGATGAAGTCCCATCTCGTGCCACTGTATACAACTGGTTTAATGAGTTTACACGTGGTCGCTCTAATCTAACCGATGATCTGCGTAAAGTACGGCCTTCTACGGCGACAACTGTAGATAACATCAGTGTTGTGCGGCGTATGATAGAAACTGATAAAAGAGTGACTTATCAGCAGATTCGCACAAGCTTAGGAATCGGTATGAGTCAAGTGCACAAAATCCTTGAATATTTTGCAGTCAGGAAGCTTTGCGCTCAGTGGATACCTCATAATTTGACAGACTTCCAAAACTCCGTCGTGTTGTCGTGAAATGGTTCAAAGATTTAACTCAAATGCTGTGTTCGACATACTTACGGGTGATTGAAGCTGGATTTATTTTTATTATCCTGAAACTAAGAGACAGTCTATTGTCTGGGTGTTTCCTTCCGAGGAGTTGGCAACTAAAGTGAAGAGAGGTCGAAGCGTGGGAAAAAGATTGTGGCCTCGTTCTTCGGAAGGACAAGTCATTATGCAACAATTCTTTTAGAGGATCAAAAAACAGTTACTGCAGAGTGGTACACTAACAATTGTTTGCCCCTTGTCTTGGGGAAAGTCTGGGAGAAACGACCTCAAAGTAGGATCCTCCTTCACCACCACAACGCCTCGTCGCACACCGGCAAGCAAATAATACCCGCCCTATAGCCCCGACCTCGCGATTTTTATTTATTTCCGAAAATAAAAGTAAAACTTCGAGGAAAACGTTTTATGGATGCCGAGGAAGCAGTGGCTGTGTTTCAAAATGCCATCGAAGAGTCCGCTAAGGACGATTGGGCAAAGTGCTTTTCTCAGTGATTCCATCGGATGCAGCGATGTATTGATGTAAATGGACACTAGTTTGAAAAGATATAATAAAACTAATAACTTGCTAGTTTGTTCAGTTTTTGATTTTCTAAGAACTTTTAGTGTCACCCTCGTATAAGTGGCCGTAAACACGACTGCTGATCACGGTGCTCTAGTTCAAATCCCGGGTCAGGCCAACAAAAATGCCTCAGAATGCACTTTGTACCAGACAACTGAAAGTTGTGGTGTTGCTCCTTTTCAGAATTCTGTCTCCACATCGATATATATGTACTACGTACTAGATTGCGCATTCCGAACATACACTATGTTCAACTGAACTGTACTGTAATCCGTACAATGTATCATTTAGTGTGGTTTCAATCTACTAGTTAGTCTGTGGTTTCAATATTCATGCAGTGTGGAGCGGCGCTAATAATACAAGATTTCAAATTAAAGTTTAAACCTGGACGTAAATAACAATTCAGTAGTCAAATAGAGTAAAATTATTTGTTGTTCAAGTAAATAAATAGGTAATAATATCGTAATATTACAAAAGAAAAAATTATGAAAAAATATATTTCTTTATATAAACAGACCGCGCAGGTGCAACGCGCTTAAATCAACTGCGCATTCGCGACTAGAAAGGCTTCTCTAGTACGTAGGACCTATAACTCAATGTGTCTCCATCATCACCATCATCATCATTACAGCCCTTCACAAGTCTACTGCTGAACATAGGCCTCCCCCAAAGAATGCCACAAAGCACGGTCCTGAGCCACCTGCATCCATCGACTTCCTGCATATCTTACCAGGTCGTCACTCCATCTAGTGGGGGGACGCCCTACACTTCGCCTGCCGGTACGAGGCTGCCACTCGAGAACCTTTCTTCCCCATCGGTTGTCGGTTCTTCGAGCTATATGGCCAGCCCATTGCCACTTCAGCTTACTAATCCGTTGGGCCATGTCGGTCACTCTGGTTTTACTGCGGATATCCTCATTTCTGAGTTTATCACGCAGAGAAACTCCGAGCATAGCCCTCTCCAAGCTCGCTGAGCGACTTTGAGCTTCCTCATCCGGCCAGCAGTGAAGGACCACGTCTCAGTTTCGTATGTCATCACTGGCAACACGCACTGGGTGTATAGTCTCGTTTTCAAGTTTTGAGGTATACCTGACGAGAAGATGTGCCGTAATTTCCCGAACGCTGCTCAACCGAGTTGAATCCTTCAATGAATTTGAATTTTGACAAACGAGCAAGTTTGCTCGTTTGTCACCCTTATTCAATAAAAAAAATATTAAAATTTAGAGCTTTATAATTAAAATAGTTCAATTGTTTCACTTTTAAATGCAGTTAGGTTATAATTTATTTGATGGATAACTTTTAAATGACGATTGAAAATTCAGCCCATATTAATATAGTATAAAATAAACATTAATATTTTAAAACATAATTTTTAACCTTTCATAATTTCCATAGCTGCATGATGGAGGCTATCAGAGTACAGAACCAGAGTACGAAACCTATCCAATTGCAGAGAGGTGTAAGACAGGGTGACGTCATATCCCCGAAAATCTTTACCGCTGCATTGGAAGATGTTTTCAAGCTTCTGGACTGGAAAGGATACGGTATCAACATCAATGGCGAGTACATCACTCACCTTCGATTTGCCGACGATATAGTCCTTATGGCAGAATCGCTGGAGGACCTAAGCACTATGCTCAATGACGCCAATAGTGTTTCCCAACGGATAGGTCTTAAGATGAACATGGACAAAATAAAGATCATGTTTAATGTCCATGTCACACCCATGCCGGTAGTTGTTGGGAACACTAAGCTCGAAGTTGTTGACGAGTATGTTTACCTGGGACAAATAGTCCGACTAGGTAAGTCCAACTTCGACCGAGAGGTCAATCGACGGATTCAACTCGGTTGGGCAGCGTTCGGGAAATTACGGCACATCTTCTCGTCAGGTATACCTCAAAACTTGAAAACGAAATTGTACAACCAGTGCGTGTTTCCAGTGATGACATGACCGCGTGCTCCATGTAGTAGAAGCAGTTTTTCACTGCCACTTACATCATTGTATAGATTTGAGAATATATGCCAACTTTTTATTCAACTGCCATACCAACCTATGCCAGTGGATTGACGGACGAAGGTCTGGGCTAGTTACTATATTCCTTTCGGGTGGTAAGTGGTGATGGGTGCCTATTCACTCTTCTATATTAGTGTATTTAAATATCGACTGGTGAAAAGTAGCAATAAAACCACAGCATGGTTATTGACTCTGCGTGGTGGTAAAGATGGCCAAATGCTTTTAATTTTAGCTGACGAAAATTATGTCCAGCAGTGGACTTTAAAAGGCTATGAATATCGGCCTATGAAAATCTACCACTAGCCACCTTTCCTTTGTAGGAAGGGTTTGTTTTAATCGTCACGCAGGACGTTAAGCGTGAAACGAGATACACAGTAACATTATATAATTTTCAGGTATTTCCAATAATCTTCGTACTACTCGTACGTCGTAGCAGAAAATTAGTAGCCATTTACTGAATACATTGTTGAATATTAGTGAAAATTTAACTTCGATACAATTAACGCTATATAAAATATTAAAAGTGTTAAGTTTACTATTTATTATGTCAGATAAATAAAATTTATGAAATGCAAATCAAAATAACAAGCTATTCCCAAACCAAAAGATATGACAACAACAAAACTAAATGACATTCACAGTGAGAGATTCACTAAGATAACTCTCTATTCGGGAATTGTTCAAATCATAACAGGGAGATACAGTGACAGTGACAAACGCGTTCTGTCTCTAGACAGAGAGAGGTTAGGGTATAGTACAATGTTGAATGTCGTGATGGAAAAAATATTGTCATAGTTTTTTGTTTTTTATTATTCCCTTTGGAGCAAGTCCTTAGTCAATTATTGTAATTGGAAGTGTTATACAATTATATTTCTACTAAGCCTAATTACTGAATTGAATCTAAGATCATTAGTTGATCGGTTGCCATGAATTGAGGTGATTTTTATTAATATTAGGAAAAGCGGCTCCGTTAATTAAATTATTAGCAGATGCCTACCCTTTTTGTATCGAAATGTTTCGGTGTTAAATTAAAAAGAAAAACAAATTAAAATGTATTTTTTCATGTAGGTAATTACATAGAAAACATGTTACTTAAACGAAAGTAGTATAATATTATTATAACATGTTAGAAAATTATAATACATGATATTGAAATCTATATAATATTAAAAAATTGTAATAATATAATCTCAAACTAAATACTTAAAATATCATAGAGTCGAACTCCACGTGGTACTCGTATCGTGACAAGAACGCTGGCTGCGTTTTCCTGTTTAATGGCTAGACCAAGCCTTTAAAATAGAAAAGAAAAATTAAAATTAAAAATAATCGCTACTATCTTTAATATTGCACCAACGCTGATAGTATATCTGCAAAAGCATCTTATTTATCAAAGAAAAATCTTGGAAACATTTACAATTCTCACAAAATAAATTACACGGAAATGTCTTCGTGAAATTGTATAAATTAATACAAATCTTATTTTCCCGCTATTGTGACAAAGAGCTTTTTTACAATTTACGTATATAAATAGTGTGCGCCTATACTAAGTTGAACAATATATTTTTTGAAATGCAATGGAACTTGAGGTAAGTACATATATGTAAATTGTATTTATTTATCAACGTAATCGTCGCTTTTTAAGCTAATTCACCTTGAATGACATCAAATCGAATCGATGGGCAGGGGCATAATTATGATGAAAAAGCCCTCCAGCACGCATAATAACTAAGATTTACAAAATACGAATAAAAACCTTAAATTAAAAGTGTCTGTTCTAGAGCAATAAATAAAGAACTTTGAGCAATAGTCTCTTTTAACAACATTAGAGACTTTTGACATAGTGAATAAAATGGAAATAGGTTTAAATACCCGAAATTCACTCCTTTAACTTCGATAAGGTTATAGAAACCGTGGTCTTTAAATTAAATATGAATATAAGTGACGTAAAATCGTTCCAACGTTTACCTGGATCCAAAACCAGGCCTGAACCGATCCTCGTACAGATAAAGATGAAGATGGCTTAGAAGCTAAGACTAGATGCTGGTAAAAAGAAGTACCTTACAGTTGGAGTCTTATTACCTAACAACTCCAAAGAAAAATCTGACTATCGTGTCTACATCAGACTAGACCATCCTAAACATCTGAAAACTCTTTTGTTTAACACCAAAACTGAACTAGGTAAATGTCATCAATTTGTATAGTATAAAAATGGCAAAGTGTTTGCTGAATAAAACAGTATCAAGTAAAATCCATGTCATCATACCAAGATTCATATTTAGAAAAACTTAGCGAGCACGACTAATGGCACGGTTAGTTCCTTGATCAGACATCGTACTGGTAGATCATCGTGTCATTATTTTACTTACAATGATGAAGCAGTTCCTGAACATGAGTATAGGAATTGTACCGTACAGAGGCAAAGCTTTATACAACCGCGCTGTGATAGGTACACTACTACAAACTAGAAGCGCGTATGTGCGTGAGTACTGGCGGCTCATCACATACAGAGAGAAACTGCTTTAAACCGGCTCGGTCAGTGCTTAAACTCGGGGTTGAGTAAAAAATAATGAAAGACAAATTTTCTTTTTTAAAGAATAATTCGTATCAAATGAAATATAAAAAGTGTAAATATGGTTTACATAGATTAAAATCTTATCGAGGTTGCCGTAAGAGATACCGCTGATTTTGTAAATAAAATTAATAATTTGTTTGATTTCTTAAACTCAAGAATAATGCGATCTCCATATAAATATAAAAGAGCTATTCGATGCGATAATAATAATAATAAAATAAGAAATAAGAGAAATGGCCCTGAGTTCCCGGCCCCCTTTAATGGGGCAGGGTTGCGAAGAATCCCTGGGAGAAAAACCGGCGACGAGGTTCACTACCCGTCACGTCCTGTCTCCCGGAGGGGCAAAAAGTAGATTGCGGAGGCCCGTCTGACTACGCTGAATGTATGCGGAGCAATGAATGATAATATGGATGAAGTATGGTAAATGATGAATGATAGAGGAATAGATGTGTTATGTGTAAACGAGACGAAACGAAAGGGAAGAGATGTCACTGCACATGGCACGTATACCGCTTACTGGTCTGGTGTAGACGAGACCGAGCGTGCATGCCAGGGAGTTGGTGTCATCCTTTCAGAAAGAATGGGTCAATGTGTATGAATGTGTAAGCCCAAGGTTGCTTTGGATACGAATGAAAGTGGGCTTAAATGAGTTGTTTGTACTAGGGGTGTACGCCCCAGATATGTCTAAGCCCACTTATATTCGAGAGCAGTTTTGGGACATGTTAAGGCTGGTGTTGATGAAATGTAAGGAAAATGAAAATATTATTATGTTAGGAGATTTTAATGGAAGGGTTGGGGTGAAGAGGTCTGGTTATGAAAGGATATTAGAAACGTTTGGCGATGAAAGAATAAATGAGAATGGTGAAGACCTCCTCACCGTATGTGTGGAAAAGAATTTTTTTGTGGCGAACACTTTCTTTCGCCATAAGAGGATTCACATGTATACATGGGAAAAAGGGGATAATAGAAGCATGATAGATTTCATAATTGTGGATGAAAGAATGAGGAGTGCAGTGGTAGACACAAGGGTTTACCGAGGGTCCAACGTAGGGACGGATCATTACTTGGTCTTATGCCGAATTAATTGTCTATTCAGGCGTTGACAGCATCGGACATCTGTGTTTACCACTGCATTACATCGCATAAGAATAGAGAGGTTACAAGATGAAGGTGTGAAAGAGAAGTATAAATGCAGACTGAGGGTAAATATAAGTGGGTTGAATGAATTATGTATGAATGATTTAGACTTGAAGAATGTATGGAATAATATCAAGAAAGTTTTGGTGGATGCAGCTACCGAAGTATGCGGTGTAAGTAAGGGAAAGAATGAAAGGAAAAGTAATACGTTGTGGTGGGATGATGAGGTACGGATGGAAGTTGAAACAAAAAAGAAAGCATGGCTAAATTTATTAGCAACCAAAGCTGGTAATTCTGGCGGTATGAATGATGAGATTGAAAGAAAAAAGGCAGACTTAAGACGTATAAATAAGAGAGTAAAAGAAGTTGTTGAAAGAAAAAAGCAAGAAAGGATAGATAAGAATGATAGAAGGATATCTAATAACTTCCAGGAAAATATTAAAATGTTCTGGAAGCTTGTAAGAACTGCTAGGGGAATATCAAAACAACGTAGAATGAATGCTATACGAGGCGAGAATGGTTGCATGCTGAATGATGAAGTTTCGAATTTAAAGAGATGGAAGGAATACTTTGAAAGCGTGTTTAACAGTGAAGAGTCGTCTGAAGTAAGTGAAATAGAAATTCCGGAAGAAGTGGAGAGAGGTAGGGAGATAAGTGTAGATGAAATAATGAAAGCAATGAAAAGCATGAAAGTAGGTAAGGCAGCTGGATATGATAGAATATCATTCGAAATGCTAAGGGCTGGAGAGGGTGTGGTTGCAGACCTGCTGTGCACCTTGTTTTATTTATGTTGGGAACTGAAGCGGGTACCGGAAGACTGGTGAAAAGCTGTTATAGTCCCAATATATAAGGGAAAGGGCGCGCAGCAGGACTGTTAAAACTACCGCGGTATCAGCTTGCTTAGCATTGTGGGTAAACTGTATGCTGAGGTGTTAATTGAAAGAGTTATAGAAGAAACTGATGGAAAAATTTGAGATGTGCAAGCTAGATTTAGAAAGGGGATAGGGTGTACGGATCAAGTCTTTTACATGCGCATGATAGCGGAGAAGTTTTTGGCCAAAAATCAGAAAGTTTTTTGTGCGTTCATGGACTTGGAAAAGACTTATGACAGAGTGGACAGGAATGTGTTATGGCAAAGAGTGAACTCATTTGGGTTGAGCGCTCGCTTGATACAGACATTAAGGTCTCTTTATAGGGACTTTAGTGCTTGTGTCAGGATCAACGGGGTCTACTCGGACTGGTTTGGCATTTATAAAGGTGTCAGACAGGGATGTGTAGCTTCTTCGTGGTTGTTTAACCTATTTATGGACAGTTGTTTGCAAACTTTGAAAGTTGAAGAATGTGGGTTGAGAATGGGTGAGTTAACCGTCAAAAGCCTTTTGTACGCCGATGATCAAGCCATATTTGCATCGTCAGCGGCCGAGTTGCAAATGATGGTTCCTTTAATAAACTGGTCATTGAAAGAAAGGGGTATAAAAGTGAACGCAAGTAAGACGAAATTGATGGTTTTTGAAAGAGAAGAAAGTAAAACGTTATGTGAAATAAGAATAGGATGGGAGTTCATTGAGCAAGTGAATGAGTTTGTATATTTGGGATGTTTATTTAGCAGGAATGATAAGGATATAGAACGACGAGTGAATGCAGGAAATAGAGTGAATGGGGCTCTACACGCTATTATGAGGAGTCAGAATGTGTCAAATAAGGCATGTATGGCAATTCATAATGCTATACTTTAATTTATGGTAGTGAAAGTTGGGTCTGGCAGAAGAAGTATGAGAGTAGAATAAGTGCTGTAGAAATGCGTTCCTTAAGGAGTATGCTAGGGCTGAATCTGAATGACAGGCTGAGAAATAGTGTGATAAGAGAAAAGTGTGGTTTGCAAGATGACGTTGTGACAGGGGTTAAGAAAGGAATTCTTCGGTGGTTTGGTCATGTAGAAAGAATGAACGAGGAAACAGTGACAAAGCAAATTTATGTTACAGAAGTAAACAGCAGGTTCAGAAAGGGACGCCCTAGACGAAGGTTTATCGACCAAATCGGCGATACATTAAAAATGGGCCAGATTAGGAGTACCCTTAACCGACGAGCGTGTATGCGTTGATGCATGGATGTAAAGCAGTCGAGAGAGATGTGTCAGGATCGCGCCAAATGGAAGTCCGTAGTCTCTGCCTACTCCTCTGGGTGACAGGCGTGAGTTTTTATATTGAATAATAATAATAATGTCTTTATTTGCTTAGAAACACAGTATTATAGTTTGATAGTTATCACATTGAGTTTTTAGAAGAAATGGTAACATTTTTCAGGAACATAAAATCAATAAGAAATTATAGGCAAAAGATGTTATAAATAGCAAGAATTTCAAGTGTCTATAAAACCTTAAATAAAACTTCATGAAGAATTAAAATTTGAAGAAATTAAATTAACTTTTATTTACGAGATGTCTCAATCAAGATTGTCTCGAATATTTCTTAGGCAAAGTCAGACAGGTGGGTGGCAACTGCCAAGAACCAACATGTCGACAAGTTAGTATCATCAATAAGATGTTCATAACCAATCTTAAGGAGACCTCAAAATACTAATTGTGACTACGATTTGATATGTTACTTATAAAACCAGACGATTGTCGTAATTTTAATACACCACCACTACAACCTGACGATGTTGCTCTCCCTGTGTTAACAGTAGGAACAAATAATTATCGATTGATTTAGCAGAAAAAATGGTTTAGTCTGTGTCAGGATATTCTGTAGAAAATGTTGTCTCAAACAGCACAAATATGAAAAAATAAAATTCTACGATAATAGATCTGAACAACGTTTTTTACGTGGTAGAGCCATGCTGCATCTATATTATGGTTGTAGCACGAATGGGTCGGCTCGACCGGGGAAGGACCACGCTCTCACAGAATACCAGCGTAAAATAGCAGCTTAACGCTGCTGTGTTTCGTGTGGTGAGTGTAGAGAACCGGAGACCCTTTTTACTGGAAACGAGGCATTCCATCTTAGTCCTCACGGGTGACAACGCATCTGCATTTTGACTCTTAATCGAAGATAGATGTATATGTCTATGGGCCACAGCGACCACTTACCATCAGGTGGACTGTGTGCTCGTTTGTCACCCTTATCCTATAAAAAAAAACAACCTATAAATATGGGGAAATATTCTTTTTGCGGCCATTACAAGGGATTTATTAAAAAAAGTGTTCAATCGGGTTTTTAGTAATATTTTCTGACAAATTTATTGCGTTTGTGGAATTGCTTGAGCAAAAATTTCGACAATATTTTGACCTAGAAAGAAACATTGCACATATTGGTAGTGAAATATTTTTGTTGTCATTACAGCCGGTTCTATCACGTTGTAATTCCGCGCACCAGTTTATCACAGTATAATAAGACAAAACATTGTATGACAAAGTAGATTTCAGTTCTTTAAAAACACTTTTCGTTTAAAACTTTTTCAGGCAGAAATATTTAATAACCACACGAAATTCGAGTTTCTCCATTTTACATATGAATTAAGTTCTCGCCAAATGTTAAGTTTGAAGAAAAAACATTGGGCATAGTTATTAATTTAGTTTCTTCTGGCCTTGGCTACAAGATTCGGAAAAATAGAATGCATTTCCATAACTCAATGATAAGTGTCCTATTTCGAAAACTTTGATCAACCTATTTCCATTATAAACTTTCTTAACTTATTTATAATATCGACAATAACCCAAATTGCTGACTTAAGGCATCTGTGTATCGTTTAGCTGATTAAGATGGATATAAATCAGAATTATAAGCCTTTTTTGTGTCAACAAACAAAATTAATAATATATTATACGATATTACTGAACTAAACACACACATTGGTTTCAGTCAAGTGTAGCAACTTTACCAATGGAAGTTAACTTTGCCATCAGGGGTGTACTGGTACTAATATACGATTAACACGAAAAACGTAATTTTTTTCGAGATGAAAATTCAATAACTTATTGATAGCAATTATTTTCATATGGCAACAGGAAATTAAATTTTGGCATTTTATTTTAACACGGGATTATACCAGCAAAATAGCCTCTTTGTTCAGTGCTCCAGAACTTTTGTTGATTTAGTTTTAAATACTGAATGTAAGTATTTATATATTTGTGTAACGTAATATTAATGGTTAAAAAGTATAATGTCTTGTTTTTAACATGCTTGTCTTAACATTTATCTACAAAACTAACTTGGAAAAGTTACTTTACTAGTGATGTCACGATGTGACGATTATTTAGCCATGTTTGGCTACAATCAAGGGTTGTCACTATCAATCTATATTTTAACGGATTACAACTATTTAAACAAATTGTTCTGTACTTGAAATTCTATGTATGTATGTTTGTATCGATATTTCACTGTAGCAGCCCATTAGATCGATTTTAAAAAAATGAGCTTTAAACCAATTCATCTTTATCAAAAGTGAAGGGAAAGGAAAAGAAAAATCTGTATTATTTTTACAGTATTTTTCATAATTTCAACTTAGTTTATTGAAATTAATTTGCACCCAAACAGTGTCATTTTTAATGATTATGAATGTTTTGCTAATGTGGGTAATCAATATTTAGATTGATAACAATATTTATGACCTGACATCATGATAATGACTATTAAAAAAACGAATACTTGTAAAAATTTATTATGAAAAACTTTTTTTGTTCTATACTATAATCAATTTAAGCTTATTGGATAAATAAAATTATTTCGGCCAGAGTGATCAGAAATTGGTTAATTAATTAATTCGGCGAGAAGAGCCCAGCTATGGTTCTGATCCTAGCGAAGGGCCAAAATATTGTATGGTATATTGGTTTAAATGTTCAACTGCTGGTTCGGAGTTTTTAAAATAATGTTTTGACGTAAACTAATGGACTGTATGACACGGTGCGAATTTACTATTTCTTGATACTGTAAATGCCTGGACTGCCTCGTGTCTCCAGGGCTGCCGCCACGTTGGTTGAATGCCTGTTATCTTCACACATATAAACATCACAGATTATCGCAAAATATAGCGTTATTGCAAATTTCTATATATATTAATATATTTTTGTATAGTTCAATATATACGGACGTGATAGGCGGTGCGGTTGGTTGCGTGACATGCGAGCTTGTGAGAACCCCGTTAACACAAGAGTGCACATGCTAGGCATAAAAGGCGATGGTTCCATAAATTACGACGCGGCAGGGAACCATCCGACTTGTGCCTCCGCGTAGGTGGGTCCGAGTGGGTCGGTACATGAAGTCTCCACTTGGACAGTCCATGGGGCTTCGAAGAACACTTCGAGCGCCTTGTCCCCGAATTGAAAGGGTAGCGGATGCTATGCATAGACTGCTGCCTAATCTAGGGGGACCAAGGGAAGAAGTGCGTCGCCTCTATGCAGGAGTGATAAGGTCCGTAGCCTTGTACGGGGCGCCTGTTTGGGCAAAAAGGCTGGCCATCCCGTTGGAGCGTTGCTGTAGAGCTAAAATCTACAGAGTGCAGCGGAGGATGGCCACACGGATCGTGCGAGGATAAGGTACGATATCCTTTGAGGCGGCGACAGTCCTGGCTCGCTTTCCACCTCTGGACATACTGGTGGACATGAGTGCGAGGGTGTACGACCGGATGCGTGTCCTCCGCCAGAGCGTCGGGAGTGAGCCAGATGAGGTGTTCGAAGGAGTCAAGCGGCAGGAACGACTTAACGCATTCGTAACGTGGCGCGCTCGCCTATCTGAAGAGCGTTATGCGCGCAAACGCGTTGTTGAAGCAATCCTGCCGCACTTTGAAGCCTGGATGCATCGAAGAACAGGAAGACTCACCGAACAGACTTACACAGATAATGACCGGGCACGGGTGCTTTGGTGATTATTTGTGTAAGATTGGATGCGAAGCGACGGCGAACTGTTTCCACTGTGGTGGGCAGGAACAGGACTCCGCATCCCATACGCTGGGCATGTGCCCAGCGTGGGAACGGGAGCGGACGATCCTGGTAAGCCGGATCGGTCAGAACCTCTCCCTGCCAGCAGTCGTGTCGGCGATGCTGAGCAGGGACTCCGCGTGGAGGGCCGTAGCCGCCTTCTGTGAATCCGATATAGTCCAGAAGGAGGCTGCTGAGCGGTGTCGGCAGAGGACAGATCCCGCTCGGAGACGACGCCGCCAAGGCGTTCGTCACGGCCTTCCTCTTTATGATGGTGCCCCCCTACCAGAAACAGGGCGTCGGGGGTTACGGGCGCTCGGGATGGGGGCCCCGAGCGTCTAGTGATGTAACTCCTAAGGAGAACGGTGTCTCAAAAGTGGTCTCGAGCACCGTGATAGCGTTGCGATGGTGCTGGGGGTAGTAAAGTCTGCCCCTGGGACGTGCTTTAATAAAGCAAAGCGAGAGAGGGGCCCCGGTTGCGTTCCGGACGGAGATCCCGGGACCCCTTATATACGCTGATGGAGACCACCGTGGGGTTTTGGCCGGTAGGCGTCCGGCATAACCTTTCTGTTGCCCCCGCAACAGAAGGTATCCATGAGGATTTCCCCACGATAAAAAAGGCATAAAAGGTGATAGATAGGAAACCCGAAAATGGGCTTTGCAGTAATCTTATTGGAAAATAATGATCTCTGTTCTCTGATCTCATAAGGGTTAGGCGGTAGTGCAAAGTCGCGCAAACACTTATTATTTCACTAATTTATTTTTAATTTAAGGCGAGAGTATTTTTGTTTCATATATTTTAGATTTTTGTTTAAGAAATTATTGTGACAAGATTGTAATAAAAAAAATTAAATTAAGTACGTAATCAAGGATTTATGATAAGCCTGACACATATTTTCAAGTTTGTATGAAATATTGAAAAATAGGAGGGCAACTTTGCCACAGGAGTAAACTTTGCTGCTAGCAACACAATTAAAGAAGTAAGTCATAACTCTGAGTGTTGTGTGAGGTAAACTTACCTTTAACCTTGGAACAAATCCTATGATTTTCATTATAAAAAAAAAGTTGCCTATTTTCTATTTTTTAGTATTTTGTCTACTTTATATTAGTATTTATTGAAATCACTAATAAATACCAAATCTATGAATAACATAATGTCACATTTTACGTTGACGCTCAGTCTGACAGTCCTTTCAAAAATAGCAAAGCTGGCAGATTTCACGGTTCCGAACGAACAAATCTGCAATGCCGCCGCCTGCATACTGATTCTGCCGTCGATAATAGCCAGCGCTTGGCGTCTTTCTATATTTAAACAGTTTTATTATTTATTTTATTGTACATAGTTTTTTTTTAAATCAGAAATCTTTGCAAGATTTATACTCATTGGATTTCTTTATTTTACACAAGAAACCACAACAGCATTGTTAGAGCAAATTTATAACTTTCTTATTGTTCACAGAACTTTATGAGCCAACTCATTTAAAAAGCTTGAGTTGACGTAAAATGATATTGTAGAATAGAGCGTCGTTAAATTTAATTCCGATGGCAAAGAATCTCGCCATACGGTTTGCGGCTTGAAGGAAGTCAGAGTTATTTTAATTATTATTGAGAGCTACAATAATTAATTTATACGTTGTAGACCCATACTGCAGCTATACTAGTAGTATAGTTGTAGCACGAATGGGTCGGCTCGACCGGGGAAACCACGCTCTCACAGAATACCAGCGTAAAATAGCAGCTTAACACTGCTGTGTTTCATTTGGTGAGTGTAGAGAACCGGAGACCCTATTTACTGGAAAAGTGGCATTCCATCTTAGTCCTTACGGGTGACAATGCATCTGCATAAATGTAGATGTCTATGGGCCACAGCAACCACTTACCATCAGGTGGACTGTGTGGTCGTTTGTCACCCTATCCTATTAAAAAAAACACAACTTGTTTTGTACAAGACCGATGTTTGTATTAACTTAGAGTCATGCAGTATATGGCAATCAGCGATGTAAAATAATTAAATTTTTAATTATTTGCATAATTTAAAGATATGTGTTATGTTTTTGTGATAAGAGATAAGATACATAATGGCTAGATAAGGATAGAATATGTTAGAATTTTTTATTATATATTGTATTATATACTAAACTCCTATGGTAATCGAGGGTCATGCTCAGATTGTTTAATCATTTTGTAATAGTGTTTAACAGCGTCATTTTATAGCACAAAAATATAAAATAAATAATTAATTGTTTAATGCGATAATTGTTATACACCACGGCGGAAATATCTATTGCACACATTTCCATACATAAAGTAATGTATGAAAGTGTATGCAATGAATATTTCAGGAATGTTTCATAGTATAATTAGATGAGAAAAATGTTAAAATCATTTAATTTTACTGGTAACAAAATTGTATAAGAAAATTAAAATTGAATTAAAACTTATTGTCGCTGCTTAAAGCATTTAATTTGTGAATTAAACGATTGTATTGTTTAAGATATTCATGTTTATTAATAAAGATCATTGTTTGGAATGTTTGTAATAGATATTTAAGATTTATGACTCTCAAAATAGCTTTCAAAATTGCTGTATTTTGATTATTTTATTTTGCTTTTATGTGATATAAATTTTTTAATTACTAATGTAATGTATCATTTTTGTAATTTTTGCGAAATTTAATTATATAATGGCATTCCTTCTAATTCGGAAATATGATAGTGAAAATTAGCGATTAGTTTATGTCTAAATGGTGTTTGGCGCGAAGTTCTTCTTAGAGTATATATTTCACGGTGCAGTAAGAGGCAATGAGAGGCTGATATATTGACAATTCGTTCGGGGCCAGCTACGGTTAGAAAGTAGTGTAATTTTCAATATCGCATATCCAAAGGGGGCTTTTACAGTTTAATCAACGTTTCACTTCAAGATCTTCAGCATTCACCCTAATAGTTATGCATGTTGAGAGATACAGTCTACTAATGGCTGACGTCAAGACTGGGACCATTCCTTAGGGACCCGTAATCTTAGTCGTCAACCTTTCTTTTGAGAAAGGGCGACAGGTTCTGAGTCGAACGTCCACTCAGGGGTCACGCCCACCTCGTTGTTCCCAAAGCCAACGTGATGTGGTATTGGGCTGTGAACGTCAATTGGTTGATCTCTGCTGCAGATGAAGACTGTCCCCCCCTCCCTTAACAGGTTGAAACGGTTGGTTGTAAAACAAAACACATAAAACAGCACTCAATTTCTCATTTGAAATGCAAGCATTAAAACTGATAAAGTTTGTGCTGATCAGCACTATAGACATATTCCTTACAAAGTAGGTACTTTAAATGTTATTGTATATGGTAGCGCAAACAGTTGAAAGATGGATAACGGCATTGTGACAAAATGGAACGTAACCTTAAATATTATAAAACTAAGGAGCCTAACATTATATAATATTCACTAAATCCATTTAACACAAGTTCATTTCAACTCTAAACGAGAGACGTAATATAAAATCCTTGTAAGCCTAAAATATCGAGGGTACAAAACATTACACAGTAACGTTTCCTCCTTGACTTAACGCTTCTCGTTTTGAACGTCAAAACTAGTGACACTAGGGTTGTAAAATGTAGTTAAACTTTATTATAGCAGTAACATACGGGAAATTGAGTATCTTTATTTAGTTATTTATTTATTCTTTATTGCATTCCTTAATCTAAAAGAATACAAAGGGCGAACTTAAGGCCTTAACAGTGGTTGAAATGCCTAAATCTACGATATTTAAGTAAAAAAATCTCAATAACTGTTCATTTAATCCACAAAGAAAAAATACAGGGTAACAGAAGAAGATTTGATAAATGTTTTTAATTTAACAAAATTGTATTTTTGTCAACCCCTTATTAGAAAAAAAATCCCCAAAGAGTACCTATCTTTGTCATAATTTGCAAAATTTCTCCAAAACGGCACAAGCTTTTTAAATAGATCTTACACTAAAAAAAAGGTCTTAAAAATATTAATATTTTTAATTGAGAGTTTTATTTTTATTACCCGTTTTATAAGAGAATATATCATTTTTCCCTGAAATTGAATATATTTACGCGTGCGCGCATGCTCCGTCGCCATGTAAGCTCTGTCACAGTCCGTTTTCGGACATCGTCGTGGGTGGACCGCACGTCGGTGTTGGAGCGACTTCGTTTAAATATATATTAGTTTTTTAAAAGTTTATACTCAATTATAAATATTTTTATGACTGGAAATACTTAATTTAGTTAATATCCGTACACTGGTAACTGTAAATATTATTTTCTAAATAAATGAATTTTTAAAGTGCCCAAAGAAGAAGAAATTTTTGCGGCGACGTTGATTAGTGAAATTGAAAAATGCATTTTTATATAATTTAGATGTGGAACGAAGAACATGCTCTCGTTACTTAGATTGCGATAGTTTTTAATACCTATGTAATTTTATTGCTGCATATTTTTATTAATTAGTTGATAATGAATTTTTATAATTATGTATTACAATAAAACGCTGTTTTTATAAGTATGACTTTATAAAATATTATTGGGGAGAGAAATAAAGATACAGATACTTACATTTAGGTACACTGTTATCAAATTAAATCAAACAATTTAAATAAATAAAAGAATGGTGCTTACCTAAGTATAAATAACTATATAAAGACATTCTTGGGTTTATGGTTTTTTTTTTTGTTAGACAAACTATCATCTAAAAAATGTAATAATTTTAAATTGGAGAGGGGTTTCTCTACGTGATAAAGTTAGAAATGAAGGTATTTGCATTAGAACCAGAGTAACTGACATAGCTCAACGGAATATTACAGTGAAATGGCAATGGGCTAGCTATATAACTTGGAAAACATATAAAAAATAGGAAGAAAGGTCCTCGAGTGGCAACCTCGTACAGGTAAGCGAATTAGTACTCAACTTTTATTCCTCGTCACGTATTCTCATACGCTTTTCTTCACACATACACACACACACACACACACATACACACACGCACACCCGCGCAAGCACGCACGCGCACACACACACACACACACACACAGATAGGTCGCAAATAATACTTACCTAGTACTATTAGGCAAAAGTGAATAGGTTTTTGTTAAGTCAGTGCAATTCACCATATTAGACTACATAACCACTTACCGATGGGATTGTAGTTGCTTTACTACTTGCAGGGTAAAAATAGTAAAAAAAAAATACCCTGTGAAAGTTTGCATTTAGGTATAATTTTTCTAACCAACCATAAAAATATGATGAGAATATGTATATAAGTATAAAGGTTGCCTCACACGGAACAGTAATAATATAATATTATATCTTCCATTATCTCTGAAATCCGAGGTATGTTCATATTAAGAGGCTGAATAGAGCCTCATTGAAATGCATGGGGATGGTTTTGTAATTTCACGTCATTATCGAAAAAAAATTGTACGTATTTAAGGTGGCGGTTTGCAAAACACGATTCCAAAAAAATTAACTTAATAGAAAATAATTGCAAAGTTGCTTCTAAAAATACTTAAATTTTCAACGTCAATATTTTTTTACGTGGTAGAGCCATGCTACAGCTATATTTAGTAGGTGTAGTTGTAGCACGAATGGGTCGGCTCGATCGGGGAAACCACGCTCTCACAGAATACCAGCGTAAAATAGCAGCTTAACACTGCTGTGTTTCATTTGGTGAGTGTAGAGAACCGGAGACCCTATTTACTGGAAAAGTGGCATTCCATCTTAGTCCTTACGGGTGACAACGCATCTGCATAAATGTAGATGTCTATGGGCCACAGCAACCACTTACCATCAGGTGGACTGTGTGGTCGTTTGTCACCCTATCCTATTAAAAAAAACACAACTTGTTTTGTACAAGACCGATGTTTGTATTAACTTAGAGTCATGCAGTATATGGCAATCAGCGATGTAAAATAATTAAATTTTTAATTATTTGCATAATTTAAAGATATGTGTTATGTTTTTGTGATAAGAGATAAGATACATAATGGCTAGATAAGGATAGAATATGTTAGAATTTTTTATTATATATTGTATTATATACTAAACTCCTATGGTAATCGAGGGTCATGCTCAGATTGTTTAATCATTTTGTAATAGTGTTTAACAGCGTCATTTTATAGCACAAAAATATAAAATAAATAATTAATTGTTTAATGCGATAATTGTTATACACCACGGCGGAAATATCTATTGCACACATTTCCATACATAAAGTAATGTATGAAAGTGTATGCAATGAATATTTCAGGAATGTTTCATAGTATAATTAGATGAGAAAAATGTTAAAATCATTTAATTTTACTGGTAACAAAATTGTATAAGAAAATTAAAATTGAATTAAAACTTATTGTCGCTGCTTAAAGCATTTAATTTGTGAATTAAACGATTGTATTGTTTAAGATATTCATGTTTATTAATAAAGATCATTGTTTGGAATGTTTGTAATAGATATTTAAGATTTATGACTCTCAAAATAGCTTTCAAAATTGCTGTATTTTGATTATTTTATTTTGCTTTTATGTGATATAAATTTTTTAATTACTAATGTAATGTATCATTTTTGTAATTTTTGCGAAATTTAATTATATAATGGCATTCCTTCTAATTCGGAAATATGATAGTGAAAATTAGCGATTAGTTTATGTCTAAATGGTGTTTAGCGCGAAGTTCTTCTTAGAGTATATATTTCACGGTGCAGTAAGAGGCAATGAGAGGCTGATATATTGACAATTCGTTCGGGGCCAGCTACGGTTAGAAAGTAGTGTAATTTTCAATATCGCATATCCAAAGGGGGCTTTTACAGTTTAATCAACGTTTCACTTCAAGATCTTCAGCATTCACCCTAATAGTTATGCATGTTGAGAGATACAGTCTACTAATGGCTGACGTCAAGACTGGGACCATTCCTTAGGGACCCGTAATCTTAGTCGTCAACCTTTCTTTTGAGAAAGGGCGACAGGTTCTGAGTCGAACGTCCACTCAGGGGTCACGCCCACCTCGTTGTTCCCAAAGCCAACGTGATGTGGTATTGGGCTGTGAACGTCAATTGGTTGATCTCTGCTGCAGATGAAGACTGTCCCCCCCTCCCTTAACAGGTTGAAACGGTTGGTTGTAAAACAAAACACATAAAACAGCACTCAATTTCTCATTTGAAATGCAAGCATTAAAACTGATAAAGTTTGTGCTGATCAGCACTATAGACATATTCCTTACAAAGTAGGTACTTTAAATGTTATTGTATATGGTAGCGCAAACAGTTGAAAGATGGATAACGGCATTGTGACAAAATGGAACGTAACCTTAAATATTATAAAACTAAGGAGCCTAACATTATATAATATTCACTAAATCCATTTAACACAAGTTCATTTCAACTCTAAACGAGAGACGTAATATAAAATCCTTGTAAGCCTAAAATATCGAGGGTACAAAACATTACACAGTAACGTTTCCTCCTTGACTTAACGCTTCTCGTTTTGAACGTCAAAACTAGTGACACTAGGGTTGTAAAATGTAGTTAAACTTTATTATAGCAGTAACATACGGGAAATTGAGTATCTTTATTTAGTTATTTATTTATTCTTTATTGCATTCCTTAATCTAAAAGAATACAAAGGGCGAACTTAAGGCCTTAACAGTGGTTGAAATGCCTAAATCTACGATATTTAAGTAAAAAAATCTCAATAACTGTTCATTTAATCCACAAAGAAAAAATACAGGGTAACAGAAGAAGATTTGATAAATGTTTTTAATTTAACAAAATTGTATTTTTGTCAACCCCTTATTAGAAAAAAAATCCCCAAAGAGTACCTATCTTTGTCATAATTTGCAAAATTTCTCCAAAACGGCACAAGCTTTTTAAATAGATCTTACACTAAAAAAAAGGTCTTAAAAATATTAATATTTTTAATTGAGAGTTTTATTTTTATTACCCGTTTTATAAGAGAATATATCATTTTTCCCTGAAATTGAATATATTTACGCGTGCGCGCATGCTCCGTCGCCATGTAAGCTCTGTCACAGTCCGTTTTCGGACATCGTCGTGGGTGGACCGCACGTCGGTGTTGGAGCGACTTCGTTTAAATATATATTAGTTTTTTAAAAGTTTATACTCAATTATAAATATTTTTATGACTGGAAATACTTAATTTAGTTAATATCCGTACACTGGTAACTGTAAATATTATTTTCTAAATAAATGAATTTTTAAAGTGCCCAAAGAAGAAGAAATTTTTGCGGCGACGTTGATTAGTGAAATTGAAAAATGCATTTTTATATAATTTAGATGTGGAACGAAGAACATGCTCTCGTTACTTAGATTGCGATAGTTTTTAATACCTATGTAATTTTATTGCCGCATATTTTTATTAATTAGTTGATAATGAATTTTTATAATTATGTATTACAATAAAACGCTGTTTTTATAAGTATGACTTTATAAAATATTATTGGGGAGAGAAATAAAGATACAGATACTTACATTTAGGTACACTGTTATCAAATTAAATCAAACAATTTAAATAAATAAAAGAATGGTGCTTACCTAAGTATAAATAACTATATAAAGACATTCTTGGGTTTATGGTTTTTTTTTTGTTAGACAAACTATCATCTAAAAAATGTAATAATTTTAAATTGGAGAGGGGTTTCTCTACGTGATAAAGTTAGAAATGAAGGTATTTGCATTAGAACCAGAGTAACTGACATAGCTCAACGGAATATTACAGTGAAATGGCAATGGGCTAGCTATATAACTTGGAAAACATATAAAAAATAGGAAGAAAGGTCCTCGAGTGGCAACCTCGTACAGGTAAGCGAATTAGTACTCAATCTTTATTCCTCGTCACGTATTCTCATACGCTTTTCTTCACACATACACACACACACACACACACACACATACACACACGCACACCCGCGCAAGCACGCACGCGCACACACACACACACACACACACACACAGATAGGTCGCAAATAATACTTACCTAGTACTATTAGGCAAAAGTGAATAGGTTTTTGTTAAGTCAGTGCAATTCACCATATTAGACTACATAACCACTTACCGATGGGATTGTAGTTGCTTTACTACTTGCAGGGTAAAAATAGTAAAAAAAAAATACCCTGTGAAAGTTTGCATTTAGGTATAATTTTTCTAACCAACCATAAAAATATGATGAGAATATGTATATAAGTATAAAGGTTGCCTCACACGGAACAGTAATAATATAATATTATATCTTCCATTATCTCTGAAATCCGAGGTATGTTCATATTAAGAGGCTGAATAGAGCCTCATTGAAATGCATGGGGATGGTTTTGTAATTTCACGTCATTATCGAAAAAAAATTGTACGTATTTAAGGTGGCGGTTTGCAAAACACGATTCCAAAAAAATTAACTTAATAGAAAATAATTGCAAAGTTGCTTCTAAAAATACTTAAATTTTCAACGTCAATATTTTTTTACGTGGTAGAGCCATGCTACAGCTATATTTATTAGGTGTAGTTGTAGCACGAATGGGTCGGCTCGATCGGGGAAACCACGCTCTCACAGAATACCAGCGTAAAATAGCAGCTTAACACTGCTGTGTTTCGTTTGGTGAGTGTAGAGAACCGGAGACCCTATTTACTGGAAAAGTGGCATTCCATCTTAGTCCTCACGGGTGACAACGCATCTACATTTTGATACGTAATCGAGGATAGATGTAGATGTGTATGGGCCGTAGCAACCACTTACCATCAGGTGGATTGTGTGCTCGTTTGTCACCCATATTCTATTTAAAAAAAAAACTTTCTAAGATTTCAGTAAAATAATGTTAAGTATTGTAAGTACTCGTACAATTATGTCTCATGTTAATAAAGCTATTGGGCTATTGGATATGGATTTGTAATGAAGTGATTTTACTTTATAGGTTAAATAATTTATTTACCTTTCTATATCAAGAACCGGTTTTCTGTCACTCCTATTGAATTTGACAGTGCTTGCTGAAATTTAGCATCTTTAGATGGATCAGAATCGCCCGCTGATCCAGCTGTTAGATATTGCAAAAATAATCGAAAATATTTATTTTTACTTTCATGCCCAAGACTACCTTGTTTTATTTTATTACGGTCAAATAATATTTATTAGGTTATAAAGCAAGTATTTTTGTAAATGTTTTGTATGTAAATGTAAATGTTTTCATTATTTTGTTATTCTATTGTTTACAGTTATTATCACGTCTTAGCTTTACACCAAGAATTACATTAGAAATTCTTGATGGGATGCGATGTAACGCGCATACATTATTTTCATCAAGAACTATAATATATATATATATATATATATATATATATATATATATATAGTTTTTTTTTACCAGTAGAGTTTCAACAAAATCTTAAAAAAGTTCAATGAATTAAAAAGATGCCAATAATTATATAATTTCAAGTCAGTGTTTTACATTTAAAGATCAGTTATAAAGAGCCAATGTTATTATTTTCATTTTGATTAATTTAATTCGAGACTAAAATAAATGTGAAAGGGCTTTTATCTGCAATAATAATTTTCATCAAAAATAACATAGACTTATAAAAGTCATATACACGGTCAATCATACTGAAGATTATCAATTGTACTACAAAATATTTAAAAGACTATTTCCAGTATAATGACCCGAATATCATCATTAATATTTGACTGGTATACTTAAAAGTTTTATCACATGGCTAAATGATTGACTTTTATATTATGATAAGGTCATGCTTTTCTATAAAAAGTTGCAAGAAATTTTAATTCCCGGCCCTATTGGTTTGTTTTACTTTTTACTTTATTAGTGAAAAACAAAATGGACTGATCTAAAATTTTACTTTCTTGTGTAGAATAGAATAGAATGAATAGAATGATTTTTTATTCAATATGGATTATTACATAATACTTATTGAAAGTCATTATTTTATTTACCACTGGTTCGGAAAATACCTCTGTCCTGGGAAGAACCAGCAAGAAACCCAGCGGGACTTTTTTTTTTAAACATAATTTCACTTAACGATAATTTTGATTATACAATTTTAAATGAATTTTCATAGAACCAGCATGGTGGCGATCACCTTATTCCCAGGGGTTATTTTCACTCATGTATTCCTTGATATTATAATAACCCTTTTTGTACAGTTTTTCTTTAATAAAACTTTTAAAATTGTTTATTGACAAACTTTGAACATGTTCTGGGATTCTGTTGTAAAAGCGTATACATTGCCCCATAAATGAATTACTAATTCTGTGGAGTCTTGTAAGTGGCATTACAAGCTTATGTTTGTTCCTAGTGTTTAAGGTATGAACATCCTTATTCTTATTAAAGCTATTTATGTTTTTATGTACATACATTACATTTTCATAAATATATTGCGATGCCAAAGTTAATATGTTTATTTCTTTAAATTTTTCTCTAAGGGACTCTTTACAATTTAGATTATAAATCGCCCGTACGGCTCTCTTTTGCAAAACAAATATAGCTTCAATATCAGTCGCATTACCCCATAGCAAAATTCCATAAGACATTACGCTATGAAAGTAACTAAAATACACTAACCTAGCTGTCTCAACATCTGTGAGACTTCTAATCTTTCTTACAGCATATGCTGCAGAACTAAGTCTGCTTGCTAATTTAGATATATGGGGGCCCCATTGAAGTTTCGCGTCAATAGTAATACCGAGAAAAACAGTGGTATCCACAAGACTCAACTCCTCCCCATTTAAGAGCACATTGGTTTTCGAATGTTTTACATTAGGTATTGTAAATTTAATACATTTTGTCTTATTGCCGTTTAAGAGCAAATTGTTGGCGTTAAACCAATGTACTAGTTTCGATAGAGCATTATTTACATCGTCATATTTAATTGACTGCCGTTTCAGTTTGAAAATTAAAGAGGTATCGTCAGCAAATAATACTATATCGTGATTGTCCCCTACAAGATAAGGTAAGTCATTAATATAGATTAAGAACAGGAATGGGCCAAGAATCGAGCCCTGAGGAACGCCCATTGATACTACCGATCCGGAGGAACATTTACCATTAATGACGACTTTTTGAGTTCTGTTACTTAAATATGAAGTAATAAGTTTAAGCGCCAAATTTTTTACACCGTAATGTTGTAGTTTCCTGATTAATGTATCATGATGAACACAATCGAAAGCCTTGGAAAGGTCACAGAAAATACCTAAGGCATCTTGTGAATTCTCCCAGGCATTAAAAATATATTTCATAAGCTCAACACCGGCGTCAGACGTCGAGCGACCCCTTGTAAAACCAAATTGATTTTTATGAAGTAATTTATTTGTATTAAAAAAAATTAACAATTGATCCAAAATTATTTTTTCAAAAATTTTACTGAGAGTTGGTAGTACAGAAATAGGTCTATAATTAGCGGGGTCCAATGTACTACCAGATTTAAATAAAGGTATTACTTTACTATACTTCATTAAATCAGGAAACACACCAGAATCGATACAAGTATTAAAAATAATAGCAAGATGAGGTGCAATTAAATCTATTATGGACGTAATCACTGTAACGGAAATCCCCCACAAATCTGCGGTTTTCTTTACATCAATGGTTTTGAAGTATTTTACAATATTATGCGGTAATACTTTTTCAAATCTAAATTCTTTTAAACAGGTATTAACATTCTGTTTAAGTAATGATTCGGCGACAGTTGGAGAAGCATTCAATGACTCTGTTGTCAAGATAGGAACATCAGTGAAATATTTCTCAAACACCGCTGCAACTTCTTGATTTGATTTAGTCAATTCATTATTAATTTTTAATTGATAGTTTGAATTACGAGGTTTCTCATTACCGGTTTCGCTGTTAATTATACTCCACGTCATTTTAATTTTATTCTTAGCTGTCTTAATTTTGTTACTAATATGTAATGATTTGGCTGTGGAGCAAACTCTTTTAAACATTTTAGAATAATTTTTTACATATTCTTTAAAAGCATCGGAAAGATTATACGATCTTTCATGGTAAAGGTCATATAACCTTCGTCTGCTTTTATGAATTCCTACTGTCGCCCACTCATTAAATGCCTTGCGACTGTTTTTGGAGAATGTTTTAGAAGTGAATGTTTTATTAAATTCATTGTTTATAAAGGTAAATAATTCTCTATATAAATAGTCTGCATTGTTCTTATAAGAAAGGGATGGAAGGATTTTTAACATATTACTTCTAAATCTCTCCAGGCGTTTTGCATTAATAGGAACAAACACAATTTTCTCATTTACCTGTTTTTTGTGCATATAAGGTAACGAAACCAGTTGTCCACAGTGATCTGAACTAAGTTTTTGAATTATTGATTTGTTGATTGGTACAACACCTGTAAAAATATTATCAATACAAGTTGCACTACACCCTGCAATACGTGTAGCTTCAAAGAATAAATTATTAAGATTATAGGATTTGAACAAAGAACAGAATTTAATACTGATGGAAGAAGTTTCCAGGAGATTGATATTAAAGTCTCCACACACTACAAGAGATTTATTCTGTTTATTAAGCTTAACTAAAACTTCTTCCATAATTTTTTCAAAAGTATCATAACTTGAACATGGGGGTCTGTAAACACTGACAACAATAAGGTGCTCAAGCTCAACACATGCCATTTCTACAGTACGCTCAACAGAGAGGCTCACAATGTCTTTACGTTCTTTACATGATAAGGACTTATTAGCTAATATTAAGGAGCCACCACGTAATTTAGTATCTCTATTGAACGAACTGACCACCTGGTGATTACTGAAATTAAATATGGAGTTGTATTCTTTCAACCAATGTTCTGTAATACATAAAATATTTATACTGTTACTATTTAAAAATAATTCAATTTCTAATTCTTTGCCTAACATACCTTGTATATTTTGATGCACCAGGTTGATACAGTTTTTATTATTTTTATTTTGTAAAATTGCATAATTATGTATTGGTAAGTTGCATTCTAAGCTATTTAAATTATCTTTGCTAGAGATTACCTCTATTGTCTTATTATCTAATTTAAATTACTTGGAACTGGTTCCAAATCAAATGTAAAATTATTTTGTTGCTCAAAAGAAGCAGGTGTCAAGGTAGCCAAATCATTGGCTGAGTTAAAATATAAATAATAAGATAGCGTATCTGCTACCAGTCTTAAACTATACTTTGATAGGTAATACCTATCTCTTGTCAAAAACTTCTTAGTTAAATTATTAATATCAATTAAATGAAATTTATCATTATTATTCTTACAATTAAATGTCAAATTTAAGTTATTGTTACATGTCAAGTTATGCATCATTAAATTTAAATTATGTCTTAGTTTATTTTCCTGTGGCCACCCCTCTATATAAGGCAATGTAAACAAGATAACTTTAACCACATTTATGTTATTGAGATATTCAATATATTTTAATAATTGATTCTTGTTCATATTGCCTCTTCTCCCAACAAAAATTATTAATATACTATTAGGGTTAAATTTACTAGTTAAAATTTTATTCATAATATCACTGAATGATGCTCCAGGCATGCAGTAATTACTTATCTGTTGCCTTTTTAAACAGTTATTCAATGATATACCCAAGTTTTTGCCTATGTCATCACTATACACAATTATATTATTTTTTTCATTATATGAATTACTTTTTAAATTTATCTGCTTTGTTATGGTACTATCATAGAGTGTAGGTAAAGAAAATGAAGTATTACTGCTTGTCATATTATTAACACACACTGTCCCTAAAGAACCTGGCAGTGAGCGCTGATATTCAGTTTGATATTTTAATAAGGAGTCAAAACGTTCCTCGTTATATTTGCAGGACTTTACCAGATTATCCATGGCCAGTATGTGTTCTTTTATCTCATTCCCTGCAGATT
The DNA here is from genome assembly GCA_963668995.1 of Parnassius mnemosyne. Taxonomy (NCBI): domain Eukaryota; kingdom Metazoa; phylum Arthropoda; class Insecta; order Lepidoptera; family Papilionidae; genus Parnassius; species Parnassius mnemosyne. The sequence goes on from CAVLGL010000091.1 coordinate 14,703,780, forward strand.
GATATTTATTTGACATAATTTGTAATGAGGTTTGAAGTGATAAAATTTCTGAATTAAGACACTCTATTTCAGTCTCATAACAATTTTTCATGTTTTCCACCTCAATTGAATATAATTTAATTTTACTAATTAACTCTTGCTTTTCCTTACATACATTTGTATAATTTTTAATATTAATTTTAGTTTTAACTAAGTTTTGCACTTTCCTAATATATTTATTAATTTTTATATATTTTTTTAATTTCCTTCTGCTGCTTGTAATCCTTTCTGCTGTTCTTGATGTGGTAGAATCATCAGTCAAATCTATTGTTGTGGAGGGTTGCAACGTTTTATGAAATTTACATTCTACGAGCTCCTCGAAAGTGCCCTCCTAAAAGGAAAGGAAGTGTGCTCCTAAAAAGTGCTATTTAGAATTTTATGCAAATGATAATTAAAGTTTCTATGTAAATAAGTGTAACATAGCGCGTATTATATTCAATGGTAGCGGCCATCCGTATTTGCAAAGCCAGCATCATTTTCTGTACAGAAACCGGCAAAGTGTTGCTCAAGGCACTATAAACAAAGCAGCTGATAAAATGTTACACTCATAACTGTTAACAAAAACTGTTTCCGAAAATGGTCTTATAGATAATAATAACTATTTCGCCGTGTTAGGTGCAGGAGCTATTATTAGAAGGAGAAGAGGTAAAATTTTGTTTTAGAAATGCGCAATCAATATTGTTTTGTCTGCAATTGAGCATAAAATAAAAAATAACTTCAGCCAAAGAGCATAACTGGCATTATACTCAGGCCTATCAATTGGTATGGAAAAAAATAATTTTACCAGGTTTCAAAAATCAATCAAAATTAAAAAAAAACATATATATTAAAATCAAAAAATGTATATATGTATGTCTATACATACATATAATGATTTATGGCCGCTTAGTAACTGACGGTGACTCACTATAACATCCTACAGTCACGCCGAAACTAAGAGGAGAGAAACACTGTAGAAAAGGTAATAATTTATTGCGGAAATTTTGTGATAAAATTAAAAAAATTATAAACTTATCCAAGTTAATCTAACTTAGTCTAACTTATCCTTATGCATTACAAAAAAACAAATAATAAAATAGTGAGATGGCGTCAGTTTTTAAGAAGATATAACAAAAATAAATTTCAATAAAGTTCAGTATTTAATTAATTATATACCGCTGACACTTAATCACGCTTTTCGAAACCACGCCAGTTGTAAACAATACTTGTGTGAAAAGACAAAATCTTCTTTTCAAATTTCCGCCGAGTTGTAAGTAGAAGGTCAAATAGGTCACGTGTCAATTTTAATTAAATATATTTTATATGAAGTGATCTTGACTACGTTTCATCAATTAACCATTGGTAAAAATTAAAACAGGAATTTTACGATTGTGTTTCCAAAAAAAATTATTAGTTGAACCTTGCAGCTTGTTCATTATTTTTATTATAAATACCTATAAATGTATATATTATTAATAAATAGTTCCTATAATATAATGGATTATTTTTTATTTTGCCCTATCTGCAATGTTCTACGCTCTATAGAAAATGTGGCGTATGACATGACTGACAATCTTTCGAACGTTTTATCTAGGTATAAAGATGTTTTACGTTTTCGTCGCCTCCACATGATATTTTTGTCAGCATAAGGTACCCTTCTATATCTGAAACGAATATAAATATTGCTACAAAGTAAAGTTATAGGCTATACAAGTACTACTACTGGGCACAGGACTCTTTTTTTATTTCTGAACGGGTTTTAGAGCAAGGAAATGCCCGCCGTGCTTCCCCAATGCGTGTTGACGAAAACCGCAATTACAAATTTCATTCGTGCTGTCGGGGTCAAACCCGGGAAAATTTACAGCGAACGCTTTGATGACATATTTTTAATACGACACAAATAAATACGATTTAACATATATAATAAAAATTCTTACGTACTTGAAACTTGAACACTTGATAGCTCGTGATGCCTACCGGACAAAGCTACAGCACCACACCGTGCAATGTAATTGAAGATGCGTAACCGTGACATAATTCTCAGTGATGCGCAAGTATAACAGGCAGTATGTCACTTATATAATTGTCATCTCTGCAGTCTATTAATCTTTGCACTTTTATAAGTAATACAGAACGTAGTTGCTAGACGGTGTTGACATCGGCTAAAATCTCTGCGATCGCCGTTTCGTCAAGGTCATTCAGGCTAGTTAAAGCCTTAATGCCTTGTGGCATTCTCTACCAGTCAACCCATGGAGTGGTGAGAATTTGAAGTAGGTGTAGCAATATAGAATAAAAACAAAATAGAAATTTATAATTAATTACGTTATATATACATTTTATTAATACATACAATAAATAAACTATAAAAATATATCCTATTTATACATGTATACAAATATATACGTTCATACATAAGCATACATATATTCATACCAACATACATATACAAATGATACATATAAATATATACGTCTATAATATAAATGACATGGATGATTCATCTAAGAAGCGTTGTCTTTAACAGATGATTACGCACCAACTTTTTAAAAGCAAACTTATTGGGAGCTTTTTCTGATGTCGTCAGGCAAGGAGTTCCAAAGGCGTGCAGCCTGAACTGTAAAGGAGTTACCATAGAACTCGGTGAAGTGAACTGGAAGACATATTTTGTTGTTAGAAGACGAACGTAGAACCCTATCATGAGATGAGGAGATATCTTTACTATGTTTATTAATTTATTTTTTTAAATAATAAATTAAATAGATAAAATTATTTCACAACAAAAACAACTTGATAAAAAATACTCAAATTAATACCACTTTCCCCACATAAAACGTGTCTTTGAGCTGCAAATCAAATCAAATCCACTTACTATCAGGTGGACTGTGTGCTCGTTTGTCACCCCCATTCTACAAAAAACCTCACTCACAAAGGTTATTTTGATCTATGTATTTCTTAATATTATAGTAACTCGTTTTCATCTATATACAAAAAACCCTTTTTATAGAATTTTCTATTTTATTATAAAATCATATTATACACATTGCCCCGTAAATGAATTTATTATTCTGTGAAGTCTAGTAAATGGCATTTCAAGCTTGTGCTTTTTTCTTGCATTTGAAGTATGCATATCTGTGTTTATCCAAGCTATTTATATTATGTATTTATTGTATTACATTTTGATTAATATACTTTAAAGCTAAAACTTATAATATTGTATTTATTTTTTTACTTTTCTGTAATGGAATAAAATATCCCAAATGTAATTTTGCTTATAAATTGCCCTTACGGCCATCTATTACGAAACAAATATTATAGTTTCCATGTCAGTCACGTTTCCCCATAGCAAGATTCTATTAAGGCATTACGCTATGAAAGTAATTAAAATAAACCAAAGTAACTATCTTAAGGTCGTGGTAACTCAGGGCCTAAGCGCTCGCTGTAAATTTCACAGTACGTGAGCAACCTGGGTTCATTAATTGCAATAATTTTAAGTGCTGACTTACGACATGCTCGGCGGTGAAGGAAAACATCGTGAGGAAACCTGCATGTCTGAGAAGTAAGAAAAAAAATATTTCGAAGACATATGAAGTTCGCCACCGCACATTGGAGCAGCGCGGTGGACATTTCTTTGCCCTAAAACCCTCTCAGAAATTATAGGAGGAGGTCTGTGTTCAGCAGTTGGACGTATATAGGCTGTAACTTTAATGTAGCTGTCTTATCATAGGTAGGGTTTCTAATCTTTTTTAAAGTATGCTGCGGGAAGTTTTATAAGACTCCTTGCTAATTTAGATATATTAGGGCTTTATCGTAATTTTGTGTCAATATTAATTCCAAGAAAGTTATGGTTTTTCAAAGAGAAGAAAGTAAAACGATATGTGGAATAAGAATAAAAGGGGAGTTGGTCGAGCAAGTAGATGAGTTTGTGTATTTGGGATGTGTATTTAGCAGGGATTGTAGATATGATAAGGATATAGAACGACGAGTGAACGCAGGAAATTGAGTGAATGGGGCTCTACATCCTATTGTGAGAAGTCAGAATGTATCCAAAAAGGCACGTATGGAAATTCAAAATGCTGTGTTAGTCTCTACTTTAATGTATGGTACTGAAAGTTGGGTGTGGCAGAAGAAGCACGAGAGTAGAATAAATGCTGTAGAAATGCGGTCATTAAGGAGTATCTTAGGGATGAATCTGAATGACAAAGTGAGAAATTGTGTGATAAGAGAAGAGTGTGGTTTGCAAGATGATGTTGTGACCAGTATTAAAAAAGGAATGTTTCAGTGGTTTGGTCATGTAGAAGGAATAAATGAGGAAAGAGTGACAAAGCAAATTTATGTTGCAAAGTTGAACGGCAGAGTCGGGAAGGGACGCCCTAGGCGAAAGTTTATCGATTATATTTAAAAAATATTTTGATACTTAATTAAGGATAAAAGTAGATGTCTATTGGCCACAGCATCCACTTACCATCAGCTGGACTGTGTGCTCGTTTGTCACCATATACTATAAATAAAAAAGAGACGTGATCATACTGCCGAAGACTGTAAATGAAACGGATACAGTTGTTGAGAAGTCGATCCAATTTAATGACCAAGTAATTGACTGCATCGAAATAACACACATCTTCATATTAAAACATAGGAAGAATAAGTGATTGAACTAGAACTTTCTTCGTACAAGGCGGTGAGAAATTTTAAATCAATACAGTTGTCTCAAATTAGTGCAGATTTTACGGCTAACTTCCTCGACATGTCTGCGCATAGTAAGAGAACAATCCAAGGTTAATCCTTAGTCCCTAACACGAGAGCTGTACGTAATTATCTCGCCATTATAAATCAGTGGATTTATTGATGTATGATTAAGTTCACCGAATTGACGTGCGCTGATTAAGACTATAGCTGGGCATTTGCTGGGATTAACAGTGACCCCGTACCTTCTTGACCAATCAAGAATTCAACTATGATCCGAGTTAATCACGGGCACAACTTTATTCATGTTAGTAGCATCGGCATGAGCATACAGTTGCAAGTCGTCGGCATACATAGGGTAGGAGTACGAAAGTTGCAAATAATCATAATAATAAATATAGAGAAAAGTAATGAAGAGAGAATTTCACCTTGTGAAATACCAGTGGTTAAGTCACACCAATCGGACACCATACTGTCGATACGGACGGCTTGCTGGCGAATACGAAAATAGGAGGATACCCAATTCCGTGCTGATAAGGAAAAACCTATGTAGGACAAGATGGTGATGAGAATATCATGGTCAACGGTGTTAAAGGCGTTAGAAAAATCTACTAAAACTAACACCGTCAATTTTTCAAACTCTATGCCATCACGAACATGCTCTATTATTTTTTAAAAGCACCGTTGTGGTGCTATATCTGGGTCGAAATCCTGATTAGTGTTGATTTATTAAGTTGCTTTTAGTTTAGAAATTTTTTTTTGTGTGCCTTCCTAAACTTTTGATAAAAACTTCAAAAACGAGATAGGCTGGAAGTGGTTGAGAGCACTGGGAATAGAGATTTTCAGAAGAGGGAGAACAAAGTCCTTCTGTAAATGAAGGAAACTTCTCGGTAAGCAATGAGCGGTTTATATTGTAGGTTGAAATTGGTACAATACGTTCTGAAACATACGATATCATGGTTCTTCCTATGTTGTCATGACCCACTTTGACCTTTGACTTAAGTTTGTGTAACACTTTTAAAACAGCCTCCTCAGTGACAGTAGAAAAAGAGAATGAATCAGTACGCGGAAATGACATGGAAGTAATATCTGAAATAGTTTTCATTTTAATGTGAGATGGGAGACAATCTGATGAAGAAAAGTGAATATTGAGATCATTTACATATAAAAAGAAAATATCTGAGATTACTTGCTTTTTAGTATTAGTCTCTGATTGCGATTACTTATTTAAGAAAACATGAAAATATTAGCGTTGAGCAGACTTCACTACCTGATTGCAGCGATTCCTAACCTTTTTGAAAGCCTCCCAGTTCTGTACAGTACGGCAAGATTTATATGTAACAAAAGCGCCAATTTATTGCCAGGCGTACGTCGTTAGTGATTCACGGAACTGATGAGCGTTTAATTACAACGATCTAGCGCATGTGTTTTTTAAATATTCAATAATTCAAAATTAAACTCTATAATTATATCATCAACTAAAACGGTATTTAATACCGGAGACCAATCAATGGCAGATACATAATTAATTATGTTGCTTAAGCGTGAGCTGAAGGTAATAATCATCATTAATGGAGTGAAGAGACGAGCTCTTATCACTTGCTGATACTGAAATTTCTTCATCAGACATAGTAATTTAAAATAAATTCCATATTCCTAAGACAAATATATACAAAAATAACTTAGTATGCTAGAATATAGTTTATATGAATAGAATAGAATAATTTTTATTCAATATTGATTATTACATGATTCAAGTTGAAAGTCATTTTTTATTTACCACTGGTTCGGAAAATATCTCTGTCCTGGGAAGAACCAGCAAGAAACCCAGCGGGACTTTTTCTTAAACACAATTTCACTTAACAATAACTTTATTTATAAAATTTTAAATTTATTTTCATAGAACCAGCATGGTGGCGATCACCTTAATCCCAGGGGTTATTTTCATTCATGTATTCGTTGATATTATAATAACCCTTTTCGTACAGTTTTTCTTTAATAAAACTTTTAAACTTGTTTATTGACAAACATTGAACAAAATTAATTAATAATTCTGTTGAGTCTAGTAACTGGCATTACAAGCTTATGTTTGTTCCTAGTGTTTAAGGTATGGACATCATTATTCTTATTAAAGCTATTTATGTTTTTATGTACATACATTACATTTTCAAAAATATATTGCGATGCCAATGTTAATATGTTTATTTCTTTAAATTTTTCTCTGAGGGACTCTTTACAATTTAGTTTATGAATCGGCCCGTACGGCGCTCTTTTGCAAAACAAATATAGCTTCAATATCAGCCGCATTACCCATAGCAAAATTCCATAAGACATTACACTATAAAAGTACTGAAATACACTAATCTAGCTGTCTCAACATCTGTGAGACTTCTAATCTTTCTTACAGCATATGCTGCAGAACTAAGTCTGCTTGCTAATTTAAATATATGGGGGCCCCATTAAAGTTTCGCGTCAACAGTAATACCAAGAAAAACAGTGGTATCTACAAGACTTCACTGCTAATAATGTCTACGGGCAGCGGACAGCCACTTATCAGGTACCGCATTTAATAAATAACTTACCTTTCGATTTACGCGAAAAAACTTTACAAAAATCGGACCGCACGTCGGTGTTGGAGCGAATTCGTTCAAATATATATTAGTTTTTTTTAAAGTTTATACTCAATTATAAATATTTTTATGACTAGAAATACTTAATTTAGTTAATATCTGTACACTGGTAACTGTAAATATTATTTTCTAAATAAATGAATTTTTAAAGTGCCCAAAGAAGAAGAAATTTTCGCGGCGACGTTGATTAGTGAAATTGAAAAATGCATTTTTATATAATTTAGATGTGGAACGACGAACATGCTCTCGTTACTTAGATTTTGATAGTTTTTAATACCTATGTAATTTTATTGTTGCATATTTTTATTAATAAGTTGATACTGAATTTTATAATTATGTATTACAATAAAACGCTGTTTTTATGAGTATGACTTTATAAAATATTATTGGGGAGAGAAATAAAGAAACAGATACTTACATTTAGGTACACTGTTATCAAATTAAATCAAACAATTAAATAAATAAAAGAATGGTGCTTACCTATCCGAGTACAGAACCAGAGTACGAAACCTATCCAATTGCAGAGAGGTGTAAGACAGGGTGAAGTCATATCCCCGAAACTCTTCACCGCTGCATTGGAAGACGTTTTCAAGCTTCTGGACTGGAAAGGATACGGTATCAACATCAATGGCGAGTACATCACTCACCTTCGATTTGCCGACGATATAGTCCTTATGGCAGAATCGCTGGAGGACCTAAGCACTATGCTCAATGACCTCAATAGTGTTTCCCAACGGATAGGTCTTAAGATGAACATGGACAAAACAAAGATCATGTTTAATGTCCATGTCACACCTATGCCGGTAGTTGTTGGGAGCACTAAGCTCGAAGTTGTTGACGAGTATGTTTACCTGGGACAAATAGTCCGACTAGGTAAGTCCAACTTCGACCGAGAGGTCAATCGACGGATTCAACTCGGCTGGGCAGCGTTCGGGAAGCTACGACACATCTTCTCGTCAGACATACCTCAAAACCTTAAAACGAAATTGTACAACCAGTGCGTGTTGCCAGTGATGACTTACGGAACTGAGACGTGGTCCTTCACTGCTGGCCGTATGAGGAAGCTCAAGGTCGCTCAGCGAGCTATGGAGAGGGCTATGCTCGGAGTTTCTCTGCGTGATAAACTTAGGAATGAGGATATCCGCAGTAGAACCAGTGTTACCGACATAGCCCAACGGATTAGTAAGCTGAAGTGGCAGTGGGCCGGCCATATAGCTCGAAGAACCGACAACCGATGGGGAAGAAAGGTTCTCGAGTGGCAGCCTCGTACCGGTAGGCGAAGTGTAGGGCGTCCCCCCACGAGATGGAGTGACGACCTGGTAAGACATGCAGGAAGTCGATGGATGCAGGTGGCTCAGGACCGTGCTCTGTGGCATTCTTTGGGGGAGGCCTATGTTCAGCAGTGGACTTGTGAAGGGCTGTAATGATGATGAATGATGATGCTTACCTAAGTATAAATAACTATATAAAGACATTCTTGGGTTTATGGCTTTTTTTATGTTAGACAAACTATCATCTAAAAAATGTAAAAAATTTAAAATGGAGAGGGGTTTCTCTACGTGATAAAGTTAGAAATGAAGATATTTGCATTAGAACCAGAGTAACTGACATAGCCCAACGGAATATTACAGTGAAATGGCAATGGACTAGCTATATAACTTGTAAAACAGATAAAAAATAGGAAGAAAGGTCCTCGAGTGGCAACCTAGTACAGGTAAGCGAATTAGTACTCAACCTTTATTCCTCTTCACGTATTCTCATGTCATCGTCATCATTCATCAACGTCATCTCATTCTTCACACACACACACACACACACACACACACACACACACACACCCACACACAAGCACGCACGCACGCACGCACGCACGCACGCACGCACGTACGCACGCACGCACTCACGCACACACACACGCACACACACAAATAGGTCGCAAATAATACTTACCTAGTACTATTAGGCAAGAGTGAATAGGTTTTTGTTAAGTCAGTGCAATTCACCATCTTAGACTACATAACCACTTACCGATGGGATTGTATTTGCTACTACTTGCTGGGTAAAAATAGTAAAAAAATTTAACCTGTGAAAGTTTGCATTTAGATATAATTTTTCTAACCAACCATAAAAATATGATGAGAATATGTATATAAGTATAAAGGTTGCCTCACACGGGACAGTAATAATATAATATTATATCTTCCATTATCTACGCATGAAAACGTTTAATATCTCTGAATCCCGAGGTATGTTCATATTAAGAGGCTGAATAGAGCCACATTGAAATGCATGGGGATCGTTTTGAATTTCACGTCATTATCGAAAAAAAATTGTACGTATTTCAGGTGGCGGTTTGCAAAACACGATTCCACAAAAATTAACTCAATAGAAAATAATTGCAAAGTTGCTTCTAAAAATACTTAAATTTTCAACGTCAATTTTTGCTTACGTTGTAGAGCCATCATCATCATCATTACAGCCCTTCACAAGTCCACTGCTGAACATAGGCCTCCCCCAAAGAATGCCACAAAGCACGGTCCTGAGCCACCTGCATCCATCGACTTCCTGCATGTCTTACCAGGTCGTCATTCCATCTCGTGGGGGGACGCCCTACACTTCGCCTACCGGTACGAGGCTGCCACTCGAGAACCTTTCTTCCCCATCGGTTGTCGGTTCTTCGAGCTATATGGCCGGCCCACTGCCACTTCAGCTTACTAATCCGTTGGGCTATGTCGGTTACTCTGGTTCTACTGCGGATATCCTCATTCCTAAGTTTATCACGCAGAGAAACTCCGAGCATAGCCCTCTCCATAGCTCGCTGAGCGACCTTGAGCTTCCTCATACGGCCAGCATTGAAGGACCACGTCTCAGTTCCATAAGTCATCACTGGCAACACGCACTGGTTGTACAATTTCGTTTTCAGGTTTTGAGGTATGTCTGACGAGAAGATGTGTCGTAGCTTCCCGAACGCTGCCCAGCCGAGTTGAATCCGTCGATTGACCTCTCGATCGAAGTTGGACTTACCTACTCGGACTATTTGTCCCAGGTAAACATACTCGTCAACAACTTCGAGCTTAGTGCTCCCAACAACTACCGGCATAGGTGTAACATGGACATTGAACATGATCTTTGTTTTGTCCATGTTCATCTTAAGACCTATCCGTTGGGAAACACTATCGAGGTCATTGAGCATAGTGCTTAGGTCCTCCAGCGATTCTGCCATAAGGACTATATCGTCGGCAAATCGAAGGTGAGTGATTTACTCGCCATTGATGTTGATACCGTATCCTTTCCAGTCCAGAAGCTTGAAAACGTCTTCCAATGCAGCGGCGAAGAGTTTCGGGGATATGACGTCACCCTGTCTTACACCTCTCTGCAATTGGATAGGTTTCGTACCCTGGTTCTGTACTCGGATAGCCATCGTAGCCCTACTGTACAAGCACTTCAACACTTCGATATACCGACAGTCAACTTGGCACCGCTGAAGGGACTGCAGCACCGCCCAAATTTCGACGGAATCAAAGGCTTTCTCATAGTCCACATACGCCAGACATAGTGGCAAATTGTACTCTTCGGACTTCTGTACAATTTGCCGAAGGGTATGTATGTGGTCTATGGTGCTAAAGCCCTTTCGGAAACCGGCTTGTTCGGGAGGCTGGAAGTCGTCAAGTCTGCGCGCGAGACGATTCGTAATGACTCTCGAAAACAGCACGTAGACGCGGCTCAGAAGGGAAATCGGTCTGTAGTTCTTCAAGAGAGCGTTGTCGCCTTTCTTGAAGAACAAGACCACCGCACTTCTTTTTTTTTATAGGAGAGGGGGCAAACGAGCATGCGGCTCACCTGATGGTAAGTGACTACCGCTGCCCATGAACAACTGCAACACCAGGGGAATCGCAGATGCGTTGCCGGCCTTTTAAAAAGGAGTACGCTCTTTTCTTGAAGGTCCCTAAGTCGTATCTGTCCGGAAAAATCGCTGATGGTAATCGATTCCACAAGGAGGTCGTGCGAGGAAGAAAACATCTTCTAAATCGCACAGTGGTGGACCGCCAATCATCCAGATGGTGTGGATGGTATCGGGAGTTCTGCCGCGATGTGCGTTCGTGAAATTTGGCGGCTGGGATTAATCCGAACAATTCCTCAGAGCACTCCCCATGGTAGATGCGAAAGAAAATGCAAAGGGATGCAACATCTCTTCGCAGTGCCAATGAATCGAGCCGATCGGAAAGGGCTCGGTCGTCGACAATTCGAGCCGCTCTGCGTTGGATGCGGTCAAGTGGAAGGAGCTGGCACTGGGGAGCCCCTGCCCAGAGATGGGAACAGTATTCCATGTGAGGCCGAACTTGCGCCTTGTAAAGTAGCAAGCGGTGTGCCGCCATGAAATACTGTCCCGCTCTGCTGAGCACGCCAAGCTTTTTAGAGGCCAATTTGGCCTTCCCTTCCAAGTGACCACGAAACTGCACGTCACTCGATATGTCGACTCCGAGGATACCGATACTGGCTGAGGTAAGAAGGGGAGTGCCTTGAAACTGAGGAGATACGACAAAAGGGTTCTTTTTAGCGGTAAACGCGCAAACTTGTGTCTTCTGAGGATTAAATTGGACTAGATTTAGTCGCCCCCAATCCGAGACTTTGTTCAACAAAGACTCGACTTCAGACACAAGTTTGTTCCGGTACTCAGCGACGTTTTCCCGAGAAATATTGGCACGGCCGGTGTATAGAGCATCACCAGTGCTGTCATCCGCATAGCAATGAATGTTACCAGTTAGCAACATATCATTGATATGCAGAAGAAACAGCGTTGGTGATAGCACACAGCCTTGTGGAACACCAGCGTTAATAGGCTTGTAGTCGGAGCATGCACCGTCTACAACGACCTTGATGCTCCGATCTGCAAGGAAGCTGGTGATCCAATTGCACAATTTCTCGGGAAGCCCATAGGAAGGGAGCTTCGAAAGAAGCGCTTTGTGCCAAACCCGATCGAAGGCCTTCGCAATGTCCAGACTAACGGCCAACGCCTCCCCCTTGGACTCTACTGCCTCCGCCCATCTATGGGTCAGGTAGACCAGAAGATCACCAGCTGATCGACCCCGACGAAAACCGTATTGGCGGTCACTAATCAGCTGGTGATCCTCAAGGTACCGGATGAGCTGGCAGTTAATAATGGATTCCATTATTTTGGAGAACAAGGAGGTGATCGCGATAGGCCTATAGTTGGATGGGTCTGAGCGGTCGCCTTTTTTAGGGATCGGGTAGATAAAAGCTGTCTTCCATGAATTCGGGACTACGCCTTGGGAGTAGGAGTACCGGAAAAGACGCGTTAGGACCGGTGCCAACTCCGGAGCACACGTCCTCAGCACAATTGGGGGGATTCCGTCAGGCCCACTCGACTTCTGGATGTCCAGGGAGAGCAGTGCTTTGCGAACCGAGCGCTGTGAGAACAGCACATCCGGCATGGAGCACTCACACCGCGGGATGGTCGGCGGTGTTTTTCCCCCGTCATCAAGAGTCGAGTTGGACGCAAAAAGGGAGCCTAAAAGGTCGGCTTTGTCTTTTGCGTCATGGGCCAGTGAGTCATCCTCCCTGTGCAGAGATGGTAGTGATGGCTTACAGAAATTCCCTTGGACAGCCTTGGCGAGAGACCAGAATGCACGGGTTCCCGAAGGAAGGCGAACTAGTTTCTCGCCAATTCTGCCTATGTGCTCTGACTTTGCCTTGGCAATAACTCTTTTGAAGGACCTGGAGGCGAAGTTATACTTCTTTTTAAATGTGCTGGTATTTACATCCCGAGTCGCCGAAGCCGCAGCCCAGGCTTGATAACACTCCTGCTTACTGCGTAATGCAGTCTTACAGGAGCGACCAAACCAAGGCTGAGATCTGCCTCCGATGGGTACCACAGATGATGGAATAAATAGTTACATTCCCTGTAGCACCACATCAGTGACAGAGTCAGCAACAGCGCTGGGATCATCCGGCGAGAAGCAAACCCGCCCCCATGGGTAGGATGCAAAGAAGGACCGCATTCCGTCCCAATCCGCCGACCTGTAATGCCAAACACGGCGGCAACCTGCAGAACGCAACCGCGAAGGGAGCGTGAGTGGCACCATACTCCGGATCAGACAATGGTCCGAAGAGCCGAGAGGGGCATTGACGGAAACCTGATATCCGTCCGGATGAGAGGTCAGCAGAAGGTCCAACAGGGAAGGTGTATGATCCTCCACATCTGGAATCCGCGTAGGCGAAGTAACCAGTTGTGTCAGACCATATGCCAAGGCAAAGTCATAAACAGATCTCCCCGCATGATCGGTTAGACGTGAACCGAGCCATTCGGCATGGTGGGCGTTAAAATCGCCAAGGATCACGATCTCTGCGGATGGGACCTGTTGTAGCAAGAAATCTGTAGCCATTTGGACGTGGTCAATGAGTCGGTCTGTTTCGGCATTACCGCTATGGGACCTATAGAGGCACCCGTAGACGCGCGGATGGTCGTCGCTGTCTACGCGTAGCCAAAGGATGGACAGGTCCGAACCTTCAAGACTGCCGAGGCGTAGAGAACAGATGTCCTCTCTGACATACACGCAAACTCCAGCCCGAGGCACAAAGGAATGCTCCAATTTGTACCCCGGGTAGGAGAGATACGAAATATCAGCCAGAGAAGAAACCTGCGTCTCGGTCAGAAAGAGCAAGGCCGGCTTCGCCGTCTCGAGATGGTAGTGGACGGCGTTTAGGTTAGAGTGAAGTCCCCTGATGTTGCAGAAATTCACGGATAGCGTGGCAGGGGTCGCCTTGGTGTTCTTGCTCAGTTTGCCCCTAGCAGTAATGCTTTTGAGCGGAATTTTGCCCCCCCCCAGAATACGCAGGGCAGCCTGAGCACCCACGCTCAGGATCGGAATAACATGGTCGTGGATGCTCAGCGAGGGATTCTCCAGGGGTGCTGGTACCCTCCTGGGGTAGTTCTTCGTGTAATTCCGCTACTATGTTGATGGGGGGGGGGGGGGGGGGGAATTGGGCCTCCGGCCACCTGCACTCACCAGACGAAACGCAGAAGCAAAGCTTCTACTTCACGCCGGTATTCTGTGAGGTCGTGGTACCAACCCGGCTCGAGCCGGCCCATACATGCAACAGCAAAAACTGCTGCGTGGCTCTACCACCGTTTTTAAGGTGCTGCAGAGCCATTCTAATCTCGCTCAGACTGACGTCCGGGATATCTTCGGAATAGTGTCGGATGAGACTCGCTCTTGGATCGTTACTCACACTTGCGTGTGGCTCCAACGATGACGTGTACAGCTGCCCATAGAACCTCTCAATCTCACTCAAAATCTCAGGTGTCCCGGAAACGATGCTGCCACATTCTGTCTTCAGCTTTGACAGGTGGCTCTTTCTGGCAGACAGATCTCTGGCAAAGACTTTGGAGCCTTGGTTCCGCTCCGCTTGGTAGAGCCATGCTGCAGCTATATTAGTAATAGGTATAGTAGTAGCACGAATGAGTCAGCTCGACCGGGGAAGGGCCTCGCTCTCACGGAATAACATGTAAAATAGCAGTTTAACCCTGCTGTGTTTCGTATGGTGAGTGTAGAGAACCGGAGAACCTTTTTACTGGAAACGAGGCATTACATCTTAGTCCTCACTGGTGACAACGCATCTACATTTTGATACGTAATCGAGAATAGATGTAGATGTGTATGGGCCGTAGCAACCACTTACCATCAGGTGGACTGTGTGCTCGTTTGTCACCCTCATTCTATTAAAAAAAAACTCTCTGAGATTTCAATAAAATGATGTTAAGTATTGTAAGCACTCGTACAATTATGTCTCATGTTAATAAAGCTATAGGGCTATTTTGATTTGTATTAAAGTGACTTTACTTTATAGGTTAAATAATTCATTTACCTTTCTATATCAAGACCGTTTTTCTGTCACTCCTATTGAATTTGATAATGCTTGCTGAAATTTAGCATATTCAAATGGATCAGAATCGCGCGCTGATCCGGATGTTAGATGTTGCAAAAATAATCGAAAATATTTATTTTTACTTTCATGCCGAAGACTACCTTGTTTTATTTTATTACGGTCAAATAATATTTATTAGGTTATAAAGCAAGTAATTTTGTAAATGTTTTGTATGTAAATGTTTTCATTATTTTGATATTCTTTTGTTTACAGTTATTATCACGTCTTAGCTTTACACCAAGAATTACATTAGAAATTCTTGATGGGATGCGAGGTAACGCGCATACATTATTTTCATCAAGAACTATAATATACAGAATGGGGTCCCACATATATGCAACAAATTAAACCACAAGTAATACTAGTCCATAGAAGTGTAGAAAAATTAAATATTAATTAAAACCCGTAAAATAGAAAAGTGAAATATTCAAACAAAATAAATATTAAAATAAATTCATTAAAAGTAAACACTCTGTTTAGACAACGTACCTTGACCCCTTGGAAGAGTGACAACGTTGCACGCGGGTGGCATGGCGGTTGGCGGCAGGCAGCGTTATTGTTTGTCGGCACGGCCTATGGTTCGTTGGACAATGTGCGACGAAATAAAAACTTACTCACTAAACTGTTTAGGTATTTTACCGCCACTTTTTTATTTCGCGAAAATGGAACTGAACGAAATAAATATTATTGCATATTAGTAGCAAAATTTAATGAAACCCTAAGTTTTAAAATTTTCAAAATAGTTCTTGAATGCACAAGTTACATCGCCGCATAATGTTGTCCTGAGGCTTGCTCGAAAAATTTCGTTCAGGATCCAGACTGGCTCTGAATTCTGAATCGGCTTTTAATTTGTTAAAGGCGGCAACAATACGATTGCGCAGTTCATCTTCGGTTTCGAAAATCTTCGAGTACACTTCATTTTTAATAAAGCCCCATAAAAAGAAGTCTAGAGGAGTGAGGTCAAAAAAAGTAAAGTAGTGTCAATATCACAGTGAAAAAATAAACGTACTTAAAACACTATTTACACACACAAAGTAAATTAACTAATAAGTGTCTATTTCACCGTAAAAGAATTGTTTGACTAATTGTATTTATCTTACAATAATATGATAATTATCTTACGATAAATAATTGCGATGCGCGTAGGCAGCGAAACGCACCTGTATCCTGGAACAATTGCGCGTGAACTGGAAGCTAAACTTCCAAATTCCAAAATGGCGAAAATAATAAAAGTAATAAATAGGGCGGGCACAAGGTGCAATAATCGTTTATCGATACTTTTCTTTTTACGCTTACTTACCTACTACTTTTGAATACAAGTAATTTTGATTTTTGATTAGATAACAATCGACAAGTTATTGACTTTAAAAAAAAAAGTTTATTTTTGTACAATTGAACTTACGAAACTACCGATTTGTGACTTCCTGGGAAACGGTTCAGTATGTGTGACTTTTTAATTGGTTGTTTTTATGGGTTTTTTATCATGTTAAAATAATTTATTATCTCTAAATCTACAAGAACACACTTAAACAAAAAAAGCTTTAAAGTTTAGCTTTTGTAGTGTTTTTAGGATTATCATAACAACACGATAATTCTAAAAAAACCATACCCTAAGTGTTTATAGCTAAACATTTTTTTTGTTTATCGATTATTACTTACTCCCTTTGAAAGAAACTAATCGTCGATAACAGGTGTCCTACACTACGACAAACCCGCGCGCGCAGTTGCGCCGTCGCCTTTGAAGTACGCCGCGTGCCTCGTGCCGCTTGTTTATGCACGCCGACAAAAGACACCGCTGTCGATACGTCGCAATACCAATAGTTTGCACTGCATGGCAACGTCGCTTTTTAATGTTCAAGGATTCAAGTTCATTGAATCATTGACTTAGTGACCCAATTCTATAGAGAGTTCAAATTTGCTTAAAATTAAAACTCTACTTTTTGACCTAATTACTGGGCCGATTATGTTCATTTTTTGTATATCGTCAGCAAAGGCGATAACAAGTATGTGGTTTCGTTTATTGCATATATGTGGGACCCCATTCTGTATATATTTGTTATTTTTTTACCAGTAGAGTTTCAACAAAATCTTAAAAAAGTTCAATGAATTAAAAAATGCCAATAATTATATAATTTCAAGTCAGTGTTTTACATTTAAAGATCAGTTATAAAGAGCCCAAGTTATTATTTTCATTTTGATTAATTTAATTCGAGACTAAAATAAATCTAAAAGGGCTTTTATCTGCAATATAATAATTTTCATCAAAAATAACATAGAATTATAAAAGTCATACACACGGTCAGTCATACTGAAGATTATCAATTGTACTACAAAATACTGAAAAGACTATTTCCAGTATAATGACCCGAATATCATCATTAATGTTTGACTGGCACACTTAAGAGTTTTATCACATGGCTAAATGATTGACTTTTATATTATGCTTTTCTATAAAAAGTTGCAAGAAATTTTAAATCACGGCCCTATTGGTTTGTTGTACTTTTTACTTAATTAGTGAAAAACAAGATGGACTGATCTAAAAGTTTACTTTCTTGTGTAAAAAGTGCTATTTAGAATTTTATGCAAATGATAATTAAAGTTTCTATGTAAATAAGTGTAACATAGCGGGTATTATATTCAATGGTAGCGGCCATCCATATTTGCAAAGCCAGCATCACTTTCTGTACAGAAACCGGCAAAGTGTTGCTCAAGGCACTATAAACAAAGCAGCTGATAAAATGTTACACTCATAACTGTTAACAAAAACTGTTTCCGAAAATGGTCTTATAGATAATAATAACTATTTCGCCGTGTTAGGTGCAGGAGCTATTATTAGAAGGAGAAGAGGTAAAATTTTGTTTTAGAAATGCGCAATCAATATTGTTTTGTCTGCAATTGAGCATAAAATAAAAAATAACTTCAGCCAAAGAGCATAACTGGCATTATACTCAGGCCTATCAATTGGTATGGAAAAAAATAATTTTACCAGGTTTCAAAAAATCAATCAAAATTAAAAAAAAAACATATATATTAAAATCAAAAAATGTATATATGTATGTCTATACATACATATTATAATGATTTATGGCCGCTTAGTAACTGACGGTGACTCACTATAACATCCTACAGTCACGCCGAAACTAAGAGGAGAGAATCACTGTAGAAAATGTAATAATTTATTGCGGAAATTTTGTGATAAAATTAAAAAAAATTATAAACTTATCCAAGTTAATCTAACTTAGTCTAACTTATCCTTATGCATTACAAAAAAACAAATAATAAAATAGTGAGATGGCGTCAGTTTTTAAGAAGATATAACAAAAATAAACAAAAAAATAAATTAAAAAAGTTCAGTATTTAATTGATTATATACCGCTGACACTTAATCACGCTTTTCGAAACCACGCCAGTTGTAAACAATAATTGTGTGAAAAGACAAAATCTTCTTTTCAAATTTCCGCCGAGTTGTAAGTAGAAGGCCAAATAGGTCACGTGTATATTTTAATTAAATATATTTTATATGAAGTGATCTTGACTACGTTTCATCAATTTAACCATTGGAATAAATTAAAACAGGAATTTTACGATTGTGTTTACAAAACACATTATTAGTTGAACCTTGCAGCTTGTTTATTATTTTTATTATAAATACGTATAAATGTATATATTATTAATAAATAGTTCCCATAATATTTTGGATTATTTTTTATTTTGCCCTATCAGCAATATTCTACGCTCTATAGAAAATGTGGCGTATGACATGACTGACAATCTTTCGAACGTTTTATCTAGGTACAAAGATGTTTTACGTTTTCGTCGCCTCCACGTGATATTTTTGTCAGCATAAGGTACCATTCTATATCTGAAACGAATATAAATATTGCTACAAAGTAAAGTAATAGACTATATAAGTCCCTCTACTGCGCACAGGACTCTTTTTTTATTTCTGAGAGGGTTTTAGGGCAAGGAAATGCCCGCCGTGCTTCCCTAATGCGTGTTGACGAAAATTGCAATTAAAAATTTCATTCATGCTGTCAGGGATCAAACCCAGGAAAATTTACAGCGAACGCTTTGACCCAGATCTATTAAAACGATACAAATAAATACGATTTAACATATATAATAAAAAACTCTTACGTACTTGAAACTTGAACACTTGATAGCTCGTGACGCCTACCGGATAAAGCACGCACACAACAGCACAATGTAATTAAAGATGCGTAACCACGACATAATTCTCAGTGATGCGCAAGCATAACAGGCAGTATGTCACTTATATAGTTGTCATCTCTGCAGTCTATTAATCTTTGCACTTTTATAAGTAATACAGAACGTAGTTGCTAGACGGTGTTGACATCGGCTTAAATCTCTGCGATCGTCGTTTCTTCAAGGTCATTTAGGCTAGTTAAAGCCTTAAACGAAATTTCAATTTAGCATCAAGTCAAACCTCCGTATTTTTTAGATGTTAATTAGACCTTAACATGTATGTTTTTCTTTTGATGTGATAAATATTCTAAAAAAAAATTAAATCTATAATGGACGCAATAACTGTAACGGAATCCCCCACAAATCGGCGGTTTTCTTTCGATCAATGATTTTGAAGTATTTTACAATATTATGCGGTGATACTTTTTCAAATATAAATTAGTTTAAACAAGTATTAACAATCTGTTTAAGTAATGACTCGGCGACAGTTGGAGAAGTATTCAATGACTCTGTTGTCAAGATAGGAACATCAGTGAAATATTTTTCAAACACCGCTGCAAATTCATAATTTGATTTGGTCAATTCATTATTAATTTTTAATTGATAGTTTGAGTTACGAGGTTTCTCTATACCGGTTTCGCTGTTAATAATACTCCACATCATTTTAATTTTATTCTTAGGCGTCTTAATTTATATATGTATAATATAGACATAAGATAAGTAGTGTATAAGAATAATCAAGAATATAAGAACAGGTATTATTTTATCACATAATCTTTTCTCAAGTTGACTAATACTTACAAAGCAGAAAATATGAAAATTAAATTTTACACAAGTAAAAATTAAGATCAAAGGCAAAACATAACACTAGCGGGTTGCAAGTAGTCAAAGTAAAATTTAAGACTTAGGAACTAGCAACAACAACAATTAATGTAATATTTCACTTAAGTATAAGACAATACATGTAAAGTGTCACTGTCGTTCAAAAGTGCCATACCATATTTGCCTTAACCATAACGTGTCACTGTCATTCAAAAGCGACAAATATTTTATGACAGAATCAAAAAATAATAACAAAACCAAAAGTAAAAATTGGTAGTAAAAGGAAAAAATAAGAAATTAAACATACCTTCTTAACTAAACAAAATTGCAAAATCAAACCACTAAACTTACTTATTACTTTATAACAATAATGTTAAGTTTATTTACATAACATAATATACAATATTTTATTATATAAAATATTAAAAACTAAAATAAAGAGAAAAACTAAAACTAGTAACTTAATTATCATACAGTCCTACTCCCCGCGGTATCGTGCCAAGAACGCTGGCTGCGTTTCCCCGCTGAATGACTATACTTAGCTTTTGAGCGAGAAAAGAACCATTATTACTTTTTTATATGTAATCTTTCCAAATTATTTGTTTGTTTAAAATAGTATTATAGTTCTCTGAAGTTTTACATGTTTATCCTTTTATATAGATCTAATCACAAGTTTAACCTAACAATTGAGATGTTGTCTTCACAGTTACATTGAACATTCACCTTTACTTTTTAACCCTTATTGGTGGATTTTTTCTTCAAATGTATGTAAACACTTCTCAAGCTTACCTATTTAAAAAAAGCTATCACATTTGACGAAGATTCGCGAAAGAAACATACAAAAATGCATACAGTCTATTTGAGACCTCGGCCACATTTACGTCGGCTATAAAGGTAAAATGCTGCTTAAAACAAAATCAAAACAATGTAATATTAGCATTTGCACACCACTAAAGTATAATAAATTTGCCGTATAGTGGCGGTCAAGAATATCCACTACCCCATATCATCCCGTGGGTGTCGTAGGAGGTGACAGATGGAAACATATCAGGAGATGGGCAGCAGCGTCTTCATAATAACAACTGAAAATAAAAAACCACGGCAACTATGGCAAATATCCCCCTTATAAGGCAATCTTTGGGGAGGACTATGTTCATAAGTGGACTATATTAGGCTTTGACAGTAACGGTAATGGTAAAGTATAATAAATAGATACCTACTGCTATTTTTACGCTTGAGTATTTTCCACAGTGCTACATACCTGGTAAAAAAGAACGATATATGAGAAAAAAGTAAATAAATTTACAACTTTATTGTTCAAATGAAAACAGTAATCAAGCTTTTTTAACGCTACCTAACTTTGGAACTTTCCACATTAAAATATATCTTCATTGTACCATTGTAGTCTGTTCAAAGTTTTGTTTCAACTTGTTTTGCTGGTTCACAATTCACGCGCTTAAGTTTACTAACAGTGTTGTTCCTTTAGTAGTTGTTAAAGTATATTTTTTTTTTGTTATAAAATCATAGTAACAAGCGCACTCACAGTCCAACTGATGGCAAGTAGCTACTGCAGCCCATGGATACTTGCAACGAACTTTAAACAAACAAGGATATAAATGCGTTGTCACTTTTGAGGACTAAGATGAAGTGCTTCTCAGTCTGTTATTATTATGGCTATCAATACCCCTTAGGCTAGAATACACGAGTGTAAACTCTGCTGTGTTCTATGTTTTCAGCACCAGAAATAAGTAAGACGGTGATACAAAAAAGTCCTATGATCTAGTAACCTAATATTATTTGAATAAAACTATTTTTACGGATTTTATCGCGTTTAATTTACTATTTTAATTTCCGTAGTTTCGGGTGTTTTACAGCAACCCATGGTCACGGGTGGGATTGATGTTTGATGTCCCGATGTCACAGTTAGCTCGGCCGGTAAATATAAGAAATCTAATGTTATTTTATGTGATAGAGCCGTGCTGCAGCAACATTATGGCTGCAGAATGAATATATTGGCTCATCCGGGGTAGGACTACGTTCTCACATAACATCATCATGACAGCAGAATAGTACCTGTGATCCATATGGTGAGTGTAGAGAACAGGAGTACCATTTCGTTGGTCCTGCATACGGTCCGAATGCTCCTCCTACCTGGTCTATGTGATCCGCATCTGAATTTTGATTATTAATCAATGCTAAATATGTTTGTAGAGACTAGATGAGGCGCGCCCGCACTACTCGTTGCTCAGACACGCTACGCCGTGTCGTAATACAGACCAAGCCGCGTGCCTTGGTCAGTCATCACAGTTGTGTAAAGCTGATTCCCCTCCATATTTCCGTACGCGGTAGTACCATACGTATAATGAAGAGAACTTAATTAACACAATTTGTTTTTCTTGCCAGAGCAAAAGAGAGAAAATAGATACTTTAGGTAAATTATAATGCAATTTTAAATTTGAAACAAAATCTATTTATCTATTATATTATGGTAAGCTATTAGATAATATTTAAAAATTGCCTGGGGTATTATTTTATCATAAAATTCATTATATTTTATAAACTATTTTAACTTGTATCGCGTAAAATTTTCTGTAACTATCTATATTATAATTCTATCATATTAAAATCTTTCATAGTTTTTATCGCGCATCGCGTTACTAATCATGATATTGTATTATTTTCTAATGATACTTCCTTGTTCTTTAAACTTAAGCGTCTATCATTTAAATGTGACAAAGTGAATAATGCTATATCAAAATAAGTGCATTGGTTTAACGTTAATGATGTGCATTTAAACGGCAACAAAACTAAATGTATTTTTTTTTATAGGAGAGGGGGCAAACGAGCATGCGGCTCACCTGATAGTAAGTGACTACCGCCGCCCATGAACAACTGCAACACCAGGGGAATCGCAGATGCGTTGCCGGCCTTTTAAAAAGGAGTACGCTCTTTTCTTGAAGGTCCCTAAGTCGTATCGGTCCGGAAAAATCGCTGATGGTAATCGATTCCACAAGGAGGTAGTGCGAGGAAGAAAACATCTACTAAATCGCACAGTGGTGGACCGCCAATCATCCAGATGGTGTGGATGGTATCGGGAGTTCTGCCGCGATGTGCGTTCGTGAAATTTGGCGGCTGGGATTAATCCGAACAATTCCTCAGAGCACTCCCCATGGTAGATGCGAAAGAAAATGCAAAGGGATGCAACATCTCTTCGCAGTGCCAATGAATCGAGCCGATCGGAAAGGGCTCGGTCGTCGACAATTCGAGCCGCTCTGCGTTGGATGCGGTCAAGTGGAAGGAGCTGGCACTGGGGAGCCCCTGCCCAGAGATGGGAACAGTATTCCATGTGAGGCCGAACTTGCGCCTTGTAAAGTAGCAGGCGGTGTGCCGGCATGAAATACTGTCCCGCTCTGCTGAGCACGCCAAGCTTTTTAGAGGCCAATTTGGCCTTCCCTTCCAAGTGACCACGAAACTGCACGTCACTCGATATGTCGACTCCGAGGATACCGATACTGGCTGAGGCAAGAAGGGGAGTGCCTTGAAACTGAGGAGATACGACAAAGGGGTTCTTTTTAGCGGTAAACGCGCAAACTTGTGTCTTCTGAGGATTAAATTGGACTAGATTTAGTCGCCCCCAATCCGAGACTTTGTTCAGCAAAGACTCGACTTCAGACACAAGTTTGTTCCGGTACTCAGCGACGTTTTCCCGAGAAATATTGGCACGGCCGGTGTATAGAGCATCACCAGTGCTGTCATCCGCATAGCAATGAATGTTACCAGTTAGCAACATATCATTGATATCCAGAAGAAACAGCGTTGGTGATAGCACACAGCCTTGTGGAACACCAGCGTTAATAGGCTTATAGTCTGAGCATGCACCGTCTACAACGACCTTGATGCTCCGATCTACAAGGAAGCTGGTGATCCAATTGCACAATTTCTCGGGAAGCCCATAGGAAGGGAGCTTCGAAAGAAGCGCTTTGTGCCAAACCCGATCGAAGGCCTTCGCAATGTCCAGACTAACGGCCAACGCCTCCCCCTTGGACTCTACTGCCTCAGCCCATCTATGGGTCAGGTAGACCAGAAGATCACCAGCTGAACGACCCCGACGAAAACCGTATTGGCGGTCACTAATCAGCTGGTGATCCTCAAGGTACCGGATGAGCTGGCAGTTAATAATGGATTCCATTATTTTGGAGAACAAGGAGGTGATCGCGATAGGCCTATAGTTGGATGGGTCTGAGCGGTCGCCTTTTTTAGGGATCGGGTGGACAAAAGCTGTCTTCCATGAATTCGGGACTACGCCTTGGGAGTAGGAGTACCGGAAAAGACGCGTTAGGACCGGTGCCAACTCCGGAGCACACGTCCTCAGCACAATTGGGGGGATTCCGTCAGGCCCACTCGACTTCTGGATGTCCAGGGAGAGCAGTGCTTTGCGAACCGAGCGCTGTGAGAACAGCACATCCGGCATGGAGCACTCACACCGCGGGATGGTCGGCGGTGTTTTTCCCCCGTCATCAAGAGTCGAGTTGGACGCAAAAAGGGAGCCTAAAAGGTCGGCTTTATCTTTTGCGTCATGGGCCAGTGAGTCATCCTCCCTGTGCAGAGATGGTAGTGATGGCTTACAGAAATTCCCTTGGACAGCCTTGGCGAGAGACCAGAATGCACGGGTTCCCGAAGGAAGGCGAACTAGTCTCTCGCCAATTCTGCCTATGTGCTCTGACTTTGCCTTGGCAATAACTCTTTTGAAGGACCTGGAGGCGAAGTTATACTTCTTTTTAAGTGTGCTGGTATTTACATCCCGAGTCGCCGAAGCCGCAGCCCAGGCTTGATAACACTCCTGCTTACTGCGTAATGCAGTCTTACAGGAGCGACCAAACCAAGGCTGAGATCTGCCTCCGATGGGTACCACAGATGATGGAATAAATAGTTACATTCCCTGTAGCACCACATCAGTGACAGAGTCAGCAACAGCGCTGGGATCATCCGGCGAGAAGCAAACCCATTGGTAGGATGCAAAGAAGGACCACATTCCGTCCCAATCCGCCGACCTGTAATGCCAAACACGGCGGCAACCTGCAGAACGCAACCGCGAAGGGAGCGTGAGTGGCACCACACTCCGGATCAGACAATGGTCCGAAGAGCCGAGAGGGGCATCGACGGAAACCAGATATCCGTCCGGATGAGACGTCAGCAGAAGGTCCAACAGGGAAGGTGTATGATCCTCCACATCTGGAATCCGCGTAGGCGAAGTAACCAGTTGTGTCAGACCATATGCCAAGGCAAAGTCATAAACAGATCTCCCCGCATGATCGGTTAGACGTGAACCGAGCCATTCGGCATGGTGGGCGTTTAAATCGCCATGGATCACGACCTCTGCGGATGGGACCTGTTGTAGCAAGAAATCTGTAGCCATTTGGACGTGGTCGATGAGTCGGTCTGTTTCGGCATTACCGCTATGGGACCTATAGAGGCACCCGTAGACGCGCGGATGGTCGTCGCTGTCTACGCATAGCCAAAGGATGGACAGGTCCGAACCTTCAAGACTGCCGAGGCGTCGAGAACAGATGTCCTCTCTGACATACACGCAAACTCCAGCCCGAGGCACAAAGGAATGCTCCAATTTGTACCCCGGGTAGGAGAGATACGAAGTATCAGCCGGAGAGGAAACCTGCGTCTCGGTCAGAAAGAGCAAGGCCGGCTTCGCCGTCTCGAGATGGTAGTGGACGGCGTTTAGGTTAGAGTGAAGTCCCCTGATGTTGCAGAAATTCACGGATAGCGTGGCAGGGGTCGCCTTGGTGTTCTTGCTCAGTTTGCCCCTAGCAGTAATGCTTTTGAGCGGAATTTTGCCCCCCCCAAGAATACGCGGGGCAGCCTGAGCACCCACGCTCAGGATCGGAATAACATGGTCGTGGATGCTCAGCGAGGGATTCTCCAGGGGTGCTGGTACCCTCCTGGGGTAGTTTTTCGTGTAATTCCGCTACCATGTTGATGGGGGGGGGGGGGGGGAATTAGGCCTCCGGCCACCTGCACTCACCAGACGAAACGCAGAAGCAAAGCTTCTACTTCACGCCGGTATTCTGTGAGGTTGTGGTACCAACCCGGCTCGAGCCGGCCCATACATGCAACAGCAAAAGCTGCGTGGCTCTACCACCGTTAAAAATATTTATTACGTATAAATATAATTTAATACGTATTAAATTTACAACAACGAATGTTAAAAATCTGAATATCAATGTGTTTTTAAATGGGGAAGAACTGACCCCTGTTGAATCCTATGTTTTTCTTGGCATCATTCTCGACGCAAAGCTTCAGTGGGGCCCCTATATATCCAAACTAGCAAGCAGACTAAGCTCTGCAGCTTATGCTGTAAGAAAGATTAGAGATCTTACTAATGTCGAGAGAGCTAGTTTAGTTTATTTCCATAATGTCTTATGGGGTTTTTCTGCGGGGATATGTGGCTGATTTAGAAACTATTTTTGTTTTGTAGAAGAGGGTCATAACAGCTATTTACAACCTTAAACCAAAAGAGACTCTTAGAGAAAAACTCAGTATATTTACGAAAGTTTAATGTATGTTCACAAAAACAAAGATAGTTTTAGTAAAAAAAGTGATATACATTCTGTAAATACTAGGAACAAACACAAGGTAGTGATATCGGTCTCTCGACTTCACAGACTCAGTTATTCATTCTTGCGGCATTGTGTACGCTATTACAACAAAGTCCCAGAAAATATACAAGGTATTAGAAAGTTTAAATATTTAATTAAACGAAAGCCGTGTAAAAAGGGTTATTATAATATAAATGAATATATGTTTGACAATAAATAATAATAAGGTGGTCCCTACCAAGCTGTTTCTAAAATAAATTTTGTAAATAGTTTGTTATCATTTATATTGTAAAATTTATTTAAGATAAAAGTCAAGTATTTAATTCTTTTCTATTCTATATACTTTGTTGAAAGGGTCCAGCCCGTCGCTCGGCGGCCATCCTTCAACTAAAAGGATCCAACAGTCAGGACTTAATCAGTCATAGACGTTCTACCCCACTAAACTGAAATCACACCACGTTGAGTTCAGGAACAACGAGGTGGAGGTGACCCCCATGAAGGAGTATCACACAAGGTATATTGCCCTCTCCTAAAAGAAAAGTTAGACGACTATGACTACGGGTCCCTTTGGGGTGATCCCGGTCTTGTCATCCTTTGAGTGGACTGTATCTTCTACCTTTTTTTATAGGATATGGTGACAAACGAGCACACAGTCCACCTGATGGTAAGTGGTTGCTGTGACCCCTAGACATCTACATCTATCCTCAATAAAGAATCAAAATGCAGATGCGTTGTCACCCGTGAGGACTACGATGGAATGCCTCTTTAATCTACCTATTTGGAAAGTGCAGTGGGAAACGGACGGCTCCGTGGCGCAGTGGCTTCGCAATCAGTTGTTGCGCTGGGGGCCGCGGGTTCGAATCCCGCACGGAACAAGTATTTGTATAGCCTACAAATAATTATTCCGGGTCTGGATGTTTGTCCTTGTGCAATTTATGTTTGTAAACTGCCTCAACGACACAGGAGAAAATCCTAGTATGGGGGTAACGTTTGTTAAAAAAAAAAGCAATTTTATCTTCGTAATTTCCCCATAACAGTGCAACGTTTAAACTTTCACTAGTTTTCCTATTACTTCGTTATTGCCTTTTTTCTTACATTAAACTGTAAACTCGTAGGTTGTTCCGAACGAATTTCTACTACGTTGTGTTCTTCTGTGCGCATTCTGCGCCACAGGTACAGGCCTCGGGGCATCTCCCCATTACCTGGGTATTCCTCACGGCCCATAACTATGGGCCGGTCTTGGGTGCCTTCTTGGCATTTATCATTAATTACAGCGACACGGGTTTAATTCCGGTCGCTGTATATTGGTTGTCGTCTTGAAAAAAGTTTTCCTGAAACCGCCTAAAAAGGCGGGTAATATGGCCCTCGCCTGAAAAAGGGGTATATTATGGCCGATTTCCTGAAAAAGGCGCCTAATTCAGCCTATGCCTGAAAAAGGCGCCTAGTTCGGTCTGTGATGTTCCTGTGGCCTGTTGGCCTTTCAGTGGCATTGTGGGATTTACTCGACTCCCTAATCTATATAGGGAGGAGTTCTCTTGGTAATGGTCGCCCGTCCGGGGGGCGGGCGTGCAGCGGCGCGAAGTTGTTGAGGTGTGGGTGTGGCCCTTTGTCAGCGCGGTTGAACATACCGCGCGCCTACCGGACCACAAATTCTTTTAGGCTTTCTATCTTCAGGTCGGCCGCTATCACGTCGTTCCGGACGTAACGACCAGCACTGACAATGGTCCTTAATGCCAAGTTCTGTTGGGCTTGCAGTCGCCGCTTCTGCCGGTCGCTCAGGAGCGCATACCTGGCCGGAGCAGCGTATGTTAATACTGGTCTAACGTACTCGTACATTTTGTATATTTTTAGTTTTGTATTGATTGGTAACTTGGATGCCAGTACGGGACGCAGCGCCGCCCGCGCACCTCTCGTGTTGCGGACGACGACATCGACATGCGCGGTCATGCACAGCATTCTATCGATCCGGCATCCAAGATACGTCACGGCCTTCTGGTATTCGATTTCCTGTCCTCTGAGCGTCAATGATGGTGGTGGTTTCCTGTAGCGGCGAGTGAGCAGAGCGGCCGTCTTACCAACATTGACAGCCATCCTCCACTCATCCAGCCATGCTGGCAGCAAGTGCAACAGCCTTTGCATCCTGGCAACTGCGATGTGGGCTCTTCTGGTGAGGTGAAGTAGGCACTATCGTCCGCGTATAGCGCGAGTTCAACGTCGTCCTCCCACTCACGCAGGTGTCCTTCCAGTGTTGGGATATCGTTGGTGTAAGCCGCGTACAGGATTGGTGACAGACAGATGCCCTGTGATACGCCGGCTCTGATGGTCTTCATTGCGGACATGGCGTCCTCTACACAGACGTAGAACTTTCTGTCAGCCAGGAATGACGCCACTAGCCGCAACATAGCAGGAGGGATACTGGTTTGATCTTTTAATTTGTAGAGTAATCCAGAGTCCCACATTCTGTCGAATGCCTTCTCTATATCGAGAAGGACGCCCAACGATATGCGGCCGAAGTTGTGCTCAGCCGCAAGGTAGTGCAGCACCCTGGTCAGCTGTGTTGCTGTTGAGTGATCCCTCCTGAATCCATGCTGCTCCGCCCGAAGTTGAATGCACGGGCGGAGGCGTCTTAGCATTAATCTTTCTAGCAGTTTAGCTATGTGCGGTAGTAGCGTAATCGGTCTGTAGCTGGCAGCTATACGCCTGTCCTTCCCGGGCTTCGGTAATACGATTATTTTTCCTATCTTCCAATCCTCCGGGAAGTGGGATGTCTGCAATATTCCATTGTAGATTCGTCCGATCTCTACTAATGTCCTATTGGGCAGCTGTCGAAGCGCAGCGTTGGTGATCCTGTCGTGCCCCGGCGCCTTCCTGGGTTGCAGGCGGGCTACTGTCCTCCGCAGTTCAACGGGGGAGATGTACCACTCTCCTGCAAGCGGTGGCGCGGGTGATGACAGGAACTCCTGTACGCGGCTTTCCTTTCGGGCATGAAGATCCAAGAACTCCGCACTTGCTGGGTTCGGCATAAATTGCTCCTCGAAGTGCTCTACAAGGATATCCGCTCTACCCTTGGCATCGTATCGACGTTCGCCCGCACTGTTGGTCAGCGGGCATACGGCAGGGCGTTTTTTAGTCAACTGCCGGTTCAATTTGTAGAGCGACGCATCTTGCTCGTCTGCCTTCACGATGCGCCGCTCCCAGGCCTCTCCTCTGTGGGCCTGGATTGCAACCGACAGTTCATCTGACATCCGGTTTAGTTTGGTCTTCAGTCTTGGGCAGCGAGTGCTCGCCTAGAGCTTCCTTAGCGCTCTTTTTCGCTTAATTTGCTCACATATATTACGCAGCAGTACGTCCCATCTGGATGTTATCGGGGCGACCGTAGAGGCCGCGTCGAGAGCTTCTTTGATAGTATTGGTTATTTTTGTTGCAGCGGCCTCTACGTCGTCCGCTGTATTGAGTGATGTAAAGACTGGAGGTCTCTCTTGCAGATGTTGATGGTAGAGCCCCCAGTCTATTCTAGTCTTGAATGCTCTGGGTGGCGTAGTCACTGCCCTGAGGCCAAGGGTAATTAGTATCGGGAGGTGCTGCGTATCCATGTCGTACAGCACCTCTACCACTATCCAACAAATTTTCAAATTACCACTATCGTCGTCGCAAGCTATACGCGAAAGAGAACCGCACACCGCGCGTCATTTCAACATATCTTAACATTGATTTTCACCATTGCACCCTTGTATTTTACCCCATATCTTTATTACTATAAAACATATGGTTAAAATGTTATTTATAAGAAACACATACAAAGTCCTATCATTATGATATACATTACATCGTTATCACACAAAAACTTATTAAGATATTCAAGAAAATACACTTATTATACAGAACATTTTCAAAGTTATAAATCTTAAATATCTAACACACATGGTTAAAATAACTTTATTAATGAATATCTTAACTAATAGAATAGTTTGAAACACATTCTAAAGATACTTTTAACTTTTGTTCAACTTCAATTTTCTTATATAAATATATTATTATTTCACTATTTTAACCACAAATTGAGGCACTTTTTAGGAAAAACGGTGCAATAATAAGATAAGTACACAATTTTTAGACGTCTTGGTAATACGGTGTATAAGGAAAGGTCTCGAGGTTTCGCTTTGCTAATTTTGGCAAAATCTGTTTTTTATATGGGTTAAGGGTGACAAACGAGCACACAGTCCAACTGATGGTAAGTGGTTGCTGTGGCCTATAGACATCTACATCTATCCTCGATTACGAATCAAAATGCAGATGCTTTGTCATATGCTGCAGCATGGCTCTACCACGTATGAAAGTTTTGCAGTAAGTAACCGGGATGAGAATCATGAAAGAAGCAATAGCGAAAAGCAGTTCACCAATCTGGGTGGTTGAGTGCCAGCTAACGGTAGTAACTTTAGTACCAAAAGCCAAGAAGATATAATGAATAACACCAACAGTAAATCATAGTATGGTGGTATATAGTGTAAGATTACAGTATGTTAATATAAACATTTTAATATTAAGAGGAAACTCTAATGAATATGCCTGATGTTTTTATTAAGTTTTGCAATACGTTTAACACATATTACTACTTTTTTTTAAAACGTTACCCCCACTTAGAGATTATGATGAGATAGATAGATTTCTCCTGTATCTTAGAGGCAGTTTACAAACATAAAGTGCACAAGGACAAAGATCCAGACCCGAAAATATTATTTGTAGGCCATACAAATACTTGCTCCCTGCGTCATTCGAACCCGCGGCTTCCAGCAAAGCTACTTATTGGTAAGCCGTCTAGTTAGTCTTTCTAAAATAATATTTTACCTGAATATCTCGAGATCTTCAAAACTATTTTTGCGCTCTTCGGAATCATGCAGAGTTAGTTTCTTTCGAACATCACTTTTTTTTTTCAGATTTAATACAATTTTATGAATTTTTGAAACCTCTTGATATATTTTAAAATATCTGAGTTATAATTTTTATTAATATCTGAGCCTGAAAAGATAATGTGAGGGTACAAATTGCTCGTACTGTTTTTAAAATATTGGCTTCTTTTACTTTGATTTACATACTTACATAATCCGCTTGAGTTCAGTTTTAAAAAGTAAGGAAATTTAAAACACCTAAAAAATCTAAATTTATCTTTCAATTCTACAGCCTAGGCTAGTAAGTAATCTTTTTAACATTGCATTGCCCGCCTTCCTTGCTTCTGTGCATAGTGAATTATGTAACAACATTCTAAATAATAAAGTAGAGTGTATGCTTTGCTGCGGGGGCAAGGTAGAAATGGCAAAGCAAACACTTTGTCCCAGCTAAAATATCCCACTGGAAGTTAATAAACAAATATGTGGGAAATTCCGTCAGGACGGGGTGTGCAAAAATATTTGTTTCATAATTTCCATAGCGCGCAAGACCCCGTCATCTAGCTATTTCGATTTATAAATCTTGTCGCTGTATACACGTATTAAAGTTAAAGTTACTGCCTATATACGTCGCACTGCTGGGCTCAAGCCTCCTCTCATTTCTGAGAGGGTATTAGAGCAAGGAAATATCCGCCACGCTGCCCCAATGCGTGTTGGCGAGCTTCACATGTCTTCGAAATATTTTTTTCTTATTTCTCAGACATGCAGGTTTTCTCACAATGTTTTCCTTCACCGCCGAGCACGTGATAAATCAGCACTTAAAATTGCAATTACCAATTTCATTGGTGCCGGCTGGGATAGGACCCGAGTTGCTCGCGTACTGTGAAACTTACAGCGAGTGCTAACCATACCATCTGAGCTACCACGACGCTAACCATCTGAAATACACGTCGTACCATTAAGTAATCTCGGCACTTTACATAACGAGAGAAAAGCTTTCCCATAAGCGTAGAAATCCGTTTAAGAGCGACAATCTGTCAACCTCATCGGTGCTCTTGTGGTAGATGTTTTACCGAGTTTCGGCTCCACGTATATTTATGTAAAGAAAGTTCTAATAGTCTGTGCAGTCACGGTTCTCTAAAGGATATTATCCAAATAACTCTTGTCTTCATAATTATCCCCTGGGTTTCAGAGCCTCGTGGAATTTAACGACTACTTAGCAGCGCTATTGCCGCAGCTACGAATCCTACACGGCAAAAAAAGTATTTGTATGTATATTTACAAAATAATTGTTCCGAGTTTGGACTCTTCCATTTGTGATTTATATATATATATATTGTATATATACATAAATAACACATATATTTGTTCATTTTCGGCATTTGTGTGTAGGTATATGTATAGGTATCTAAAACCGTTGAAACAGTTCATTCTCGGGTTGTATGAACTATCCATGAATATAATTAAGTTTATTTCGCACCCAGTGATGGATGGATTCAGTGATGTGACATTCTATTGTTCCAGTCGCCTCTCATAGGAATTACGGGTTTGATTGCAATTCGGGCAGTACGCAAGATGACGCACCAGTCTCTTTTGAATTCTTTGAATTCTAGCACTATGGATTTTGCAATGAGGACTCCAAATTAGACTGCAGTATTTTAGTTTGATTCTTACCGGGCTATTAAACAGTTTTATAGTTGCAGAGCGCTGCCTGAACTCTTCGGGATTTCTCAGCATAAAACCCAGTATCTTAGTAGCTGAGGTAAATATATTATCGATATGGGTGGTGAATCCTAATTCGCTGTCAACGCCTAGTTCACAAACCTCTCGAACTAAACTGAATTTGTCAATCATCATCATCATCATCATTACAGCCCTTCACAAGTCCACTGCTGGAAATAGGCCTCCCCCAAGGAATGCCACAAAGCACGGTCCTGAGCCACCTGCATCCATCGACTTCCTGCATGTCTCACCAGGTCGTCACTCCATCTAGTGGGGGGTCGCCTTACACTTCCCCTACCGGTACGAGGCTGCCACTCGAGAACCTTTCTTCCCCACCGGTTGTCGGTTCTTCGAGTTATATGGCCGGCACACTGTCACTTCAGCTTACTAATCCGTTAGGGTATGTCGGTTACTCTGGTTCTACTGCGGATATCCTCATTTCTAAGTTTATCATGCAGAGACACCCCGAGCATAGCCCTCTCTATAGCTCGCTGATCAACCTTGAGCTTCCTCATACGGCCAGCAGTGAAGGACTACGTCTCAGATCCGTAAGTCATCACTGGCAACACGCACTTGTTGTACAATTTCGTTTTCAGGTTTTGAGGTATGTCTAACGAGAATATGTGTCGTAGTTTCCCGAACGCCCCCCAGCCAAGTTGAATCCGTCGATTGACCTCTCAGTCGAAGTTGAACTTACCTAGTCGAACTATTTGTCCCAGGTAAACATACTCGTCAACAACTTCGAGCTTAGTGCTCCCAATAACTACCGGCATAGGTGTGACATGGACGTTAACCACAATTTTTGTTTTGTCCATGTTCATCTTAAAACCTATCCGTTGAGAGACACTATTGAAACCATTGAGCATAGTGCTTAGGTCCTCCAGCGATTCTGCCATAAGGACTATATCGTCGGCAAATCTAATTGAGTGATGTACTAGCCATTGATGTTAATACCGTATCCTTTCCAGTCCAGTAGCTTTAAAACGGCTTCCAATGCAGCGGTGAAGAGTTTCGGGGATATAACGTCACCCTGTCTTACACCTCTCTGCAGTTGGATAGGTTTCTTACTCTGATTCTGTACTCGAATAGCCATCATAGCTCTACTGTACAAACACTTCAGCACTTCGATATACCGACAGTCAACTTGACACTACTGAAGGGACTGCAGCACCGCAGAATTTGTCAATGCCGATATAATATTGACTCTGCACAATTTGTTTTCCTTGTACACCTAATTAATTTACATTTATTGGGATTGAGGAACATTTGGTTGTTGTCACACGATTGGATTAGGCGGTTAAGATCTCCTTTTAAAATTTCTTCGTCAGAGTTGTTTGAATTTTTTTTTAAATATTTTGAAATCATCCGCAAACAAATAGACCTTCGAGTGCTGAAAGACCGAGACAATGTCGTCTATAAAATATTAAAAAATACTGAACCTAAATTAGACCCTAACGGTACTCCGTAATAAGCAATATATGGCCGGGAGCAATAACCATCTATCACTACGGTAGAAGGTCTAACATGAAGTTATGGTAAGGAGCAGGCCAATAATTTCTCACTACTTCTAAATTTTATCAGCTGATTTATAAGTAATGTGTGAATTAATTTGTCGAATGCCTTAGAGAAGTCAGTATATACAGCATCTGCTTGTAGTCTATTATGAAAATTTACAATCAAATCTGTCACATAAGGGCATAATTAATAATAGTAGATCTACCAGAGAAGGATCCATGGTGTTCCTAGCTGATACCTCTTACTTAATCTTTGAAGACTGATTCTTAGATTAAGCTCTCAAAACTTTTGACATAGTCAATAAAATGGAAATAGGTTTAAATACCCGAAATTGACTCCTTAAACGTCGATACCGTTATAGAAACCGTGGTCTTTAAATTAAATATGAATATAAGTGACGTAAAATCGTCCCAACGTTTACCTGGATCCAAAAACAGGCCTGGACTGATCCTCGTATAGATGAAGATGAATATGGCTCAGAAGCTATATCCAGGTAATAGGAAACCAGCTGTAGCTGGTTTCCTATTACCTAACATCTCCAAAGGAAAATCTGACAATCGTGTCTACATCAGAGAAGCCCTTCCTAAACATCTAAAAACTTTTTTGTATAACGCCAAACCTCAATTTAGTGAATGTCATCAATTTATGTACTGTAAAGATGGCAAAGTATTTGCTAAAGAAAGCAGTAACAGTAAAATCTTTCATATATTCTTTATACAAGATATTAATCAGATATAAAATAAATTCAAAGGTTCTACTCCACTATGAAAGTAATATAATTGCAACTTTAATTATTATTAATTTAGTTAATATTAATAAGCAATGGGCCCAGAAATCAGAGAAATTTTTAGTTGTACTTCTATAAGTGATTGTTTTCAGCAATTACTTTCTAAAAGTCATTACAGTATATCATGTATTTATATAAATATTCGATCACTTACAAAACACTTTACCAAATTACTCCATTTTATTATAATCACTGTAAATATTGATAAGTGGCAGTGTAAGTCATTTACGCGAAATATAATCCAATAGTTTTTCTATAAAGTTTTATTGGTGTTGTAATCGAGAGGATCTCAATAGCATGCAATTTAGGCGTATTTTTGACTTGCGAATAAGCTGTTGATGAAATTTTTAACTTGATTAATCTTTTCGTAATTTTGAATATTTAGGCAGAACATTTCTTCCTTTCTCTAATTTGTAAAGTCCAGTAGTTGCATACTTTGTTTATGTCATATCTAATCTATGTTATGCTTGTCAGATATTGTCGCCATTCTTTAAAAAAATGTTTTCCATTTAAATACAGATCAATGGTTCTTCATATTGAGCCGATTACAGGAATTGCGGTTTGCTAATGCTTGAATTAATTTCGTACTCTGCTGGATATGTAAACATTTCGATGTATTACATGATGTATTGATTGGATTGATTTAACAGCCCGTATAATGTTTGACGTCTCGATAAGGTTTACCAGACATACCAGAAACTTAATGTCTTACATTCCCTTTCAGTGTATAAATGATGGGAAAAACTGTGTTCTACACACACTGCCAGCACCGTAAAATAAAAAAAATTACCTCAACTGACCCTATTAACACTAGTTATAAAGGTAAATACACAAATGAAGTTCGCAAATTTTTAGTCAATCGATCTGAATTTAATTATTACGTTACTGTATTGTCATTTGCGTTTTCGATAATACAACAATTCTTTCACGAATTAACATACTTATATATTCCTTCTTCTGGAGTCCTTGAAAAGTTTTATTATTAACAAGCGAAGACTTATTTAGATTTAAGAAAATAAACGTCATCGAAGACTATTTTAGCTTATAAATCTTCAAGTTTTTCAAGGGTATATATGTGGTAGAGCCATGCTGCAGCTATATTAGTAGTAATATTGTTGTAGCACGAATGGGTCAGCTCGACCGGGGAGGGACCACGCTTTCACAGAATACCAGCGTCAAATAGCGGCTTCATGCTGCTGTGTTTCGTATGGTGAGTGTAGAGAACCGGAGACCGTTTTTACTGGAAACGAGGCATTTCATCTTAGTCTTCACAAGCAATATCGCATCTGCATTTTGGTTTGTAATCGAGGATAGATATAGATGTTTATGGGCCGCAGCGACCACTTACCATCAGGTGGATTGTGTGTTCGTTTGTCACCGTAATCCTCTAAAAAAACTATATATAGTAGTAGGTATAGTTGTAGCACGAATGGGTCGGCTCGACCGGGGAAGGACCACGCTCTGACAGAATACCAGCAGTAAAATAGCAGCTTAACACTGCTGTGTTTCATTTGGTGAGTGTAGAGAACCGGAGACCCTTTTTACTGGAAAAGAGGCATTCTATCTTAGTCCTCACGTATCTGCATTTTGATTCGCAAACGAGGATAAATGTAGATGTCTATGGCTCACAGTAACCACTTACCATCAGGTGGACTGTGTGCTCGTTTGTCACCCTATCATATAAAAAAAAGGTTTCAAGGACATGACAATCGGTACAGCCATTCTGAAGATTAGGCTGGACAGATAGACAACGAGATTTTTAAATGGTTATTTTTGCCTTATTGGCATTCAAATCAATTCTTCAATTTTATTTATATGTATGGATATATTTTTATAGATTTTATATACTGAAATTTCTAGTCATTTCTAAAAATGTATCACAGAAGCTTTCAATGTGTAATATTTTGAATTAAAAAATTTAATGTCACCTAAAGGGTTAAGAAGAAGTGTAGGGCGTCCCCCGTCTAGATGGTGTGACGACCTGGTAAGTCATGTAGGATGTCGATGGATGCAGGTGGCTCAGGCCCGTGCTTTGTGGCATTACTTGGGGGAGGCATTTGTTCAGCAGTGGACATGTAAAGGGCTGTAATGATGATGACGATTATGAAAGGGTTTGATATGGGACAGTCGATATCCTTGTAAAATATCATATTCACGAGAAATTCCCACTGTTAGTAACTCTGACAGTAACATATCTTCCTGATAAGTCGTCATTTTGGAATGCATTCCTAATTACACTCCAACTTCAAGTAAGTCAAAAAAGAAAGGGTGTTTTTGGTAACAGAAATTAAAAATTAGAATAAGTTTAAAGTTTAATATCCTTATACATAACCACTTATTATAACCAGAAAAAAAAGTACCTATCTATATTCAGTAATTGCAAATAGAATAAAATATGGAAAAAATGAATTATTTAAAAACAAAATATTCTAAATTGAATAATAATAAGCGCAAGCGGAATTTCACATACAATGCAATGGTTTTAGTAATCTACGTAATCTAATGAAATGAAAATCTAGTGACAGAAAAAGCCAAGAACTGATTTTGGCCGAACTCGGGATTCGAACCCGGAACTACATAATCAGCAGTCGCACTTACAACCACTAGAATAACAAGGCAACAAAATAAATTATACCTACATTAAAAGTTGAATGTTAAAATAAACAAAGGTTCTTCCTTAGTAAACGAAGATAAAAAAGAAACAAGGATTAAACGGAAATATATTACGATTTAAAAAAATAGATGTAAAACATATGCGACCCGGTACTAAACTGATTTAGAGTACCATTGCCGAGCAACTTCCCGCATTCAAATTTATCTTAATTTTGCTTTCGTATTTTGTTTCATAGTTTGTTGGGTGCATTTTGTTCGTAATTTAACACACTCAGGAATTTGCGAACAGCTTACAGTCACTTTTTATAATGTAAACGAAAAGAAAAGATACAGAATCATTACTTTTCTTATTTCTTATCAAAATATAATAGATGTTTAATATCTTTTGGACTTAATTCTAGTAACGGTATTAACATTACAAATACTACCGTTAACCACTCTATCAGAGGCTTTGAGATTCCTGTTATTACCTGTACAGAAACAACGTGTGCAATTGTACAACCGTTAGGAAATTAATTAAGAAATGTAAATATTACACCGCCTGTCCAAGTCTATAATTCCCCAGTATCTCCGAAAGATCTCGATTTTTACGACATTCGTTAGACGAATTAATTGTATAACACCAACACCACGAGGCTATTTATCTGTCGCGTATTTTTTTTAAATTTTAGAATCGAAGTAATTTTTATGATAAACTCCAGTTTTATAGTAATTGCAAAACAAAATGTGCCAAATGTTGATTATTAAGCTTTTTTAACTATGACAAATATTATAAAATTGTTTTTTTTTTTAATTCCGTAAATAAAACGTTATGTTGCTATAAACGCGTTTCTAATTGTAAGTTAAACGAAGATAAAAAAAATTGCTTTAAAACATTCTGTAGAAATCTTTTTACACATTGTGTTTAGGATGAAATTAACAAATATGCAATAAGTCGTAAACTTAATAAATCCACACACAAATTAAGCGGAGATAGTGG
The DNA here is from genome assembly GCA_963668995.1 of Parnassius mnemosyne. Classification (NCBI taxonomy): domain Eukaryota; kingdom Metazoa; phylum Arthropoda; class Insecta; order Lepidoptera; family Papilionidae; genus Parnassius; species Parnassius mnemosyne. The sequence goes on from CAVLGL010000091.1 coordinate 14,743,196, forward strand.
CCAATTACTTTATTTTTAGTTGTGTGTACAGACACTTGTGTAAGGTTAAGGCTTTAGTGAATACCGTTCGGCAAAACTGAGTGTTCGGTGATCTTGAAAAACGCGCTCTTTTCTACTGTAGTGTCCTGAGTATGCTTAAAATGCTAAACGCGTCGCGTCACAACTTTGCCACTCTTCAGAAAAAAATTGTCAAACTAAGTAAAACAACAAAAAGTCTACGCCACCTAGCTTACAAAATTAAAAAGGGGTTCTTTCGTTAAAATTTTAATTATTAAATATTTCCAAAGAATTCTTCATCAGCATCTAAACGAAGTTTCATTAGTCTGAAACAATTAATTAAACACTTATACCAATCTGCCTTAAGTAAGTCATCTCCTGCCCGTTTCAACGCTGCTAGATAATTGAATGAAAAAGAGAGGTAAGAGATTGACTGCTATTGATGTGTGATATTATATACTCCATAATAATATAATTCGGTTCAATAATCAGGAATTTATAAAATTGATAACAGAAAGGATGACAAAATTATGTTAGGCTTTCACATCAAGCCTAGCTTTTAAAAGCAGAATCTTAAAAACTATGTTAAGAAGATGGATGGTAAAACATTGGTAACATTTTTTTATGTTGTGTGTCTGTACGTGATAGAGCCACTCTGCAGCTATATTAGTGGTATAGTTGTAGCACGAATGGATCGGCCCGACTGGGGAAGGACCACGCTCTCACATTACCAGCGTACAATAGCAGTTTAACGCTTCTGTGTTTCATATGGTGAGTGTAGAGACCCTTTTTACTGGAAACGAGGCATTCCATCTTAGTCCTCAAGGGTGACAACCCATCTGCATTTTGATTCTTAATTGAGGATAGATGTGTCTATGGGCCAAAGCAACCACTTACCATTAGGTGGACTGTGTGCTCGTTTCTCACCCTTATCCTATAAAAATGTAATTTTTAGATTTTGATAAAAGTTCCTTAATAATTCTAAATATGTATGCAAGATGCATAATATCTATGAATTTGATCGTAGTGAATGAATACTAGTACAGTCGAGAAAGTACGTCCGAGAGGAACTAGTTTCGAGAGGCCATAGATATCTGCAATATCGTTAAAATAGTTTCAGAGTTGAGGGTAAATTGATATGAACAAAGTTACAAGCTTGAGTCCATGCAAAATAAGAAATTTCTTACAAAATTCGAGTGATATGTTTTTGAAGATGTCTTAAAACTATTTTTTTATAGAATTAGGGTGAAAAAAGGACACATATCCTTGATTAATAATCAAAACGCAGATACGTCGTCACCCCTGAGGACTAAGGTAGAATGCCTCGTTTGTAGTAAAAAGCTTCTCCGGTTCTCTACACTCACCATACAAAACACAGCAACATTAAGCTGCTATTTTACGCTGGAATTCTGCGAGAACGTGGTTTTACCCCGGTCGAGACGACCCATTCGTGCTACAACCATAATAAAGCTGCAGTGTGGCTCTACCACGGACAGACACACAACATTAAATTATTTACTTAAGTTATAACATATTTTTAATTTACGAGCGTTTCTTCTTCAAACTCTTTGCTCTGATAAATACTTACTTCTTCTGTAGTTCTCTCTATTGCTTCATCGGAATATCTCATTTTTTATTCTTTTTCTTTTTCTGGTTACCAAATTTACAATCCTATTCTAATTTTTCATTTGTCCTATATGGCCAATGTGGCTTGCTAATATATCTATACTCCATTAGAAAATAGAGAATCGTAGATAAAAATGTGCAAAACATTTTAATTTTCAGTTAAGTTTAAATAACATTAATCAAAATTGGTTTCATTAAATTAAAATACGACCGTTTGTTAATTATCTTAGGATTATAAAATTTTCGTTTATCCTGATTATGTTAAAATTAGTGTTATGGCCTGTAACACAGAACGTACTATATACTTAGAATAACAAAATGATACTTATTTTTTATAACAATCGCAACATCTTCATCACATAGTACAAGTTTTCAATAAACACTTTCACAAATTGAAAGAAACCATGTAACATTTAATCACGCTATTATTTCATGATAATTAATAAAATAAAACATTTTACTTAAAATAAAAAATTATAAAACGGTGGCGTAGGTTAAACTTCAATATGTTATTCCACGATCATCACCAGATTATGATAAAGAAGAAGTTTTACAAAACTTATAATAAATATTTCTACCACATCATCTAATATGTCATAAATTAGGCAAAATCTTTCTCCTTCTTTAATCTCATGAGTATAGCAAGATTTCCATACTTTTGGCGTAATATTTTCAAGAGTTTAAAGGACTAATTGTTTCACCTCGTTTAAATTGACAATTTTGTAGTAATGCTGCGCCACATACTATTTTGTTTTAACCTATATTAATTCTATAGGGTTGAGCTCGCAGGGATAGGGTGAGAGAAGCGCACGACTGTTATTTTCTTATCCTCGATCAAAGATTTGATAAATCTTATCTTTTCTTATTGAATACAGGAGGTATATAATATAGCTCAGTGCACAGTAAATACTAGAAATATTAGGAGCCATGTGCACCTACATTTAACTAAGTCAAATCATTTAGTTTCCATAGGGTAATCTACTGCTAGTCTAAGAGTGCACTTTATCTGTTCAGTTTATTATTCGTAAACTTTAAAGTACATAAAGTCGGTGGTCGCTGGAGCATCTTCACCTCGTACGGCACCCTGTACATGGACGTATAGAAGGCCATCCATAATAACCCTAGGGTCTTTCCTGGGTCATCTTGTGTTATGCCCACTTCCTTGGGCTTTCGTGCAAGCAGCTCCTCTGGTTTGTCCTCTAGTAAGGCTGCATGGTTCGCGTTCAATCCCACTAAGGTGAAGCCTGCCTTCTGGTGTACCTCGGTAACCTGCTTCGCTGTGTCTATTGCCTCTTCTAACGACGCGTAACTGTCTGGGTAATAATCCATATAATGGTTATTCACGATAGCGTTAAGCGCTTGCGGATATGATTCGGCGTGTGCGCGCGCTTTATAATTCCTAACGCTATGTGCAAGGAAAGGGAAACTCCTCGCACCAAATACCATCGATGTCATTATTTTATTTTTTGCATCCTGTCTGTATTTATTTATGTAATTTTAATGTATATTGGCCTATTTAATCTTATGTATGTCTAATATATTTTAAATGTATATATTAGTGTATTAAATATTTTATTTTATTATGTAGCAGTTTAGTTTATTTAGGCATTAGTATGTAAGTTTACTATAATATACACCACCTCCCACTGTCCTATAGTACAACTTTCTCCTAATCTTAAGGTTGTCTGGAAGAGATCGCTTATTAGCGATAAGACCGCCTTATTATACCTACCTCTTAAGTTTTACTCCTTGTAATTTGTTCTTTTTTATCGTTTTTTGTGGTGTACGATAAAGTATAAGTAATAATAATATTTTCCTTCACTTGCCAGCTAGAGGTAAATTAGCACTTAAAATTACAATTAACCATTTCATTGGTGCCAGCAGGAGTCGAGTCAGTTTTTTTCGTCTACTAATAAATTTACAGCAAGCGCTTAGCCTCTGAGCTATCACAGCCAGCAGTTTACATTTTTAAATTTAAAAAATAAATTTATAAAAATGTATAATAAAGCCCGATATAGTAGCTAAGCATTTTTTTGTGGTACCAAAGGTTCGTGGATCGGATCCCGCACGAGAAAGTATTGTTACGAGCTTGGGGTTCGAGACAATTAAAAACTGCCGAGTGAATTATCAAAATCGACACTTTAATTACTATTAATTTATTATTAATAAATAGATTATTAATCACTAATTACAAATTAAACCACACAAAAGATAAAATGCAATTGTACTACTGATCACTTTAGTTCGCAGTTGTATTACTTCGAAGTATTCGCTTATATCGCCAATTCAATTCTATCTCGACCGCGGTCTATACCGGCCTTATATACCCTCAGGCCTCAGGTTCCAGAACCTTCTAATATAGAAACATCTAATATTCGAGTACATATCGGTCCCGATATTTCTAGAATGATCATGACTCTCCTAGTTCTGTTACTCGATACTAGAGAGCGCTAGTTGTAACCAGTGTTGCCATGTACAAATAAATATCCAAATCCTGCGTCCTCATATTTGTCCAAGTGCGATTTCTGTATGCGAAACTTCTCCAAGATGTAAGAACCGTAAACTACGGATGGTATTAACGTTTTTAGTTTTATATATATAGTTCCATTTCATTATATTACACTATAACTTTTTGTATAATTTCTATAATTTTAATATTTTTAGACGTTTACTAGTAGCGTTGATATATATGTATATTAGGTATCCTATATAAATAACAATGTAGATTTTACAACTAAACTGTAAAAACCGACATAAGAATATTTTAACTTCATCTTTTGAATTGCTAAAATTGTTGATTTAGGATATTAGAACTATGTTAATGTTTCTTTTATTTTATACCATATTTCATAATAAAGTGAACGCTTTCAATTAAATTTATTTTAGGAAAATTGAAACTAACGTAGGCGTAAAGCTCAATTATATGCATTCTTACATGTTCTACGCAATAAAAAGGTAAAGTGGGAACCGTATGGTAGCTCTAGACCTAAGCCTCGCCGTAAAGATCACGTACGTAAGCAAGCCAGGTTTGACCCACGCCAACACACCTGCGCACGTTAAAATGAATGTCTAAAAATTTAAAATAAATCAAAGATAATATATAATAAGTCTACACACGCGCTTTGTTACAACGCGACGGATATTTTCTTGCGCAGTGAGACATATAATTAAGACTGTAACTTTAGGTATTAAGTAGAGAAACAATTTGTAAGAATGGATACTGTGGAAAACTACTAATATAAACCATGGTATTTGAGATGCTGGTGGCTAGAATACTTAAGTACACCGGGTTCAACCACCGCCTGCAACCTTGGAATTGCTAATTGCTTTGAATTGATTTCAGTGCTATTTTACATGTGGTGCCTGAGGAATTAAATATCTTGGAAGTATGTTCTGGTGAGTGCAGGTGGCCGGAGGCCCAATTCCCCTTCCCCCCCCCCCCATCAACATGGTAGCGGAATTACACGAAAGACTACTCCAGGAGGGTACCAATACCCCTGGAGAATCCCTCGCTAAATGTCCACGACCATGTTATTCCAATCCTGAGCGTGCGTGCTCAGGCTGCCCCGCGTATTCTGGGGGGGGGGGGGGGGGGGGGCAAAATTCCGAAAACAATACCAAGGCGACCCCTGCCACGCTATCCGTGAATTTCTGCAACATCAGGGGACTTCACTCTAACCTAAACGCCGTCCACTACCATCTCGAGACGGCGAAGCCGGCCTTGCTCTTTCTGACCGAGACGCAGGTTTCCTCTCCGGCTGATATTTCGTATCTCTCCTGCACGGGGTACAAATTGGAGCACTCCTTTGTGCCTCGGGCTGGATTTTGTGTGTATGTCAGAGAAGATATCTGTTCTCGACGCCTCGGCAGTCTTGAAGGTTCGGACCTGTCCATCCCTTGGCTACGCGTAGACAGCGACGACCATCCGCGCGTCTACGGGTGCCTCTATAGGTCCCATAGCGGTAATGCCGAAACAGACCAACTAATCGACCACGTCCAAATGGCTACAGATTCCTTGCTACAACAGGTCCCATCCGCAGAGATCGTGATCCTTGGCGATTTTAACGCCCACCATGCCGAATGGCTCGGTTCACGTTTAACCGATCATGCGGGGAGATCTGTTTATGACTTTGCCTTGGCATATGGTCTGACACAACTGGTTACTTCGCCTACGCGGATTCCAGATGTGGAAGATCATACACCTTCCCTGTTGGACCTTCTGCTGACCTCTCATCCGGACGGATATCAGGTTTCCGTCGATGCCCCTCTCGGCTCTTCGGACCATTGTCTGATCCGGAGTGTGGTGCCACTCATGCTCCCTTCGCGGTTGCGTTCTGCAGGTTGCCGCCGTGTTTGGCATTACAGGTCAGCGGATTGGGACAGAATGCGGTCTTTCTTTGGATCCTACCCATGGGGGCGGGTTTGCTTCTCGCTGGATGATCCCAGCGCTGTTGCTGGCTCAGTCACTGATGTGGTGCTACAGGGAATGGAACTATTTATTCCATCATCTGTGGTACCCATCGGAGGCAGATCTCAGCCTTGGTTTGGTCGCTCCTGTAAGACTGCATTACGCAGTAAGCAGGAGTGTTATCAAGCCTGGGCTGCGGCTTCGGCGGATTTGGCGACTCGGGATGTAAGCACCAGCACACTTAAAAAGAAGTATAACTTCGCCTTCAGGTCCTTTAAAAGAGTTATTGCCAAGGCAAAGTCAGAGCACATAGGCAGAATTGGCGAGAAACTAGTTCGCCTTCCTTCGGGAACCCGTGCATTCTGGTCTCTCGCCAAGTCTGTCCAAGGGAATTTCTGTAAGCCATCACTACCATCTCTGCACAGGGAGGACGACTCACTGGCCCAAGACGCGAAAGACAAAGCTGACATTTTAGGCTCCCTTTTTGCGTCCAACTCGACTCTTGACGACGGGGGGAAAACACCGCCGACCATTCCGCGGTGTGAGTGCTCCATGCCGAATGTGCTGTTCTCACAGCGCTCGGTTCGCAAAGCACTTCTCTCCCTGGACATCCAGAAGTCGAGTGGGCCTGACGGAATCCCCTCAATTGTGCTGAGGATGTGTGCTCCGGAGTTGGCACCGGTCCTAACGCGTCTTTTCTGGTACTCCTACTCCCAAGGCGTAGTCCCGAATTCATGGAAGACAGGTTTTGTCCACCCGATCCCTAAAAAAGGCGACCGCTCAGACCCGTCCAACTATAGGCCTATCGCGATCACCTCCTTGTTCTCCAAAATAATGGAATCCATTATTAACTGCCAGCTTATCCGGTACCTTGAGGATCACCAGCTGATTAGTGACCGCCAATACGGTTTTCGTCGGGGTCGATCAGCTGGTGATCTTCTGGTCTACCTGACCCATAGGTGGGCGGAGGTAGTAGAGTCCAAGGGGGAGGCGTTGGCCGTTAGTCTGGACATTGCGAAGGCCTTCGATCGGGTTTGGCACAAAGCGCTTCTTTCGAAGCTCCCTTCGCATAGGAAGGCTCTTGTGTTTTGCCGAAAATTGTGCAATTGGATCACTAGCTTCCTTGCAGATCGGAGCATCAAGGTCGTTGTAGACGGTGCATGCTCCGACTACAAGCCTATTAACGCTGGTGTTCCACAAGGCTGTGTGCTATCACCAACGCTGTTTCTTCTGCATATCAATGATATGTTGCTAACTGGTAACATTCATTGCTGTGCGGATGACAGCACTGGTGATGCTCTATACACCGGCCGTGCTAATATTTCTCGGGAAAACGTCGCCGAGTACCGGAACAAACTTGTGTCTGAAGTCGAATCTTTTCTGAACAAAGTCTGGGATTGGGGGCGAATAAATCTAGTCCAGTTTAATCCTCAGAAGACAAAAGTTTGCGCGTTAACCGCTAAAAAGAACCCCTTTGTCGTATCTCCTCAGTTTCAAGGCACTCCCCTTCTTGCCTCAGCCAGTATCGGTATCCTCGGAGTCAACATATCGAGTGACGTGCAGTTTCGTGGTCACTTGGAAGAGAAGGCCAAATTGGCCTCTAAAAAGCTTGGCGTGCTCAGCAGAGCGGGACAGTATTTCATGCCGGCACACCGCCTGCAACTTTACAAGGCGAAGATTCGGCCTCACATGGAATACTGATACCATCTCTGGGCAGGGGCTCCCCAGTGCCAGCTCCTTCCACTTGACCGCATCCAACGCAGAGCGGCTCGAATCGTCGACGACCGAGCCCTTTCCGATCGGCTCGATTCATTGGCACTGCGAAGACATGTTGCATCCCTTTGCATTTTCTTTCGCATCTACCATGGGGAGTGCTCTGAGGAATTGTTCGGATTAATCCCAACCGCCAAATTTCACGAACGCACATCGCGGCAGAACTCCCGATACCATCCACACCATCTGGATGATTGGCGGTCCACCACTGTGCGATTTAGAAGATGTTTTCTTCCTCGCACGACTTCCTTGTGGAATCGATTACCATCAGCGATTTTTCCGGACCAATACGACTTAGGGACCTTCAAGAAAAGAGCGTACTCCTTTTTAAAAGGCCGGCATCGCATCTGCAATTCCCTCCCTGGTGTTGCAGTTGTTCATGGGCGGCGGTAGTCACTTACCATCAGGTGAGCCGCCAGCCCGTCTGCCCCCTTTCCTATAAAAAAAAAGTAGGTTCTTTAAATGTTATTGTATATGGTAGCGCAAACAGTTGAAAGATGGATAACGGCATTGTGACAAAATGGAACGTAACCTTAAATATTATAAAACTAAGGAGCCTTACATTATATAATATTCACTAAATCCATTTAACAAAAGTTCATTTCAACTCTAAACGAGAGACGTAATATAAAATCCTTGTAACCCTAAAATATGGAGGGTACAAAACATTACACAGTAACGTTTCCTCCTTGACTTAACGCTTCTCGTTTTGAACGTCAAAACTAGTGACACTAGGGTTGTAAAATGTAGTTGTAGCTTAAACTTTATTATAGCAGGAACATACGGGAAATTGAGTATCTTTACTATGTTCATTAATTTATTTTTTTAAATAATAAATTAAATAGATAAAATTATTCCACAACAAAAACAACATGATAAAATATACTCAAATTAATACCACTTTACCCAGATAAAACCTGTCTTTGGGCTGCAAATCAAATCAAAGCACTTACCGTCAGATGGACTGTGTGCTCGTTTGTCACCCCCATTCTACAAAAAAACCTCACTAACAGAGGTTATTTTCATTCATGTATTTCTTAATATTATAGTAATCCGTTTTCATTGATATACAAAAACCCTTTTTATAGAATTTTGGATTTTAGTATAAAATCATATTATAGACATTGCCCCGTAAATTAATTTCTTATTCTAGTAACTGACATTACAAACTTATGATTTTTTCTTGCATTCGAAGTATGCATATCTGTGTTTATCTGTGTATATTATGTATTTATTAAATTACATTTTGATTAATATACTGTAAAGCTAAAACTTATAATATTGTATTTATTTTTTGACTTTTCTGTAATGGAATAAAATGTCCCAAATGTAATTTTGGTTATAAATTGCCCTTACGGCCATCTATTACGAAACAAATATTATAGTTTCCATGTCAGTCACATTTCCCCATAGCAAGATTCCAATAAGGTATTACGCTATGAAAATAATTAAAATAAATCAAAGTAACTGTCTTAAGGTCGTGGTAACTCAGGGCCGCAACCCGGGTTCGATCCCTGCCGGCACCAATAAAATCATTAATTGCAATAATTTTAAGTGCTGACTTACGACATGCTCGGCGGTGAAGGAAAACATCGTGAGGAAACCTGCATGTCTGAGAAATAAGAAAAAAAATATTTCGAAGACATGTGAAGTTCGCCACCACGCATTGGAGCAGGGCGGCGGACATTTCTTTGCCCTAAAACCCTCTCAGTAATTGGAGGTCTGTGTCCAGCAGTTGGACGTATATAGGCTGTAACTTTAATGTAGCTGTCTTATCATAGGTAGGGTTGCTAACCTTTTTTAAAGTATGCTGCGGGAAGTTTTATAAGACTCCTTGCTACTCTAGATATATTAAGGCCTTATCGTAATTTTGTGTCAATATTAATTCCAAGTAAGTTATGGTTTTTGAAAGAGAAGAAAGTAAAACGATATGTGTGTCGAGCAAGCAGATGAGTTTGTGTATTTGGGATGTGTATTTAGCAGGGATGATAGATATGATAAGGGTATAGAACAACGAGTGAACGCAGGAAATTGAGTAAATGGGGCTCTACATCCTATTGTGAGAAGTCAGAATGTATCCAAAAAGGCACGTATGGAAATTCACAATGCTGTGTTAGTCTCTACTTTTATGTATGGTAGTGAAAGTTGGGTGTGGCAGAAGAAGCACGAGAGTAGAATAAATGCTGTAGAAATGCGGTCATTAAGGAGTATCTTAGGGATAAATCTGAATGACAGAGTGAGAATTTGTGATAAGAGAAGAGTGTGGTTTACAGGATGATGTTGTGACCAGGATTAAAAAAGGAATGCTTCAGTGGTTTGGTCATGTGGAAGGAATAAATAAGGAAAGAGTGACAAAGCAAATTTATGTTGCAGAGTTGAACGGCGGAGTCGGGAAGAGACGCCCTAGGTGAAAGTTTATCGATTATATTTAAAAAACATTTTGATACTTAATTGAGGATAAAAGTAGATTTCTATGGGCCGCAGCATCCACTTACCATCAGGTGGACTGTGTGCTCGTTTGTCACCATATACTGTAAATAAAAACGAGACATGATCATACTGCCGAAAACTGTAAATGAAACCGATACAGTTGTTGAGAAGTCGATCCAATTTATTGACCAAGTAATTGACTACATCTAAATAACACACATCTTCATAATCAAATATAGAAAGAATAAGTGATTGAACTAGAACTTTCTTCGTACAAGGCGGTGAGAAATTTTAAATCTATACAATTGTCTCAAATTAGTACAGATTTTACGGCTAACTTCCTCAACATGTCTGCGCATAGTAAGAGAACAAGCCAAGGTTAATCCTTAGTCCCTAACACGAGAGCTGTACGGAATTATCTCGCCTTTATAAATCAGTGGATTTATTGATGTATGATTAAGTTTACCGAATTGACGTGCGCTGCTTAAGACTATAGCTGGGCATTTGCTGGGATTAACAGTGACCCCGTACCTTCTTGATCAATTAAGAATTCAACTATGATCGGAGTTAATCACGGCCACAGCTTTATTCATGTTAGTAGCATCGTCATGAGCATACAGTTGCAAGTCGTCGGCTAACAAGGGTAGGGGTACGAAAGTTGCAAATAATCATAATAATAAATATAGAGAAAAGTAATGAAGAGAGAATTTCACCTTGTGAAATACCAGTGGTTAAGTCACACCAATCGGACACCATACTGTCGATACGGACGGCTTGCTGGCGAATACGAAAATAGGAGGATAACCAATCCCGTGCTGATAAGGAAAAACCTATCTAGGACAAGATGGTGATGAGAATATCATGGTCAACCGTGTTAAAGGCGTTAGAAAAATCTACTAAAACTAACACCGTCAACTTTTCAAACTCTATGCTATCACGAACATCCTCTATTATTTTTTAAAAGCACCGTTGTGGTGCTATATCTGGGTCGAAATCCTGATTGGTGTTGATTTATTAAGTTGTTTTTAGTTACGTGAGTTTTTTTTTGTGTGCCTTCTAAAACTTTTGATAAAAACTTCAAAATCAAGATAGGCTGGAAGTGGTTGAGAGCACTGGGAATAGAGATTTTCGGAAGAGGGAGAACAAAGTCCTTCTGTAAATAAAGGAAACTTCTCGGTATGCAATGAGCGGTTTATATTGTAGGTTAAAATTAGTACAATATGTTCTGAAACATACGATATCATGGTTCTTCCTATTTTGTCATGACCCACTTTGACCTTTGACTTAAGTTTGTGTAACACTTTTAAAACAGCCTCCTCAGTGACAGTAGAAAAATAGAATGAATCATTACGCGGAAATGACATGGAAGTAATATCCGAAATAGTTTTCATTTTAATGTGAGATGGGAGACAATCTGATGAAGAAAAGTGAATATTGAGATCATTCAAAAAGAAAATATCTGAGATTACTTGCTTTTTAGTTTTAGTCTCTGATTGCGATTAATTATTTAGGAAATCATGAAAATATTAGCGTTTAGCAGACTTCACTACCTGATTGCAGTCATTCCTAACCTTTTTGAAAGCCTCCCAGTTCTGTACAGTACGGCAAGATTTATATGTGACAAAAGCGCCAATTTATTGCCAGGCGTACGTCGTTAGTGATTCACGGAACTGATGAGCGTTTAATTTCAACGATCTAGCGCATGTATTTTTTAAATATTCAATAATTTAAAATTAAACTCTATAATTATATTACCAACTTAAACGGTATTTACCACCGGAGACCAATCAATGGCAGATACATAATTAATTATGTTGCTTAAGTGTGAGCTAAAGGTAATAATGATCATTAATGGAGTGAAGAGACGAGCTCTTATCACTTGTTGACACTGAAATTTCATCATCAGACATAGTAATTTAAAATAAATATTATATACCTAAGACAAATATATACAAAAATAACTTAGTATGCTAGAATATAGTTTCTATGAATAGAATGGAATAATTTTTATTCAATATTGATTTTTACATCATTCAAGTTGAAAGCCATTTTTATTTACCACTGGTTCGGAAAATATCTCTGTCCTGGGAAGAACCAGCAAGAAACCCAGCGGGACTTTTTTTTAAACACAATTTCACTTAACAATAATTTTATTTATACAATTTTAAATGTATTTTCATAGAACCAGCATGGTGGCGATCACCTAAATCCCAGGGCTTATTTTCATTCATGTATTCCTTGATATTATAATAACTCTTTTTGTACAGTTTTTCTTTAATAAAACTTTTAAACTTGTTTATTGACAAACATTGAACATGTTCTGGGATTTTGTTGTAAAAGCGTATACATTGCCCCATAAATTAATTAATAATTCTGTGGAGTCTAGTAACTGGCATTACAAGCTTATGTTTTTTCCTAGTGTTTAAGGTATGGACATCCTTATTCTTATTGAAGCTATTTATGTTTTTATGTACATACATTACATTTTCAAAAATATATTGCGATGCCAAAATTAATATGTTTATTTCTTAAAATTTTTCTCTGAGGGACTCTTTACAATTTAGTTTATGAATCGCCCGTACGGCGCTCTTTTGCAAAACAAATATAGCTTCAATATCAGCCGCATTACCCATAGCAAAATTCCATAAGACATTAAGCTATAAAAGTACTAAAATACACTAATCTAGCTGTCTCAACATCTGTGAGACTTCTAATCTTTCTTACAGAATATGCTGCAGAACTAAGTCTGCTTGCTAATTTAGATATATGGGGGCCCCATTAAGGTTTCGCGTCAACAGTAATACCAAAAAAAACAGTGGTATCTACAAGACTTAACTCCTCCCCATTTAAGAGCATATTGGTTTTCGAATGTTTTACATTAGGTTTTGTAACTTTAATACATTTTGTCTTATTGCCGTTTAAGAGCAAATTGTTGGCATTAAACCAATGTACTAACTTCGATAGAGCATTATTTACATCGTAATAATTAATTGATTGCCGCTTTGTTTTGAAAATTAAAGAGGTATCGTCAGCAAACAATACTATTTCGTGATTGTCTCCTACAAGATAAGATAAGTCATTAATATAGATTAAGAATAGGAATGGGCCAAGAATCGAGCCCTGAGGAACGCCCATTGATACTACCGATCCGGAGGAGCCTTTACCATTTATTACGACTTTTTGAGTTCTGTTAGTTAAGTATGAAGAAATAAGTCTAAGTGCCAAATTTTTTACACCGTAATGTTGTAGTTTCCTGATTAATGTCTCACGATGAACACAATCGAAAGCCTTGGAAAGGTCATAAAAAATACCTAAGGCATCTTGTGAATTCTCCCAGGAATTAAAAATATATTTCATAAGCTCAACATCGGCGTCAGACGTCGAGCGACTCCTTGTTAAACCAAATTGGTTTTTATGAAGTAATTAATTTGTATAAAAAAAATTAACAATTGATCCAAAATTATTTTTTCAAAAATTTTACTGAGAGTTGGTAGTACAGAAGTAGGTCTATAATTAGCGGGGACCAATGTACTACCAGATTTAAATAAATGTATTTATTACTTTACTATACTTCATTAAATTAGGAAACACACCAGCATCGATACAAGTATTAAAAATAATATCAAGATGAGGTGCAATATGCAATTCATTCGATCATACCATTTTAGTAATAAGCATTACAGATTAGGAACAGACAAATAACATGAGTTTGTCAAATGATATACTTTCATTTATAAAAAAAAATCTTTCCTAGCAGCTGTAAAGTCTGCGACTATTAGTAGGTCTGTTAGATATTCTAAAAATTGTAGGAATCTGCCTATAGCCCTAATGATAATGTCACCCGATTATGTGAAAAAAGGGATTACTTGTTTAAGCTTTGGAAAAATAGCCCTTTTGATCCTAAAATTAGACTAGAATATAAAACTAGAAATAAACTCCATAAACTAATTGAATTAAAAAGAAATATATCTTAATGTAATACATAATAACTTTAAAAATACATTTACATTAACCAGATGTTAGGACGGGAAACATTATTCATTGACGATGCGATATTGAAGGCTTTTGACGGACAGGGCCTTACCAGCAAAGTGATAGCTAACAACTCCGCAATAACTTTGAAAAGGCAGTAAAACATTGTTCCTCGATGCAGCTTAAAATTAACTGATTCCCTAACTTATCGGAGACCGGTGGATTCTAGTATTCTGTTCCAAAAAGTTTATCAGGACAATGTAAACAAAATCATTAAGAGAATGAACTCACATAGGGCTCCTGGACCTGACGGTATTAAAGTAGATGATTTAAAAGTGAGTAATAAACATATATCCTTACCCATTGCCAATTTAATTAACCGCAGTATTGCGTCTGGAGAATACCCCGAAGAACTGAAAATAGGCTGTGTGAGGCCTGTTTTCAAAAAGGGCAAACAAGACGATTACTCCAACTATCGATCAATCACTCTGCTTTCTAGTATTGATAAATTAGTAGAAAAAGTTATCAGAGAGCAGATTCATAATTTTTACCGAAAGCACAAAGTCGTAAACAAAAACCAGTACGGATTTCTAGCGGGCAAAAGTACTAGGGACCTTCTATGTAAGTTTACAGATGAGGTAAAGAAGCATTTGAACCATAAAAAATGTGTACTGGCCTTTTTTATTGATTTTTCTCGTGTTTTCGACACGCTACAACATCAAATCTTAATCAATAAACTGGATGATTGTGGTATCCGGGGTCCTTTGCTGAATTGGTGTAGAAATTACCTCCAAAATCGTACATTTACGGTTAAATTAAATAACTCGTTCAGCGACCCTAAGATTGTGACAGAAGGCACGGCCCAAGCATCAGTTCTAGGCCAGTTGCACTTCTTATCTTATGTCAACGAGATTGGTAACTGTCTGAAACACAGTTCCTGTTACCAATTGACAGACGATACGTGTCTCCTCGTATCGGATAAGGATATCTCAAATGCGTGTCATACTCTTCAAGCCGATTTGGATACGTTAATACGATGGTGCACTGACGTTGGCCTATTATTAAATGCCGATAAAACCAAAGTCATGATTATCAAATCCCCATACATGAGGTATCCTAATCCAAACCCATTAATTGTTCATAATCACGACTGCCTACATCAACTAGGAACTTGCCAATGTCCTACAATCGAAGTTGTGACCACACAAAAATACCTCGGTCTTATAATTGACTCAAAGTTTAACTGGAGCTTCCACGTTAAACATGTGTGTAATAAGTTGCGTCAGTTTCTAGCCAATATAAAAATCTTAAAAAATCGCATACCATTCAAAGTAAGACTGATGCTTTACAACTCTCTGGCTGAATCCTATATTCGATATGGCTTGTCAAGTTATGGTCGGACATACAAATCATATTTAAAACAGATCTATGATCTTCAACTTAGAATTCTTAAAAATATTGTATCCCCAAATATGCGTGTCCTAATTGATGATGATGAAAATGAGATTTTTAAATATTGTAAAATCTTACCAGTTTATGACCAAATTAAATTCATGTTATTAAAGCAATATTTCTTTTGCGATAATATAAAGTCATATATAGATCAATCTGTACGTACGCGCGCTATGACACAAAACCGGCTCCGGTACATCACTGATAATAATGTCTACGGGCAGCGGACGGGCGCTTATCAGGTACCGCATTTAATAAATAACTTACTTTTCGATTTACGCGAAAAATTTTTACAAAAACACATTAAAACTAAACTCAAAAGCTTTTTCATATCTAAATTATAATTGCCTACTATATCTACTTACTTAACAATAACATACCTACCTGCCTAGTTCTTACTTTTACCTTGCTAGTACTGACTTTAACCAAGTTGTTAACTTACCTTCTTAGTCTTTATATTCTTACTATACATACTAACTACTCACATACCTAACAACTTACTTAGACAATAATGATTTCTTATATTTACGCGAACACTACACATTTTTAAATAAAACTAATTTTACGGATTTTATCGCGTATATTAACCTATTTGTTTAACCTAGATGTTTTAGTCATCCGAAATCCTGATAACACTATTGGTCATACTGTGTACAGAAAAAATACCCATACCAACCGATATCTAAATGGTGAATCTCACCATCATCCTTCACAGTTAGCTACCGTGGGAAAATCTTTGTTTCAGAGAGCACGAGGGATCTGTGACAGAAAACATCTGGCCGCCGAGCTTCAGCACGTCGAGCAAGTACTGCAAGACAACAAGCTTCGGGTCCCGCGCCTACGTCACAGTGACCGAGTGAAGCCAGCCACAGTCGAGCGTGTGCCTGCTGTACTACCCTATGTCAGAGGAGTCACAGACAAGGTTGGCTACATCTTGAAGCGAGCTTCCATTAATTTCAAGCCGCTGAAGAAGATTGGTCAACTTTTACCATCCGTCAAGTGTCATATCCCTCTACAAGATGCAGGAGTGTACAAGCTGGATTGTGAATGTGGTCTCTCGTACATAGGACAAACAAAAAGATCTATTAAAACCCGCGTTAAAGAACATATAGCTGACGTGAAGCACCGACGTATCGGGAAGTCTGCAGTTTGTGAACATGTTCAAGATAGTCCCCGCCATTACATTAGATTTGATAGACCACAAATCCTCGCAAAAGAACACCGATTCCTCCCAAGGATGATTCGCAAGGCTATTGAAAATAAAAAACATCCTAATTTCAATAGAGAAGATGGATGGGTACTGCAATCTGCTTGGGATCCCATAATTAATAAAATCAAATCCAAACCCAAGTATACCACTGCTAGATTTCAAGATACTGTAAGCTCATTCTGCGTAAATCGGACCAAAAATTAATATTAAAAAACTGAAGGTAGCGGGGCTAACTATGACAGCAGGACGTCAAACACCTCAGTCCCCCTTGACCACGGGTGCTGGAAAGCACCCGAAACGTCGGGAATATAAAAATAGGTTAATATACGCGATAAAATCCGTAAAATTAGTTTTATTTAAAAAACTTATTTAGACTGTTTTGACTTGCACATAATATGCTGACTTAAACTATATTATTTAGCATCATGTCAAACCTCCGTGGTTTTTAGATGATAATTAGACCTATACATGTATTCTTTTCTTTTGATCTGATAAATAAACTAAAAAAAAATCTATAATGGACGCAATAACTGTAACGGAAATCCCCCACAAATCGGCGGTTTTCTTTAGCTCAATGGTTTTGAAGTATTTTACAATAGTATGCGGTAATACTTTTTCAAATATAAATTATTTTAAACAAGTATTAACAATCTGTTTAAGTTATGACTCGGCGACAGTTGGAGAAGTATTCAATGACTCTGTTGTCAAGATAGGAACATCAGTGAAATATTTCTCAAACACCGCTGCAAATTTTTGATTTAATTTGGTCAATTCATTATTAATTTTTAATTGATAGTTTGAGTTACGAGCTTTCTCTTTACCGGTATCGCTGTTAATAATACTCCACATCATTTTAATTTTATTCTTAGGCGTCTTAATTTATATATGTATAATAAAGACATAAGATAAGTAGTGTATAAGAATAATCAGGTATTATTTTATCACATCATCTTTCCTCAAGTTGACTAATACTTACAAAGCAGAAAATATGACAATTAAATTTTACACAAGTAAAAATTACGATCATAGGCAAAACATAACACTAGCTGGTTACAAGGATTTAAAGTAAAATTTAAGACTTAGGAACTAGCAACAACAACAATTAATGTACTATTTCACTTAAGTATAATACAATACATGTAAAGTGTCACTGTCGTTCAAAAGTGCCATGCCATATTTGCCTTAACCATAACGTGACACTGTTATTCAAAAGTGTTAAATATTTTATGAGAGAATCAAAAATAATAACAAAATCAAAAGTCAAAATTGGTAGTAAAGGAAAAAATAAGAAATTAAACATACTTTCTTAACTAAACAAAATAGCAAAATCAAACCACTAAACTTACTTATTATTTTATAACAATAATGTTAAGTTTATTTACATAACCCCATATCCTCCCGTGGGTGTCGTAAAAGGCGACAAAGGGAAACAGGCAGGAGATGGGCAGCAGCATCTTCCTGATAATAGCCAAAATTACAATAAAAAAACTGCGGTTGCCAACCCGCTCGCCAAGCGTGGCAACTATGGCAAATACCCCCCTATGAATGTAACCAAGAGACGGCCCCCAGTCCCCGGCGGCCCCGCTATTCCTGGCTACGGTGGCGACCATGGTAACGGCGGGGCAGGGGGTGCTAAGAATCTCCGGTGGAGGTTCGGTTGCCACCTTAGACGACTCGACCTGGCAACGTACAACGCACGCACCCTGAGGACTGACGAGAAGATCGTGGAGCTGGAAGAAGAGATAGAGAAGTTGCGCTGGCATATTATAGGATTATCCGAAGTCCGAAGAGAGGGGGAGGACACGGTAATCCTCGAATCCGGCAACTTGCTCTATCACCGGGAGGGCGACCATCTGTCCCAAGGAGGTGTCGGATTTATCGTCCACAAGTCTCTCGTTAACAACGTTGTAAAGATCGGGAGTGTGTCGACGAGGGTTGCGTACCTTATACTCAGAATCACCAAACGGTATTCGCTGAAGGTCATACAGGTTTACGCACCAACCTCGGCACACCCCGATGGGGAGGTGGAGGAAATGTATGAGGATATCTCTAGAGCCATGCATTCCTCCAAAACCCAATATACGGTGTTAATGGGAGACTTCAATGCAAAACTAGGCACAAGAGAGAACGGTGAGCTGAAAGTAGGGAAATTTGGAATAGGGCAACGGAACCCAAGGGGCCAGCAGCTGGCCGACTTCATGGAGAAAGAGGGACTCTTTATGATGAACTCTTTCTTCCAGAAGCGGCCCCACAGGAAGTGGACCTGGTCGAGCCCCGACGGTTCGACAAAAAATGAGATTGACTTCATTATGACGACCAGACGACAACTGTTCAGTGATGTCTCCGTGATCGCGAGGGTGAAAACTGGTAGCGATCA
Organism: Parnassius mnemosyne; assembly: GCA_963668995.1. Classification (NCBI taxonomy): domain Eukaryota; kingdom Metazoa; phylum Arthropoda; class Insecta; order Lepidoptera; family Papilionidae; genus Parnassius; species Parnassius mnemosyne. The sequence goes on from CAVLGL010000091.1 coordinate 14,762,441, forward strand.
CCGAATGGTTAGAGGCACACTGAACCTAAACGTTAAGTTGGAGAGGTCTCGTCTAATGAAGTCAACGCCCCGTCCCCCTCGTGCTCTGTTCCAAAGTCCCGAAATCTTTCAGCTCGAGTTACAAAACCGTTTTCAGTGCCTAGAAGACTGCAATGAAGTGGACGATATGAATGACAAACTCGTGGAAACTGTCCATGCGGTCGGAGCTAAGTTCTGCAAGACCCGCCGCAGAAGAACACAAAAACTCTCCGATCACACTCTTAATCTCATGGCTGTTAGACGGGAGATGAAGCTACATTCTTCAACAGACTTGACAGCATACAGGCATCTGAACAGACAGATCTCCAAATGCATGCGGCGGGACTTACGCAACTTCAATACAGCTCGTATTGAAGAAGCGATCGAGCGGAACCAAGGCTCCAAAGTCTTTGCCAGAGATCTGTCAGCCAGAAAGAGCCACCTGTCAAAGCTGAAGACAGAATGTGGCAGCATCGTTTCCGGGACACCTGAGATTTTGAGTGAGATTGAGAGGTTCTATGGGCAGCTGTACACGTCATCGTTGGAGCCACACGCAAGTGTGAGTAACGATCCAAGAGCGAGTCTCATCCGACACTATTCCGAAGATATCCCGGACGTCAGTCTGAGCGAGATTAGAATGGCTCTCCAGCACCTTAAAAACGGTAAGGCCCCAGGTGAGGATGGAATTACAGCGGAGCTTCTGAAAGCGGGTGGAAGACCGGTACTTGAAGTCCTTCAGAAGCTCTTTAATTCCGTCCTCCATGGTGGCATTACACCGGAGGCGTGGAGCAGAAGTGCGGTGGTCTTGTTCTTCAAGAAAGGTGACAACGTTCTCTTGAAGAACTACAGACCGATTTCCCTTCTGAGCCGCGTCTACGTGCTGTTTTCGAGAGTCATTACGAATCGTCTCGCGCGCAGACTTGACGACTTCCAGCCTCCCGAACAAGCCGGTTTCCGAAAGGGCTTTAGCACCATAGACCACATACATACCCTTCGGCAAATTGTACAGAAGTCCGAAGAGTACAATTTGCCACTATGTCTGGCGTATGTGGACTATGAGAAAGCCTTTGATTCCGTCTAAATTTGGGCGGTGCTGCAGTCCCTTCAGCGATGCCAAGTTGACTGTCGGTATATCGAAGTGTTGAAGTGCTTGTACAGTAGGGCTACGATGGCTATCCGAGTACAGAACCCGAGTACGAAACCTATCCAATTGCAGAGAGGTGTAAGACAGGGTGACGTCATATCCCCGAAACTCTTCACCGCTGCATTGGAAGACGTTTTCAAGCTTCTGGACTGGAAAGGATACGGTATCAACATCAATGGCGAGTACATCACTCACCTTCGATTTGCCGACGATATAGTCCTTATGGCAGAATCGCTGGAGGACCTAAGCACTATGCTCAATGACCTCGATAGTGTTTCCCAACGGATAGGTCTTAAGATGAACATGGACAAAACAAAGATTATGTTCAATGTCCATGTCACACCTATGCCGGTTGTTGTTGGGAGCACTAAGCTCGAAGTTGTTGACGAGTATGTTTAACTGGGACAAATAGTCCGACTAGGTAAGTCCAACTTCGACCGAGAGGTCAATCGACGGATTCAACTCGGCTGGGCAGCGTTCGGAAAGCTACGACACATCTTCTCGTCAGACATACCTCAAAACCTGAAAACGAAATTGTACAACCAGTGCGTGTTGCCAGTGATGACTTATGGAACTGAGACGTGGTCCTTCACTGCTGGCCGTATGAGGAAGCTCAAGGTCGCTCAGCGAGCTATGGAGAGGGCTATGCTCGGAGTTTCTCTGCGTGATAAACTTAGGAATGAGGATATCCGCAGTAGAACCAGAGTAACCGACATAGCCCAACGGATTAGTAAGCTGAAGTGGCAGTGGGCCGGCCATATAGCTCGAAGAACCGACAACCGATGGGGAAGAAAGATTCTCGAGTGGCAGCCTCGTACCGGTAGGCGAAGTGTAGGGCGTCCCCCCACGAGATGGAGTGACGACCTGGTAAGACATGCAGGAAGTCGATGGATGCAGGTGGCTCAGGACCGTGCTTTGTGGCATTCTTTGGGGGAGGCCTATTTTCAGCAGTGGACTTGTGAAAGGCTGTAATGATGATGATGATATTTACATAACATTATATAGAATATTTTATTATATAAAAAATTAAAAACTAAAATAAAGAGAAAAACTAAAACTAGTAACTTAATTAGCATACAGTCTTACTCCCCGCGGTATCGTGCCAAGAACGCTGAATGACTATACTTAGCTTTAGAGCGAGAAAAGAACCATTATTACTTTTTTATATGTAATCTTTCCAAATTATTTGTTTGTTTAAAATAATATTATAGTTCTCTGAAGTTAGATTTTACTTTTTCATAAAAGTTTTATATGTTTATCCTTTTATATAGATCTAATCACAAGTTTAACCTAACAATTGGGATGTTGTCTTCACAGTTACATTAAAAATTCACCTTTACTTTTCAAACCTTATTGATGGATTTTTTCTTGAAATATATGTAAACACCTGTCAAGATTACCTATATAAAAAAAAGTATCAAATTTGACGAAGATTCGCGAAAGAAACATACAAAAATGCATACAGTCTATTTGAGGCCTCGGCCACATTTACGTCGGCTATAAAGGTAAAAGGCTGCTTAAAACAAAACCAAAACAATGTAATATTAGCATTTGCACACCACTAAAGTATAATAAATTTGCCGTATAGTAGCGGTGTAAGAATATCCACTACCTCATATCATCCCGTGGGTGTCGTAAGAGGCGACAGAGGGAAACATATCAGGAGATGGGCAGCACCGTCTTCATAATAACAACTGAAAATAAAAAAAACTACGGCAACTATGGCAAATATCCCCCTTATAAGGCAATCTTTGGAGGAGGATTATGTTCATCAGTGGACACATATTAGGCTTTGACAGTAACGTTAATGGTAAAGTATAATAAATAGATACCTACTGCTATTTTTACGCTTGAGTATTTTCCACTGTGGTACATACCTGGTAAAATAGAACGATACATGAGGAAGAAATAAATAAAATTACAACTATATAAATTGTTCAAATGGAAACAGTAATCAAACTTTCAAACTTTTTTAACGCAACCTAACTTTGAAACTTTCCACATTAAAATATATCTTCATTGTACCATTGTAGTCTGTTCAAAGTTTTGTTTCAACTTGTTTACTGGTTCACAATTCACGCGCTGAAGTTTACTAACAGTGTTGTTCCTTCAGTAGTTATTAATGTTTTTTTTTTGTTATAAAATCATAGTATCAAACGCACTCACAGTCCAACTGATGGCAAGTAGCTACTACAGCCCATGAATACTTGCAAGCAACTTTAAACAAACAAGGCTATAAAAGCGTTGTCAATTTTGAGGACTAAGATGGAGTGCTTCTCAGTCTGTAATTATTATGGCTATCAATACCCCTTAGGTTAGAATACACGAGTGTAAACTCTGCTGTGTTCTATGTTTTCAGCACCAGAAATAAGTAAGACGGTGATACAAAAAATTCCTATTATCTAGTAACCTAATGTTATATGAATAAAACTATTTTTTAAGGATTTTATCGCGTTTAATTTACTATTAATTAAATTATTAATTTCCGGAGTTTCGGGTGTTTTACAGCAACCCATGGTCACGGGTGGGATTGATGTTTGACGTCCCGATGTCACAGTTAGCTCGGCCGGTAAATATAAGAAATCTAATGTTATTTTATGTGATAGAGCCGTGCTGCAGCTACATTATGGCTACAGAATGAATATATGGGCTCATCCGGGGTAGGACTACGTTCTCACATAATATCATCATGACAGCAGAATAGTACCTGTGATTCGTATGGTGAGTGTAGAGAACAGGAGTACCATTTTGTTGGTCCTGCATACGGTCCGAATGCTCCTCCTAACTGGTCTATGTGGTCTGCATCTGAATTTTGATTATTAATCAATGCTAAATATGTTTGTAGAGACTAGATGAGGCGCGCCCGCACTACTCGTTACTCGGACATGCTACGCCGTGTCGTAATACAGACCAAGCCGCGTGCCTTGGTCTGTCATCATAGTTATGTAAAGCTGATTCGCCTCCATATTTCCGTACGCGGTAGTACCATACGTGTAATGAGGAGAACTTAATTAACACAATTTGTTTTTCTTTCCAGAAGAAAAGAGAGAAAATAGATACTTTAGGTAATTTATAATGCAATATTAAATTTAAAACAAAATCTATTTATCTATTATATTATGGTAAGCTATTAGATAATATTTAAAAATTGCCTGGGGTATTATTTTATCATAAAATTCATTATATTTTATAAACTATTTTAACTTGTATCGCGTAAAATTTTCTGTAACTATCTATATTATAATTCTATCATATTAAAATCTTTCATAGTTTTTATCGCGCATCGCGTTACTAATCATGATATTGTATTATTTTCTAATGATACTTCCTTGTTCTTTAAACTTAAGCGTCTATCATTTAAATGTGACAAAGTGAATAGTGCTATATCAAAATAAGTGCATTGGTTTAACGTTAATGATGTGCATTTAAACGGCAACAAAACTAAATGTATTAAATATACAACAACGAATGTTAAAAATCTGAATATCAATATGTTTTTAAATGGGGAAGAACTGAGCCCTGTTGAATCCTATGTTTTTCTTGGCATCACTCTCGACGCAAAACTTCAGTGGAGCCCCCATATATCCAAACTAGCAAGCAGACTAAGCTTTGCAGCTTATGCTGTAAAAAAGATTAGAGATCTCACTAATGTCGAGAGAGCTAGGTTAGTTTATTTCAGTTGTTTCCATAATGTCTTATGGGGTTTTGCTGTGGGGAAATGCGGCTGATTTAGAAACTATTTTTGTTTTGTAGAAGAGGGCCATAAGAGCTATTTACAACCTTAAACCGAAAGAGACTCTTAGAGAAAATTTAAAGAAATTAATATATTAACGTTGGAGTATATTTACGAAAGTTTAATGTATGTTCACAAAAACAAAGATAGTTTTAGTAAGAAAAGTTATACACACTCTGTAAACACTACGAACAAACACAAGCTAGTGATATCGGTCTCCCGACTCCACAGAGTCAGTTATTCATTCTTGCTGCATTGTATACGCTATTACAACAAAGTCCTAGAAAATATAATATATATAATATATATATATATATATATATATATATATATATATATATATATATATAAACACTCACGCCTGTCACCCAGAGGGGTAGGCAGAGATTATGGACTTCCATTTGGCACGATCCTGACACACCTCTCTCGCTTCCTCCACATCCATATACCTACGCATACACGCTCGTCGGTTAAAGGTACTCTTGATTTGGCCCATTTTTAATATATCGCCAATTTGGTCGATAAACTTTCGCCTAGGGCGACCCTTCCCGACTATGCCGTTCACCTCTGCAACATAAATTTGCTTTGTCACTCTTTCCTCATTCATTCTTTCTACATGGCCAAACCACCGAAGCATTCCTTTCTTAATCCTGGTCACAACATCATCTTGCAAACCACACTCTTCTCTTATTAAACAATTTCTCACTCTGTCATTCAGCTTCATCCCTAACATACTCCTTAATGACCGCATTTCTACAGCATTTATTCTACTCTCATGCTTCTTCTGCCACACCCAACTTTCACTACCATACATTAAAGTAGGTACTAACACAGCATTGTGAATTGCCATACGTGCCTTTTTGGACACATTCTGACTTTTCACAATAGAGTGTAGAGCCCCATTCACTCTATTTCCTGCATTCACTCGTCGTTCTATATCCTTATCATATCTACCATCCCTGCTAAACACACATCCCAAATATACAAACTCATCTACTTGCTCTACCAACTCCCCTTCTATTCTTATTTCACATATCGTTTTACTTTCTTCTCTTTCAAAAACCATAACTTTCGTCTTACTTGCGTTCACTTTCATTCCCTTTTCTTTTAATGTCCTGTTCATTAATGTAACCATCATTTGCAACTCGGCTGCCGACGACGCAAGTATGACTTGATCATCGGCGTACAAAAGGCATTTGACGGTTAACTCACCCATTCTTAACCCGCATTCTTCTACTTTCAAATTTTCCAAACAACTGTCCATAAATAGGTTGAACAACCACGGGGAAGCCACACAGCCCTGTCTGACACCTTTATGGATGTCAAACCAGTCCGAGTAGGCCCCGTTGATCCTGACACAAGCACTAGAGTCCCTATATAGAGACTTCAATGCCTGTATCAGACCAGCGCTCAACCCAAATGAGTTCAGTGTTTGCCATAACACATCCCTGTCCACTCTGTCATAAGCCTTCTCCAAGTCCATGAACGCACAAAAAACTTTTTGGTTTTTGGCCAAAAACTTCTCGGCGATCATGCGCATGGAAAAGACCTGATCCGTACATCCCATTCCCTTTCTAAATCCCGCTTGCACATCCCAAATTTTTCCGTCAGTTTCTTTCATAACTCTTTCAATTAGTACCTTAGCATACAGTTTTCCCACAATGCTAAGAAGGCTGATACCACGGTAGTTTTTACAGTCCTGCTGTGATCCTTTTCCCTTATATATTGGGACTATCACGGCTTTGCACCAGTCTCCCGGTACCCGCTTAAGTTCCCAACATAAATTAAACAAGGTGTACAGCAGGTCTGCCACCACTTCTTCTCCAGCCCTTAGCATTTCGAGAGATACTCTATCATAACCAGCTGCCTTACCTACTTTCATACTTTTCATTGCTTTCATTATTTCATCTATACTTATATCTCTATCTATTTCCTCTTCTTTCGGAATTTCTATTTCATTTAATTCAAACGTCTCATCACTCATAAACACGCTTTCAAAGTATTCCTTCCATCTCCTTAAACTCAAAACTTCGTCATTCAGAATACAGCCATTCTGGTCTCGTATAGCATTCATTCTAGGCTGTTGTGAATGTCCCCTGGTAGTTCTTACGAGTTTCCAGAACATTTTAATGTTTTCCTGGAAGTTATCCGATATTCTTCTATCATTCTTATCCGTTCTTTCTTGCTTTTTCCTTTCAACTACTTCTTTTACTCTCTTATTTAGGTGTCTAAAAACCGCCTTTTTCCTTTCAATATCATCATTCATACTGCTAGAATTACTAGCCTTGGTTGCTAGTAAATCTAGCCATGCTTTCTTCTTTGCTTCAACTTCCATCCGTACCTCATCATCCCACCATAACGTGTTATTTTTCCTTTCATTTGTTCTCTTGCTTACACCACATACTTCGGTAGCTGCATCCACTAAACCTTTCTTGACATTATACCACACAGTCTCCAAGTCTAAATCATTCATACACAATTCAGCCATACCACTTATATTTTCTCTCAATCTACATTTGAACTTCTCTTTCACACCTTCATCTTGTAGCCTCTCTGTTTTTATACGCTGTAACGCTGTGGTAGACACAGATGTCCGATGCCTCCAACGTCTGAAAAGACCATTAATTCGGCATAAGACCAAGTAATGATCCGTCCCTACGTTAGAGCCCCGGTAAACCCTTGTATCTACCACCGCGCTCCTCATTCTTTCATCAACAATTATGAAATCTATCATACTTCTATCATCACCTCTTTCCCATGTATACGTGTGAATCTTCTTATGACGAAACAAAGTCTTGCCTTCTCTATATCGAGAAGCACGCCCAACGATATGCGGCCGAAGTTGTGCTCAGCCGCAAGGTAGTGCAGCACCTTGGTCAGCTGTGTTGCTGTTGAGTGATCCCTCCTGAATCCATGCTGCTCCGCCCGAAGTTGAATGCACGGGCGGAGGCGTCTTAGCATTAATCTTTCTAGCAGTTTAACTATGTGCGGTAGTAGCGTAATCGGTCTGTAGCTGGCAGCTATACGCCTGTCCTTCCCGGGCTTCGGTAATACGATTATTTTTCCTATCTTCCAATCCTCCGGGAAGTGGGATGTCCGCAATATTCCATTGTAGATTCGTCCGATCTCTACTAATGTCCTATTGGGCAGCTGTTGAAGCGCAGCGTTGGTGATCCCGTCGTGCCCCGGCGCCTTCCTGGGTTGCAGGCGGGCTACTGTCCTCCGCAGTTCAGCGGGGGAGATGTACCACTCTCCTGCAAGCGGTGGCGCGGGCGATGACAGGAACTCCTGTACGCGGCCTTCCTTTCGGGCATGAAGATCCAAGAACTCCGCACTTGCTGGGTTCGGCATAAATTGCTTCTTGAAGTGCTCTACTAGGATATCCGCTCTACCCTTGGCATCGTATCGACGTTCGCCCGCACTGTTGGTCAGCGGGCATACGGCAGGGCGTTTTTTAGTCAACTGTCGGTTTAATTTGTAGAGCGACGCATCTTGCTCGTCTGCCTTCACGATGCGCCGCTCCCAGGCCTCTCCTCTGTGGGCCTGGATTGCAACCGACAGTTCATCTGACATCCGGTTTAGTTTGGTCTTTAGTCTTGGGCAGCGAGTGCTCGCCTAGAGCTTCCTTAGCGCTCTTTTTCGCTTAATTTGCTCACATATATTACGCGGCAGTACGTCCCTTCTGCATGTTATCGGGGCGACCGTAGAGGCCGCGTCGAGAGCTTCTTTGATAGTATTGTTTATTCTTGTTGCAGCGGCCTCTACGTCGTCCGCTGTATTGAGTGATGTAAAGACTGGAGGTCTTTCTTGCAGATGTTGATGGTAGAGTTCCCAGTCTATTCTAGTCTTGAATGCTCTGGGCGGCGTAGTCACTGCCCTGAGGCCAAGGGTAATTAGTAACGGGAGGTGCTGCGTATCCATGTCGTACAGCACCTCTACCACTATCCAACGAATTTCCAAATTACCACTATCGTCGTCGCAAGCTATACGCGAAAGAGAACCGCACACCGCGCGTCATTTCAACATATCTTAACATTGATTTTCACCATTGCACCCTTGTATTTTACCCCATATCTTTATTACTATAAAACATATGGTTAAAAAATTTTATTTATAAGAAACACATACAAAGTCCTATCATTATGATATACATTACATCGTTATCACACAAAAACTTATTAAGATATTCAAGAAAATACACTTATTATACAGAACATTTTCAAAGTTAGAAATCTTAAATATCTAACACACATGGTCAAAATAACAATCTTTATTAATGAATATCTTAACTAATGGAATAGTTTAAAACACATTCTAAAGATACTTTTAACTTTAGTTCAACTTCAATTTTCTTATATAAATATATTATTATTTCACTATTTTAACCACAAATTGAGGCACTTTTTAGGTAAAGCGGTGCAATAATAAGATAAGTACACAATTTTTAGACGTCTGGGTAATACGGTGTATAAGGAAAGGTCTCGAGGTTTCGCTTTGCTAATTTTGGCAAAATCTGTTTTTTATATAGGATAAGGGTGACAAACGAGCACACAGTCCAACTGATGGTAAGTGGTTGCTGTGGCCTATAGACATCTACATCTATCCTCGATTACGAATCAAAATGCAGATGCTTTGTCATATGCTGCGGCATGGCTCTACCACGTATGAAAGTTATGCAGTAAGTAACCGGGATGAGAATCATGAAAGAAGCAATGGCGAAAAGCAGTTCACCAATCTGGTTGGTTGAGTACCAGCTAACGGCAGTAACTTTAGTACCAAAAGGCAATAAGATATAATGAATAACACCAACAGTAAATCATAGTTTGTTGGTGTGGCCGGTGAAAGGAAAAGGGGAGATCTCCCGCCGGGCAAGGTGTTCTGCCCGGGGAGCGGCCAACGCTCTGAGTGGTAGTTCGGAGCTATTCTATATATACTGCTTTAACTTCGGAACTTTGTTAGCGTGATTTAGGCTTCAATGTGTTTCGCTTGTGGCGGGACGACAGCGCCGCCACATCACCCCCCTGCTCAGACCGGAGGTCGATAGTGCAGTCCGATTGCCGGTGCGTCCTTAATGCCTGTAGGTAATGCATGCTGTGTGCGTAAGGGCAGGTGACGCCGGTGCGAACGATATGCCGTACTACGCACTTGCAAGTGATGCCAGTGAGAACTATGAGCCGGAGCAAGTGCCAGGGATTGCCTTGTAGTCTGCGGTAAGTCGAGAAGAAGGCAAGTAACCTGGGAGAGTGCCGTGAAGCAGAGGCGAGCAGTAAGGCTCAAAGCCGTGCCGAACACTGTAGCGCAGAGAGTAGCTAAGGAACAGGAAGCATTATTATTCCAGTGCTGCGATGAACCTTTGTAAAGCTAGATGGCTTGCAGAATGTGAAAACTGCAGACAATATCTGCTCGGGAGCGAATAAATGGGGTACTTGAGGATGATGACGAAGGTTTGAAGTTGTAGTTTCCGAAGGTTGTTGGTTACGTGTTCATATCACGTCGGGTGGTCACCACTGTGGCCGGTGGAAGGAAAAGGTGAGATATCCCGCCGGGCAAGGTGTTCTGCCCGGAGAGCAGCCAACGCTCCGAGTCAATCTATTTATTTAAAACATAAAAGATTTTTAATACTAATATGGTCACTATAAGACGTTCTTAGGTTAGCTAATTTCGTAATAACTTGAGACAGAAGGACCCTTAAGTAGGGACCGAATAATTAACCGACTTGGTATTACATGGGTCTCACAACTTTTTACGGTAGAAGAACTGAGTTTCGAGACTTGGTTTTTTTACAACTTATGTTGTTGATGGCATCTCATTGATTTTTGTAGATAGTCCTACTTTTTTTCCTTTCCGGTACTATCTACTTCTTCAACTTCATAAGACATGTCATTTTTCATTCCGTTAACCATTTAACAAGTTAACTTTAACCATAATTATATCTAGGTACCTATCTACATCTATTATTCCATAATACTATACATATAGAGATACACTGATTCATTCACTGCAAATGTAACTTTGTAATCCTATACATTTATATAGGATTACAAAGTTATTTCTGCAGTTGGTGTATCTAGAAAATGGACCGAAATTAAAAATATTTAAATTTTTCCTTGATTTATACACTTAACACTAATTGTATTCTAAATTTAAAGCTTCCACATCTCCTAGAAGTGCCTTAGAGTTTTGATATGAATTGTTGAAACCTCTTGATATATTTTAATATGTCTGAGTTTATAATTTTCATTAATATCTGAGTCTGAGTAAGAGCAATGTAAGGGTACAAATTGCTCTTACTGCTTTAAAATATTGGCTTCTTTTTCCTTGAGTTACATACTTAGATAATCCGCTTGACTTCAGTTTTGAAATGTTAGGAAATTTAAAACACCTAAAAAATCTAAATTTATCTTTCAATTCTACAGCCTAGGCTAGTAAGTAATCTTTTTAACATTGCAATGCCCGCCTTCCTTGCTACTGTGCATAGTAAATTATGTAACATTCTAAATAATAAAGTAGAGCTGTGCTTTGCTGTGGGGGCAAGGTAGAAATGGCAAAGCAAACACTCTGTCCCAGCTAAAATATTCCACTAGAAGATAATCAACAAAAATGTGGGAAATTCCGTCAGAATTCCGTCAGGGGTGTACAAAAATATTTGTTTCATAATTTCCATAGCGCACAAGATCCTATCATCTAGCTATTTCGATTTATAAATCTTGTCGCTGTATACTCGTATTAAAGTTAAAGTTACTGCCTATATACATTGCACTGCTGGCCTGAGCCCAGCCTTCTCTTATTTCTAAGAGAGTTTTAGAGCAAGGAAATGTCCGCCGCGCTGCCCAATGCGTGTTGGCGAACTTCCCATGTCTTCGAAATATTTTTTTTCTTACTTCTCAGACATGGTAACCTCACAATTTTTTCCTTCACCGCCGAGTACGTGATAAATCAGCACTTAAAGAGGTCTCTTTATAGGGACTCTAGTGCTTGTTTCAGGATCAACAGGGTCTACTCGGACTGGTTTGGCATTCAAAAAGGTGTCAGACAGGGATGTATGGCTTCCCCGTGGCTGGTTAACCTATTTATGGACAGTTGTTTGTAAACTTTTAAAGTTGAAGAATGTGGGTTGAGAATGGGTAAGTTAACCATCAAATGCCTTTTGTACGCCGATGATCAAGCCATATTTGCATCGTCGGCGGCTGAGTTGCAAATGATGGTTACTTTAATGAACTGTTCATTGAAAGAAAGGGGTATGAAAGTGAACGCAAGTAAGACGAAAGTGATGGTTTTTGAAAGAAAAGAAAGTAAAACGTTATGTGAAATAGGAGTAGAAGGGGAGTTGATTGAGCAAGTGGATGAGTTTGTATATTTAGGATGATTATTTAGTAGGATGGTAGATATGATAAGGATATAGAAAGACGAGTGAACGCAGGAAATAGAGTGAATGGGGCTCTACACGCTATTATGAGTAGTCAGAATGTGTCAAATAAGGCTCGTATGGCAATTCATAATGCTGTGTTAGTCCCTACTTTAATGTATGGTAGTGAAAGTTGGTTCTGGCAGAAGGAGCATGAAAGTAGAATAAATGCTGTATAAATGCGGTCCTTAAGGAGTATGCTAGGGCTGAATCTGAATGACAGGGTGAGAAATAGGGTAATAAGAGAAAAGTTTGGTGTGCAAGATGACATTGTGACAAGGATTAAGAAGGGAATGCTTCGGTGGTTTGGTCATGTAGAAAGAATGAACAAGGAAAGAGTGACAAAGCAAATTTATGCGGCAGAAGTGAACGGCAGGGTCGGGAAGGGACGCCCTAGACGAAGGTTTAAAGATCAAATCGAAGATACATTAAAAATGGGCCAGATTAAGAGTACCCTTAACCGACGATCATGTATACGTAGATATATGGATGTAAACGAGACGAGAGAGGTGTGTCACGATCGCGCCAAATGGAAGTCCGTAGTCTCTGCTACCCCTCTGGGTGACAGGCGTGAGTGTTTGTGTGTTGTGTGTGAATTATAATTGCAATTAACAATTTCATTGGTGCCGGCTGGGATCGAACCCTGGTTGCTCGCGTACTGTGAAACTTACAGCGAGCGCTAACCATCTGAGCTAGCACGATGCTAACCATCTGAGATACACGTCGTACCATCAAGTAATATCGGCACTTTACATGACGAGGGAAAAGCTTGCCCAATTCGTTTAGGAGCGACAATCTGTCAACCTCATCCGTGCTCTTGATGTAGAGGTGTAACCGAGTTTGGGCTCCACGTACTTTTATGTAAACAAAGTGCTAATAGTCTGTGCAGTTACGGTTCTCTAAAAGATGTTATCCGAAGAACTCTTGTCTTCATAATTATCCCCTGGATTTCAGAGCCTCGTGGAATTTGACGACTACTTAATAGCGCTATTGCCGCAGCTACGAATCCCACACGGCAAAAAAGTATTTGTATGTATATCTACAAAATAATTGTTCCGAGTTTGGATTTTTTTTCATGTGTGATATATCTATTGTATATATACATAAATAACACATATATTTGTTCATATTCGGCATTTGTGTATAGGTATTTAAAACCGTTGAAACACTTCATTCTCGGGTTGTATGAACTATCCATGGATATAATTAAGTTTATTTCACACCCAGTGATGGATGGATTCAGTGATGTGACATTCTATTGTTCCAGTCGCCTCTTATAGGAATTATGGGTTTGATTGCAATCCTAGCGGCTGTTAAACAGTTTTATAGTTGCAGAGCGCTGCCCGAATGCTTCGGAATTACTCAGCACAAAACCCAGTATCTTTGTAGCTGAGGTAAATACATTATCGATGTGGGCGGTGAATCTTAATTCGCTGTCAACGCCTAGGTCACAAATCGCTCGAATTACACTAAATTTGTCAATGCCGATATAATATTGACTATGCACAATTTGTTTTCCTTATATACCTAATTAATTTACATTTATTGGGATTGAGGAACATTTGGTTGTTGTCACACAATTGGATTAGGCGGTTAAAATCTCCTTGTAAAAGTCCTACGTCAGAATTTGATTTTTTTTAAATATTTTGATATCATCCGCAAACAGATAGACCTACGAGTGCTGAAAGACCGAGACAATGTCGTCTATAAAATATTAAAAAATACTGAACCTAAATTAGACCCTGACGGTACTCCGTAATAAGCAATATATGGCCGGGAGCAATAACCATCTATCACTACGGTAGAATGTCTAATATGAAGTTATGGTAAGCAACAGGCCAATAATTTCTCACTACTTCTAAATTTTATCAGCTGATTTATAAGTAATGTGTGATTTACTTTGTCAAATGCCTTAGAGAAGTCAGTATATACAGCATCTACTTGTAGTCTATTATCAAAATTTACAATTAAATCTGTCACATAAGGGCATAATTAATAATAGTAGATCTACCAGAGAAGGATCCATGGTGCTCCTAGCTGATACCTCTTACTTAATCTTTGAAGACTGATTCTTAGATTAAGCTCTCAAAGACTTTTGACATAGTTAGTAAAATGGAAATAGGTTTAAGTACCCGAAATTTACTGCTTAAACGTCGATAACGTTATAAAAACCGTGGTCTTTAAATTAAATATGAATATACGTGACGTAAAATCGTCCCAACGTTTACCTGGATCCAAAAACAGGCCTGGATTGATCCTCGTATAGATGAAGATGAAGATGGCTCAGAAGCTATATCCAGGTAATAGGACTCCAGCTGTAGCTGTCCTATTACCTAACATCTCCAAAGAAAAATCTGACAATCGTGTCTACATCAGAGAAAATCCTAAACATCTAAAAACCTTTTCGTATAACACCAAACCTCAATTTAGTAAATGTCATCAATTTATGTACTGTAAAGATGGCAAAGTATTTGCTAAAAAAAGCAGTAACAGTAAAATCTTTCACATATTCTTTATACAAGATATTAATCAGATATAAAATAAATTCAAAGGTTCTACTCCACTATGAAAGTAATACAATTGCAACTTTAATTATTATTAATTTAGTTAATATTAATAAGCAATGGGCTCAGAAATCAGAGAAATTTTTAGTTGTACTTCTATAAGTGATTGTTATCAGCAATTACCTTCTAAAAGCCATTACAGTATATCATGTATTCATATAAATATTCGATCACTTACAAAACACTTTACCAAATTACTCCATTTTATTATAATCACTGTAAATATTGGTAAGTGGCAGTGTAAGTCATTTAGGCGAAATATAATCCAATACTTTTTCTATAAAGTTTTATTGGTGTTGTAATCGAGAGGATCTCAATAGCATGCAATTTAGGCGTATTTTTGACTTGCGATTAAGCTATTGATGAAATTTGTAATTTTATTAATCTTTTCGTAATTTTGAATATTTAGGCAGAACATTTCTTCCTTTCTCTAATTTGTAAAGTCCAGTAGTTGCATACTTTGTTTATGTCATATCTAATCTATGTTATGCTTGTCAGATATGGTCGCTATTCTTTAAAAAATGTTTTCCATTTAAATACAGATCAATGGTTCTTCATATCGAAACGATTATAGGAATTGTGGTCTGCTAATGCTTGAAATAATTTCGTACTCTGCTGGATATGTAAACATTTCAATGTATTACATGATGTATTGATTGAATTGATTTAGTAGCCCGTATTACGTTTAACGTCTCGATAAGGTGTTTTCGATAATACAACAATTCTTTCACGAATTAATATACTTATATATTCCTTCTTCTGGAGTCCTTGAAAAGTTTTATTATTAACAAGCGAAGCGTTATTTAGATTTCAGAAAATAAACGTCATCGAAGTCTATTTTAGCTTATAAATCTTCAAGTTTATCAAGGGTATATACGTGGTAGAGCCATGCTGCAGCTATATTAGTAGTATAGTTGTAGCACGAATGGGTCGGCTCGACCGGGGAAGGACCACGCTCTCACAGAATACCAGTGTCAAATAGCGGCTTCATGCTGCTGTGTTTCGTATGGTGAGTGTAGAGAACCGGAGACGCTTTTTACTGGAAAAGAGGCATTCTATATTAGTCCTCACGGGTGACAATGCATCTGCATTTTGATTCGCAAACGAGGATAAATGTAGATGTCTATGGGCCTCCGCAACCATTTACCATCAGGTGGACTGTGTGCTCGTTTTTCACCCTATCCTAAAAAAAAGAAGGTTTCAAGGACATGACAATCGGTTCAGCCATTCTGAAAATTAGGCTGGACAGATAGACAACGAGATTTTTAAATGGTTATTTTTGTCTTATTGGCATTCAAATCAGTTATTTCAATATTACAGACATACACTTCAATTTTATTTATATGTATGGATATATTTTTATAGATTTTATATATTGAAATTTCTAGTCATTTCTAAAAATGTATCACAGAAGCTTTCAATGTGTAATATTTTGAATGAAAAAATTTAATGTCACTTAAAGGGTTAGAAAGATGTGTAGCGCGTCCCCCGTCTAGATGGTGTGACGACCTGGTAAGTCATGCAGGAAGTCGATGGATGCAGGTGGCTCAGGCCCGTGCTTTGTGACATGACTTGGGGGAGGCATATGTTCAGCAATGGACATGTGAAGGGCTGTAATGATGATGACGATTATGAAAGGGTTTGATATGGGACAGTCGATATCCTTGTAAAATATATTCACGAGAAATTCCTACAGTTAGTAAGTAAATGACGACTTATCAGGAAGAAAATTACTCTGACAGTAATTTTCTTCCTGATAAGTCGTCATTTTGGAATGCATTCCTAATTACACTCCAAATTCAAGTAAGTCAAAAAAGAAAGGGTGTTTTTGGTAACAGAAATTAAAAATTACAATAAGTTCAACGTTTAATATCCTTATACATAACCACTTATCATAACAAGAAAAAAAGTACCTATCTATATTCAGTAATTGCAAATAGAATAAAATATGGAAAAAATGAATTATTTAAAAACAAAATATTCTAAATTGAGTAATAATAAGCGCAGGCGGATGAATTTCACATACAATGCAATGGTTTTAGTAATCTACGTAATCTAATGAAATGAAAATCTAGTGACAGAAAAAGCCAAGAACTGATTTTGGCCGAACTCGGGATTCGAACCCGGAACTACATAATCAGCAGTCGCACTTACAACCACTAGAATAACAAGGCAACAAAATAAATTATACCTACATAAAAAGTTGAATGTTAAAATAAACAAAAGGTTCTTCCTTAGTAAACGAAGATAAAAAAGAAACAAGGATTAAACGGAAATATATTACGATTTAAAAAAATAGATGTTATAAAACATATGCGATCCAGTACTAAACTGATTTAGAGTACCATTGCCGAGCAACTTCCCGCATTCAAATTTATCTTAATTTTGCTTTCGTATTTTGTTTCATAGTTTGTTGGGTGCATTTTGTTCGTAATTTAATACACTCAGGAATTTGCGAACAGTTTACAGTCACTTTTTATAATTTAAACGAAAAGAAAAGATACAGAATCATTACTTTTCTTATTTCTTATCAAAATATAATAGATTTTTAATATCGTTTGGACTTAATTCTAGTAACGGTATTAACATTACAAATACTACCGTTAACCACATTATCAGAGGCCTTGAGATTCCTGTTATTACCTGTACAGAACCCACGTGTGCAATTGTACAACCGTTAGGCAATTAATTAAGAAATGTGAATATTACACCGCCTGTCCAACTCTATAATTCCCCAGTATCTTCGAAAGATCCCAATTTTTACGACATTCGTTGGACGAATTAAGGTACTACATTGTATAACGCCAACACCACGAGTCTATTTATCTGTCACGTATTTTTTTAAATTTTAGAATCGAAATATCTTTGTTAGATATAATCCAGTTTTATAGTAATTGCGAAACAAAATGTGCAAAATGTTGATTATTAAGCTTTTTTAACTATGACAAATATTATAAGATTGCTTTTTTTTAAATTTCATAAATATAACGTTATGTTGCTATAAACGCGTTTCTTATTGTAAATTAAACGAAGATAAAAAAAATTCTTTAAAACAATCCGTAGAAATCTTTTTACACATTGTGTTTAGGATGAAATTAACAAATATGCAATAAGTCGTAAACTTAATAAATCCACACACAAATTAAGCGGAGATAGTCGCCAGTTACTTTAATGCTAAACGCGTCGCGTCACAACTTTGCCACTCTTCAGAAAGAAATTATCAAACTAAGTAAAACAACAAAAAAAAATTAAACAAAATAATTCTACGCCACCTAGCTTTCAAAATTAAAAAGGGGTTCTTTCGTTAAAATTTTAATAATTAAATATTTCCAAAGAATTGTTCATCAGCATCTAAACGAAGTTTCATTATTCTGAAACAATTAATTAAACACTTATACCAATCTGCCTTAAGTAAGTCATCTACTGCCCGTTTCAACGCTGCTAGATAATTGAGTGAAAAAGAGAGGTAAGAGATTGACTGCTATTGATGTGTAATATAATATACTCCATAATAATATAATTCGGTTCAATAATCAGGAATTTACAAAATTGATAACAGAAAGGATGACAAAATTATGTTAGGCTTTCACATGAAGCCTAGCTTTTAAAAGAGCAGAATCTTAAAAACTGTGTAAAAAGATGTATGGTAAAACATTGGTAACATTTTTAATGTTGTGTACGTGTAGACGTGTAGTACGTGGTAGAGCCACTCTGCAGCTATATTAGTGGTATTGTACACGCCCCTAGCTGCCCCAACCAAGGCTGACGGGATTAGGGCCCATGAGTAATCCCATCGACGAGCAGCAGAGGGACGGGGCCAGAATATGGCCACGTGGAATCTCTCTAAATACCCCTCCGGAGTCGGTCTGGTTGCATGTGTTTGTGTAGTGCAAGGGAAATCAAGTGATGTGATGTGTATCTGGGTGTGACTGATGGTGATTAAACCTAGACCTTGGCCGTCGGGAGCAGCCCGGGCGTCGTCACCGCTCCAACTTGAGGGGGCCTTTCGAGGTGGTCCACAGTCACTTTCGTCTTTCGTCACGAGGACAGTCAATTAACTCTATCGTCCGATTAACTAATATACAGAAGCCACTAACTATCGCTGGGTATACGTACAAAATGCACACTGAGCTTACGGATCAAAGGTCACTACCGTTTCGCGTAGCAACAGTTAGTTCTAGAATATCAGGCCGCACTAGCTAATATTGCCGAATGCACTTATGCCGATTCAGAGTCAGACACAATGTGTCCCTGGGAAGCTCTCCAGTAGGGATGCGCGTCACCAATCCTAGACCGTATATTTCCTGTCCGCGCTTAATTATTCCGAGTTCCCGACAAAAATGACAGCGTGCTAACGTCAGCACCGCTTAAAGACGACTACGCCCTTTCGCTCGCGACTAGCGCGCCATTGCCACGCTCGGCCGAACTTCAACCGGTATCGCGCCAAGCCGAGTGACATCTGGCGTCGATTCTTGATCGTGTAGGCGCGAACAGGTATACTTGTAGCACGAATGGATCGGCCCGACTGGGAAAGGACCACGCTCTCACTTTACCAGCGTAAAATAGCAGTTTACCGATTCTGTGTTTCATATGGTGAGTGTAGAGACCCTTTTTACTGGAAACGAGGCATTCCGTCTTAGTCCTCAAGGGTGACAACGCATCTGCATTTTGATTCTTAATTGGGGATAGATGTGTCTATGGGCGAAAGCAACCACTTACCATTAGGTGGACTGTGTGTTGGTTTCTCAACCTTATCCTATAAAAATGTAATTATTAGATTTTGATAAAAGTTCCTTAATAATTCTAAATATTTATGCATGATGCATTATATCTATGAATTTGACCGTAGTGAATGAATACAGTCGGGAAATTACGTCCAAGAGGAACTAGTTTCGAGAGGCCGTAGATATCTGCAATATCATTAAAATAGTTTCAGAGTTGAAGGTAAATTGATATGAACAAAGTTACAAGCTTGAGTCCATGCAAAATAAGAAATTTCTTACAAAAATCGAGTGTTATATTTTTGAAGATATCTTAAAACTATTTTTTTATAGAATTAGGGTGAAAATAAGACACATATCCTTGATTAAGAATCAAAACGCAGATACGTCGTCACTCCTGAGGACTAAGGTAGAATGCCTCGTTTGTAATGAAAAGCTTCTCTGGTTCTCTACACTCATCATACAAAACACAGCAACATTAAGCTGCTATTTTACGCTGGTATTCTGCGAGAGCGTGGTTTCACCCCGGTCGAGCCGACCCATTCGTGCTACAACCATAATAAAGCTGCAGCGTGGCTCTACCACGGACAGGCACACAACATTAAATTATTTACTTAAGTTATAACATATTTTTAATTTACGAGCGTTTCTTCTTCGAACTCTTTGCTCTGATAAATACTTACTTCTTCTGTAGTTCTCTCTATTGCTTCATCGGAATATCTCATTTTTTATTCTTTTTTTTTCTGGTTTCCAAATTTATAATCCTATTCTAATTTTTCATTTGTCCTATATGGCCAATGTGGCTTGTTAATATATCTATACTTCATTAGAAAATAGAGGATCGTAGATAAAAAAGTGCAAAACATTTTAATTTATAGTTAAGTTTAAATAACATTAATCAAAATTGGTTTCATTAAATTAAAATACGACTGCTTGTAAATTATCCTAGGATTATGAAATTTTCGTTTATCCCGATTATGTTAAAATTAGTGTTATGGCCTGTAACACAGAACGTACTATATACTTAGAATAACAAAATGATACTTATTTTTAATAACAATCGCAACATTTTTGTCACATAGTACAAGTTTTCAATAAAAACTTTCACAAATTGAAAGAAACCATGTAACATTTAATCACAATATCATTTCATGATAATTAATACAATAAAACATTTTACTTAAAATAAAAAATTATAAAACGGAGGCGTAGGTAAAACTTCAATATGTTATTCCTCGATCATCACCAGATTATGATGAAGTAGAAGTTTTACAAAACTTATAATAAATCTTTCTACCACATCATCTATTATGTCATAAATAGGCAAAATCTTTCTCCTTCTTTAATCACATGAGTATAGCAAGATTTCCATACTTTTGGAGTAATATTTTCAAGAGTTTAAAGGAGTAATTGTTTCACCTCGTCTAACTTGACAATTTTATAGTAATGATGCGCCACATACCACTTTATTTGAGCCTATATTAATTCTATAGGGTTGAGCTCGCAGGCATAAGGTGAGAGAAGCGCACAACTGTAATTTTCTTATCCTCGTGATCCTTTGATAAATCTTATCTTTTCTTATTGAATACAGGAGATATATAATATAGCTCAGTGCATAGTAAAAACTTTGGAAATATTAGGAGCCATGTGCACCTACATTTAGCTAAGTCAAATCATTTAGTTTCCATAGGGTAATCTACTGCTAGTCTAAGAGTGCACTTTTTCTGTTCAGTTTATTATTCGTAAACTTTAAAGTACATATAAGTCGGTGGTCGCTGGAGCATCTTCACCTCGTACGGCACCCTGTACATGGACGTATAGAAGGCCATCCATAATAACCCTAGGTTTCTTCCTGGGCCATCTTGTGTTATGCCCACTTCCTTGGGCTTTCGTGCAAGCAGCTCCTCTGGTTTGTCCTCTAGTAAGGCTGCATGGTTCTCGTTCAATCCCACTAAGGTGAAGCCTGCCTTCTGGTGTACCTCTGTGACCTGCTTCGCTGTGTCTACTGCCTTTTCTAAAGACGCGTAACTGTCTAGGTAATAATCCATATAATGGTTATTTATGATCATATCCTAGACGGCCCCCGCCATTACATTAGATTTGATAAACCACAAGTTCTCGCAAAAGAACATCGATTCCTGCCAAGGATGATACGTGAGGCTATTGAAATTAAAAAAACCTCCTAATTTCAATAGAGAGGCAGGCTGGGTACTACCACCTGCTTAGGATCCTGTAATTCATAAAATTAAAACTAAACCCAAGCATACCACTGCAAGACTTCAAGACACAGTTAGTTCATTCTGCGTAGATCGGACCAAAATTAATAATTAAAAAGCTGAAGGTACTCTGGATTAACTTTGACATCGGGACGTCAATCACCTCAGTCCCCCGTGACCACGGTTGCTGGAAAGCAACCGAAACGTCGCAAATATAAAATAACTTAATTAAACTCGATAGAATCCGTAAAAGTAGTTTTGTTCAATGTGTAGTGTTCGCGTAAATATAAGAAATCATTAACACATATATTTGTTATAGGTATATTTATAGGTATCTAAAACCGTTGAAACACTTCATATTGGGTTGTATGAACTATCCATGAATATAATTAAGTTTATTTCGCACCCAGTGATAGATGGATCCAGTGATGTGACATTCTATTGTTCCAGTCGCCTCTCATAGGAATTGTGGGTTTGTTTGCAATTCGGGCGGTACGCAAGATGACACAGCAGTCTCTTTTGAATTCTTTCAATTCTAGCACTATGGATTTTACAATGAGGACTCCAAATTAGACTGCAGTATTTTAGTCTGATTTTTACCGGGCTATTAAACAGTTTTATAGTTGCAGAGCGCTGCCTGAACTCTTCGGGATTTCTCAGCATAAAACCCAGTATCTTTGTAGCTGAGGTAAATATATTATCGATGTGGGTGGTGAATCCTAATTCGCTGTCAACGCCTAGTTCACAAACCGCTCGAACTAAACTGAATTTGTTAATCATCATCATCATCATCATTACAGCCTTTCACAAGTCCACTGCTGAACATAGGCCTCCCCCAAGAAATGCCACAAAGCACGGTCTTGAGCCACCTGCATCCATCGACTTCCTGCATGTCTCACCAGGTCGTCACTCCATCTAGTGGGGAGTCGCCCTACACTTCGCCTACCGGTACGAGGCTGCCACTCGAGAACCTTTCTTCCCCACCGGTTGTCGGTTCTTCGAGTTATATGGCCGGCACACTGCCACTTCAGCTTACTAATACGTTGGGGTATGTCGGTTACTCTGGCTCTACTGCGGATATCCTCATTTCTAAGTTTATCATGCAGAAACACACCGAGCATAGCCCTCTCCATAGCTCGCTGAGCGACCTTGAGCTTCCTCATACGGCCAGTAGTGACGGACCACGTCTCAGATCCGTAAGTAATCACTGGCAACACGCATTGGTTGTACAATTTCGTTTTCAGGTTTTGAGGTATGTCCGACGAGAAGATAAGTCGTAGCTTCCCGAACGCCGCCCAGCCAAGTTAAATCCGTCGATTGACCTCTCAGTCGAAGTAGGACTCACCTAGTCGAACTATTTGTCTATGGTAAACATACTCGTCAACAACTTCGAGCTTAGTGCTCCCAACAACTACCGGCATAGGTGTGACATGGACGTTAACCATATTTTTTGTTTTGTCCATGTTCATCTTAAGACCTATCCGTTGGGAGATACTATTGAGGCCATTGAGCATAGTGCTTAGGTCCTCCAGCGATTCTGCAATGAGGACTATATCGTCGGCAAATCGAATTGAGTGATGTACTCGCCATTGATGTTAATACCGTATCCTTTCCAGTCCAGTAGCTAGAAAACGTCTTCCAATGCAGCAGTGAAGAGTTTCGGGGATATAACTTCACCCTGTCTTACACCTCTCTGCAGTTGGATAGGTTTCTTACTCTGATTCTGTACTAGAATAGCCAACATAGCTCTACTGTACAAACACTTCAGCACTTCGATATACCAACAGTCAACTTGACACCGCTGAAGGGACTGCAGCACCGCAGAATTTGTCAATACCGATATAATATTGACTCTGCACAATTTGTTTTCCTTATACACCTAATTAATTTACATTTATTGGGATTGAGGAACATTTGGTTGTTGTCACACGATTGGATTAGGCGGTTAAGATCTCCTTGTAAAATTTCTACGTCAGAGTTGTTTGAATTTTTTTTTTAATATTTTGAAATCATCCGCAAACAGATAGACCTTCGAGTGCTGAAATACCGAGACAATGTCGTCTATAAAATATTGAAAAATACTGAAACTCAATTAGACCTTAACGGTACTCCGTAATAAGCAATATATGGCCGGGAGCAATAATCATCTACAACTAAGGTAGAACATGCAGTAATGATAAGCAACAGGCCAATATTTTCTTACTACTTCTAAGTTTTATCAGCTTGTTTATAAGAAATGTGTGATTTACTTTGTCAAATGCCTTAGAGAAGTCTGTATATACAGCATCTACTTGTAGTCTATTTTCAAAATTTACAATCAAATCTGTCACATAAGGGCATAATTAATAATAATAGATCTACCAGAGAAGGATCCATGGTGCTCCTAGCTGATACCTCTTACTTAATCTTTGAAGACTGATTCGTTGATTAGGCTCTCAAAGACTTTTGACATATTGGATAATATGGAAATTGACTTAAATACCCGAAATTGACTCCTTAAACTTCGATAACGTTAATAAAACCGTGGTCTTTAAATTAAATATGAATATAAGTTACGGAAAATCGTCCCAATGTTTACCTGGATCCAAAAACAGGCCTGGACTGATCCTCGTATAGATGAAGATGAAGATGGCTCAGCAGCTATGACTAGATGCTGGTAAAAAACGTACCTTACATCTGGAGTCCTATTAACTAAAATCTCCAAAGAAAAATTTGGCAATCGTGTCTACATTAGAGGAACCCTTCCTAAACATCTGAAAACCCTTTTGTATAACGCCAAAACTCAACTTAGTAAATGTCATCAATTTATGTTGTGTAATTTTGGCAAAGTATTTGCTAAAGAAAGCAGTAACAGTAAAATCTTTCATATATTCTTTATACAAGATATTAAATATAAAATAAATTCAAACAGTCTAATCCACTATGAAAGTAATATAATTGCAATTTAATAATTATTAATTTAGCTAATATTAATAATCAATGCGCTCAGATATCAGAGAAATTTTTAGTTGTACTTCTATAAGTAATTGTTTTCAGCAATTACCTTCTAAAAGCCCTTACAGTATATCATGTATTCATATAAATATTCGATCACTTACAAAGCACTTTACCAAATTACTCCATTTTATTATAATCACTGTAAATATTGGTAAGAGGCAGTGTAAGTCATTTACGCGAAAATATAATCCAATACTTTTTCTATAAAGTTTTATTGGTGTTATAATCGAGAGGATCTCGATAGCATGCAATTTAGGCGTATTTTTGACTTGCGGATAAGCTATTGATGCAATTTGTATTTTGATTAATCTTTTTGTAATTTTGAATTTTTAGGCAGAACATTTCTTCCTTTCTCTAATTTGTAAAGTCCAGTAGTTGCGTACTTTGTTTATGTCATATCTAATCTATGTTATGCTTGTCAGATATGGTCGCCATTCTTTAAAAAATGTTTTCCATTTACATACAGATCAATGGTTCTTCATATCGAAATGATTACAGGAATTGCGGTCTGCTAATGTTTGAATTAATTTTGTACTCTGCTGGATATGTAAACATATCGATGTATTACATGATGTATTGATTGCATTGATTTAATAGCCCGTATAACGTTTAACGTCTCGATAAGGTGTACCAGACATACCAGAAACTTAATGTCTTACATTCTCTTTCAGAGTGTAAATGATGGGAAAAACTGTGTTCTACACACACTGCCAGCACCGTAAATTAAAAAAAATTACCTCAATTGACCCTTTTAATACTAGTTATAAAGGTAAATACACCAATGAAGTTCGCAAATTTTTAGTCAATCGATCTGAATGTAATTATTACGTTACTGTATTGTCATTTGCGTTTTCGATAATACAACAATTCTTTCACGAATAATATACTTATATATTCCTTCTTCTGGAGTCCTTGAAAAGTTTTATTAATAACAAGCGAAGCGTTATTTAGACTTAAGAAAATAAACGTCATCGAAGACTATTTTATATTCTAAATCTTCAAGTTTTTCAAGGGTATATACATGGTAGAGCCATGCTGCAGCTATATTAGTAGTATAGTTGTAGCACGAATGGGTCGGCTCGACCGGGGGAGGACCACGCTCTCACAGAATACCAGCGTCAAATAGCGGCTTCATGCTGCTGTGTTTCGTATGGTGAGTGTAGAGAACCATAGACCCATTTTACTGGAAAAGAGGCATTCTATCTTAGTCCTTACGGGTGACAACGCATCTTAATTTTGATTCGCAAACGAGGATAAATGTAGATGTCTACGGGCCACAGCAACCACTTACCATCAGGTGGACTGTGTGCTCGTTTGTCACCCTATCCTATAAAAAAAAAGGTTTCAAGGACATGACAATCGGTTCAGCCATTCTGAAGATTAGGCTGGACAGATAGACAACGAGATTTTTAAATGGTTATTTTTGTCTTATTGGCATTCAAATCAGTTATTTCAATATTGCAGACATACACTTCAATTTTATTTATATGTATGGATATATTTTTATAGATTTTATATACTGAAATGTCTAGTCATTTCTAAAAATGTATCACAGATGCTTTCAATGTGTAATATTTTGAATTAAAAAATTTAATGTCACTTAAAGGGTTAGGAAGAAGTGTAGGGCGTCCCCTGTCTAGATGGTGTGACGACCTGGTAAATCATGCAGGAAGTCGATGGATGCAGGTGGCTCAGGCCCGTGATTTGTGGCATTACTTGGGTAGGCATATGTTCAGCAGTGGACATGTGAAGGGCTGTAATGATGATGATGTTTATGAAAGGGTTTGATATGGGACAGTCAATATCCTTGTAAAATATCATATTCACGAGAAATTCCTACAGTTATTAACTCTGACAGTAATTTTCTTCCTGATAAGTCGTCATTTTGGAATGCATTCCTAATTACACTCCAACTTCAAGTAAGTCAAAAAAGTAAGGGTGTTTCTGGTAACAGAAATTAAAAATTAGAATAAGTTTAACGTTTAATATCCTTATACACAACCACTTATTATTACCAGAAAAAAGTACCTATCTATATTCAGTAATTGCAAATAGAATAAAATATGGAAAAAATGAATTATTTAAAAACAAAATATTCTAAATTGGTAATAATAAGCGCAGGCGGGTGAATTTCACACACAAATCAATGGTTTTAATAATCTACGTAATCTAATGAAATGACAATCTAGTGACAGAAAAACCCAAGAACTGATTTCGGCCGAACTCAGGATTCGAACCCGGTACTACATAATCAGCAGTCGCTCTTACAACCACTAGACTAAGAAGGCAGCAAAATTAATTATACCTACATAAAAAGTTGAATGTTAAAATAAACAAAGGTTCTTCCTTAGTAAACGAAGATAAAAAAGAAACAAGGATTAAACGGAAATATATTACGATTTAAAAAAATAGATGTTATAAAACATATGCGACCCGGTACTAAACTGATTTAGAGTACCATTGCCGAGCAACTTCCCGCATTCAAATTTATCTTAATTTTGCTTTCGTATTTTGTTTCATAGTTTGTTGGGTGCATTTTGTTCGTAATTTAACACACTCAGGAATTTGCGAACAGTTTACAGTCACTTTTTATAATGTAAACGAAAAGAAAAGATAGAGAATCATTACTTTTCTTATTTATTATCAAAATATAATAGATTTTTAATATCGTTTGGACTTAATTCTAGTAACGGTATTAACATTACAAATACTACCGTTAACCACTCTATCAGAGGCCTTGAGATTCCTGTTATTATCTGTACAGAAACCACGTGTGCAATTGTACAACCGTTAGGAAATTAATTAAGAAATGTGAATATTACACCGCTTGTCCAACTCTATAATTCCCCAGTATCTCCGAAAGATCCCGATTTTTACGACATTCGTTGGACGAATTAAGGTACTACATTGTATAACGCCAACACCACGAGTCTATTTATATGTCGCGTATTTTTTTTAAATTTTAGAATCGAAATATCTTTGTTAGATAAACTCCAGTTTTATAGTAATTGCGAAACAAAATGTGCAAAATGTTGATTATTAAGCATTTTTAACTATGAAAAATATTATCAGATTGTTTTTTTTTTAAATTCCATAAATAAAATGTTATGTTGCTATAAACACGTTTCTAATTGTAAGTTAAACGAAGAAAAAAAAATTGCTTCAAAACAATCTGTAGAAATCTTTATACACATTGTGTTTAGGTTGAAATTAACAAATATGCAATAAGTCGTAAACTTAATGAATCCACACACAAATTAAGCGGAGATAGTCGCCAATTACTTTATTTCTAATTGTGTGTACAGACACTTGTGTAAGGTTAAGGCTTTAGTGAATATCGTTCGGCAAAACTGAGTGTTCGGTGATCTTGAAAAACGCGCTCTTTTCTACTGTAGTGTCCTGAGTATGCTTAAAATGCTAAACGCGTCGCGTCACAACTTTGCCACTCTTCAGAAAAAAATTGTCAAACTAAGTAAAACAACAAAACAACAAAAAAATTAAACAAAATAAGTCTACGCCACCTAGCTTACAAAATTAAAAAGGGGTTCTTTTGTTAAAAATTTAATTATTAAATATTTCCAAAGAATTCTTCATCAGCATCTAAACGAAGTTTCATTAGTCTGAAACAATTAATTAAACACTTATAACAATCTGCCTTAAGTAAGTCATCTACTGCCCGTTTCAACGCTGCTAGATAATTGAATGAAAAAGAGAGGTAAGAGATTCACTGCTATTGATGTGTGATATAATATACTCCATAACAATAATAATATAATTCATAATTCGGTTCAATAATCAGGAATTTATAAAATTGATAACAGAACGGATGACAAAATTATGTTAGGCTTTCACATCAAGCCTAGCTTTTAAAAGCAGAATCTTAAAAACTATGTAAAGAAGATGGATGGTAAAACATGGGTAACATTTTTTAATGTTGTGTGTCTGTACGTGGTAGAGCCACTCTGCAGCTATATTAGTGGTATAGTTGTAGCACGAATGGATCGGCCCCACTGGGGAAGGACAACGCTCTCACATTACCAGTGTAAAATAGCAGTTTAACGCTTCTGTGTTTCATATGGTGAGTGCAGAGACCCTTTTTACTGGAAACGAGGCATTCCGTCTTAGTCCTCAAGGGTGACAACGCATCTGCATTTTGATTCTTAATTGAGGATAGATGTGACTATGGGCCAAAGCAACCACTTACCATTATATGGACTATGTGCTCCTTTCTCACCCTTATCCTATAAAAATGTAATTTTTAGATTTTGATAAAAGTTCCTTAATAATTCTAAATATTTATGCATGATGCATTTATATCTATGAATTTGACTGTAGTGAATGAATACAGTCGGGAAAGTACGTCCGAGAGGAACTAGTTTCGAGAGGCCGTAGATATCTGCAATATCATTAAAATAGTTTCAGAGTTGAGGGTAAATTGATATGAACAAAGTTACAAGCTTGAGTCCATGCAAAATAAGAAATTTCTTACAAAATTCGAATGATATATTTTTGAAGATATCTTAAAACTATTTTTTTATAGAATTAGGGTGAAAAAAGGACACATATCCTTGATTAAGAATCAAAACACAGATACGTCGTCACTCCTGAGGACTAAGGTAGAATACCTCGTTTGTAGTAAAAAGCTTCTCCGGTTCTCTACACTCACCATACAAAACAAAGCAACATTAAGCTGCTATTTTACGCTGGTATTCTGTATAAATCTTATCTTTTCTTATTGAATACAGTAGATATATAATATAGGTCAGTGCACAGTAAAAAGTTTAGAAATATTAGGAGCCATGTGCACCTACATTTAGCTAAGTCAAATCATTTAGTTTCCATAGGGTAATCTACTGCTAGTCTAAAAGTGCACTTTTTCTGTTCAGTTTATTATTCGTAAACTTTAAAGTACATATAAGTCTGTGGTCGCTGGAGCATCTTCACCTCGTACGGCACCCTGTACATGGGCGTATAGAAGGCCATCCATAATAACCCTAGGGTCCTTCCTGGGCCATCTTGTGTTATGCCCACTTCCTTAGGCTTTCGTGCAAGCAGCTCCTCTGGTTTGTCCTCTAGTAAGGCTGCATGGTGCGCGTTCAATACCACTAAGGTGAAGCCTGCCTTCTGGTGTACCTGGGTGACCTTTTTCGCTGTGTCTATTGCCTCTTCTAACGACGCGTAACTGTCTAGGTAATAATCCATATAATGGTTATTTACGATAGCGTTAAGCGCTTGCGGATATGATTCGGCGTGTGTGCGCGCTTTATAATCCCTAACGGTATGTGCAAAGAAAGGCGAACTCCTCGCATCAAATATCATCGATGTCATTATTTTATTTTTTCCTGTCTGTATTTATTTATGTAGTTTTTATTTATATTGGCCTATTTAATCTTATGTATGTCTAATATATTTTAAATGTATATATTAGTGTATTAAATATTTTATTTTATTATGTAACAGTTTAGTTTATTTAGGCATTAGTATGTAAGTTTACTATAATATACACCACCTCCCACTGTCCAATAGTACAACTTTCTCCTAATCTCAAGGTTGTCTGGAAGAGATCGCTTATTAGCGATAAGACCGCCTTATTGTACCTACTTGTTAAGTTTTACTCCTTGTAATTTGTTCTTTTTTATCGTTTTCTTGTACTGTACGATAAAGTATAAATAATAATAATATTTTCCTTCACTGCCCAGCTAGAGGTAAATTAGCACTTAAAATTACAATTAACCATTTCATTGGTGCCAACAGGAGTCGAGTGCGTTTTGTTCGTCTACTAAGAAATTTACAGCAAGCGCTTAGCCTCTGAGCTATCACAGCCAGCAGTTTACATTTTTAAATTTAAAAAATAAATTTATAAAAATGTATAATAAAGCCCGATATAGTAGCTAAGCATTTGATTGTGGTACCAAAGGTTCGCGGATCGGATCCCGCACGAGAAAGTATTGTTACGAGCTTGGGGTTCGAGACAATTAAAAACTGCCGAGTGAATTACCAAAATCGACACTTTAATTACAGATCACTAAATACAAATTAAACCACATAAATGATAAAATGCAATTGTACTACTGATCACTTTAGTTCGCAGTTGTATCACTTCGAAGTATTCGCTTATATCGCCAATTCAATTCTATCTCGATCGCGGTCTATACCGGCCTTATATACCCTCAGGCCTCAGGCTTCTTATATAGAAACATCTAATATTCGAGTACATATCGGTCCCGATATTTCTAGAATGATCATGAATCTCCTAGTTCTGCTTCTCGATACTAGAGAGCGCTAGTTGTAACCAGTGTTGCCATGTACAAATAAATATCCAAATCCTGCGTCCTCATATTTGTCCAAGTGTGATTTATGTATGCGAAACTTCTCTAAGATGTAAGAACCGTAAACTACGGATGGTATTAACGTTTTTAGTTTTATATATATAGTTCCATTTCATTATATTACACTATAACTTTTTGTATAATTTTTATAATTTAATATTTTTAGACGTTTACTATTAGCGTTGATATATATATATATACTAAGTATCCTATATAAATAACAATGTAGATTTTACAATTAAACTGTAAAAACCGACATAAGAATATTTTAGCTTCATCTTTTGAATTGCTAAAATTGTTGATTTAGGATATTAGAACTATGTTAATATTTCTTTTATTTTATACCATATCTCATAATAAAGTGAACGCTTTCAATTAAATTAATTTTAGGAAAATTGAAACTAACGTAGGCGTAAAGCTCAATTATATGCATTCTTACATGTTCTACGCAATAAAAAGGTAAAGTGGGAACCGTATGGTAGCTCTAGACCTAAGCCTCGCCGTAAAGGTCACGTACGTAAACAAGCCAGGTTTGACCCACGCCAAGACACCTGCGCACGTTAAAATGAATGTCTAAAAATTTAAAATAAATCAAAGATAATATATAATAAGTCTGCACACGCGCTTTGTTACAACGCGACGGATATTTTCTTGCGCAGTGAGACATATAATTAAGACTGTAAATTTAGGTATTAAGTAGAGAAACAATTTGTAAAAATGAATACTATGGAAAACTACTAATATAAACCATGGTATTTGAGATGCTGCTGTCTAGAATACTTAAGTACACCGGGTTCGATCACCGCCTGCAACCTTGTAATTGCTTAACGATTTCAGTGCTATTTTACCACATCCTCGATTGTGAAGAAAAACATTGAGAGAAAACATGTGGTGCCTGAGAAATTAAATATCTTGGAAGTATGTTCGCCAATAGGAGGCGAAGACCTTCGTGCTTTTGGCTGTTAGGAGACTGAATATTAAATAAGGTAATTAAATGAAATAAAATAAGTTTTATTTAATGTGAAGGATTCTCGGTAATATAAGATATAAATTTAATAAATTTATAGTTGTGATAAGCAGGCGTGAACGTGCACTCATTAATTAGCTGTGTTAAATGCGTATATACTACACTTCTTTCGCAAGAAGTAGCAGTTCTTGATACGTCAAGCGGTGGAGTATTTCATCACCTTTGCTGACGTGCCCATTGGTGGTAAAGCTCGCCCATGGAACAACGCTGAGTGCGCTCGTGCTAAAAAGCACAAGCATATAGCGTAGTTATCCTGGGTCGATGCTCCAGAATGCAAAGCTTCGGATGTTAGCCTTAAGAAAAGAGCCTTTAACTAAGCCGCCAAGTCCTGCAAAATGGCATTACGCCAAGCCAGTTTTGAACGCATGAAACGCTTCGGTACAAAGCTCTCTGTCAAACCATCTGGCAGTAGAGCTCTCGCTAAAGTGGTCTAGACAAACTTTTGTCAGTCTACACTGCCTTCGCTGGTAAAACCAGATGGCTCACTGGCACAAGCGCCTAAGGAGAAAGCAGACTTATTTGCTTCTCTTTTTGCTTGCAGTTCGCGTCTGGACAGTAGCAACAACCTACCATCTCAATCACCTCACTGTGGTACCTCTATATCAGAGGTCCGTATCACTAGGTCTAGATGTGAACAAAGCTGGTGAACCTGATGGTATACCAGCTATAGTTCTAAAGGTCTGTGCACTAGAGTTGTCTCCTGTGTTGTCAAGCTTTTTATGCCTTTCATTCAGGACTGGAAAAATGCCCCAATCTTGAAAGCTGGCCAATGTGCAGCGTGTGTCTAAAAAAGGTAGCCGTACCGACCCTGCCAACTATCGGCCAATTTCAGATTTTTTTTTAAAAACGTTAACACCACACTAGGATTTTCTCCTGTATCGTAAACACAAATTGCACAAGGACAAACATCCAGACCCGGAACAATTATTTTTGGCCATACAAATACTTGTTCCGTACGGGATTTGAACCCGCGGCCCCCAGCGCAACAACTCATTGCTAAGCCACTGCGCCACGGAGCCATCATACCTCCAAACTCTGCAAGATTATGGAGCGTATATTAAACGCCCGCCTCATGGCATACCTAGAGCAAAATGATGTCCTCAGTGATCGCCAGTACGGGTTTCGCCGAAATCGATGAATTGGGGACCTTCTAGCTTATGTCACTCACATATGGGGCGAAGCCCTCGAGAACAGTGGTTATGCACTTGCTATTTCCCTCTATGTTACGAAAGCCTTTGACAGGGTTTGGCACGTTAGTCGATAGAGCATGTTTTCAGCGTACGGCTAATGCCCTGGCTTGATTGTCTGGGTGAAGGACTTTCTGAGTGAATGGTCTCTCTGGATCGTCGTTGATGACTGCTCATCCGATACTGTGACGACTAATTCCGGTGTTCCTCAGGGGTTCGTTCTCTGCAACACTCTTTCTGCTGCATATAAATGATCTGCTCATTCTCGGTATCTATGGGTATGCAGACGACAGCATAAATGTTAAGAGATACCAACCAAGTGCCCGGGCCAGTCGAGATCAAATCCAGTCAGAAAAAGAGGCTATGGTTGAGCGTGTAAGTCTCACACTACAGGCAGTCTTTAAATGGGGCGATGCCAATCTCGTGAGATTTAACCCCTCCAAAACACAAGCGTGTCTTTTCACCGCTAAAAGGAGTCCGCTTACTTTGGCTCCTACTTTCCGGAATGTATCCTTGGAGTACACAGACCGCCTTCAGTTGTTAGAACTTCCGAACTTCAACTATGGACTGTTCATAGTTTCCAGAGCCAATGCAGCCGCAAGGAAACTTGCGGCTGCATTGGCTCTGGAATTGACTCTGGCTGGCCTTGCGGTACTTCACGACGCAGTTTCTTACCTTATACAAAGCGAAAGTCCGGTCGTGCATGGAGTACTGCTGTCACATATGAGCTGATGCTGCATAAATGCCACCTGATAGCGTTGGACTCAGTGAAGAGGCGTGCTAAGAGTCTCATTGGTGACCTTGATTTGGTTGCAACCAATCTAGTCAGCCTCGAGCACAGGCGCAGCGTAGCCAAGCTCTCGGTATTCTATAGGGTGCATTTCAGTGAGTGTGCGCAGGAATTACACGCTTTAATTCCTCGCTCTCCCTGTGAACATCGGACAACCAGGCGGTCGGCTTCACCCTTTTGTTGTTGATATTCCACGCATTAAAACCAAAAGTTTCGCTTTGTCTTTTGTAATGCGTATAGCAGAGGAGTGGAATAATTTGCCGGCGTCTATCATTCCGTCCGAATACCATCTGGGCATCTTCAAGACAAGAGTGAATAGGCTTTTGTTACGCTCATACAGTGCGATTTACCATCTAGGGCCTCACCACTTACCACCAGGTGGGAGTGTGGTCAAGCACTAGCTAATAATAAGTGAAAATAAACAACACAATCCATTGATCACCAGGTGGACTTACCTGCAAAAAACTGATTTTGGTAACTAACTTTCTTGTCTTTTTCTTTTAGAAAAAGGATGACAAACGAACACACAGTCTACCTGATGGTAAGTAGATGCTGTGGCTTATAGATATCTATCTAAATTTATCATTGATTAAGAATAAAACTACAGATAATTTGTCCCCCTTGAGTACTAAGATACAATATCTTATTTTCAGTAAAAAGGGGTGTCCGGTCCTCTACTCTCGCCGTACAAAACACAGCAGCATTGAGCTGTTATTTTACGCTGGTATTATGTGATAGCGTGGTCCTAACCCGGTCAAGCCGACCCATTCGTGCTATAACCATTATTAGCTGCAGCGTATGTACCATGTTATATTAAACATTGATAAAAACGTTGTTTTTATCAATGTTTAATATAATATTGCTAAAAAAAGGTCAAGATCTCTTAAGTGACCCAAAGTAAAAGAGAAAATATTACAGCAGCATTCCAAATTTCGTTTTTTTACACAGGAAACCAACCCTTCCGAAATTGAATCTGTCACCGAGCCAACATTTGTTAGAACGCACGTTATCATAAATCTTCAGTTAGTCGTCCACATTACGTTATATCCTACTATCCTTCGAAAGATAAAGCAATAATGCTATTGCAGCAAATATAGTGTCAGAGTTTTAATGATTTTCTGAAAAGTGAAAATTACAACTCGAATTTATTATATGTTATGGCAGCGAAAAAATTAATTCAAAATAGATAAATAAAAGCAACCTCAGCCTAAGGGTTTAAAATACGTACCTACAAACCAAAAATCGCGGGTTCAAATTCGCTATTCGGCTACTGTCGTGAACGCAACAATTTTTTGCTTAGTAAAATTTGTTAATCAGTGGTACTAGTATTGTTCATGGCGTTGCCAGTGTTATTTTAATTTTTGAAACTAATAAATTGTATACATAATCACTCATCAATACTGTTCGAGACGGCCAAAATGACTGTTCACAACGGCAAAAATGACTTTAAACGAGAAAGTGATTAAGGAATATTTATTTGTTTAAAAAATGAAAATACGGAAAAATTGACTAAATAATGTATTAAATATAGTTTTACCATGTATTTACAACTCTCAATATGTTTGTATAGAAGGTCGATTTGACAATAGTTAATATAAACAACTTTATTTTGTTTAAGAAAATATCGACCAATCACAGCGCGCCGCGCTATAGAACTTTCTGGAAATTTAAATTAACTGCGTAATAGTTTTAAGCAAAAAATTAATGAGAATAATTTTATGTCTGAAAAGAGTTGTAAATATGGTATTTAGTTAGCATATGATGTATAGATCGTTATAATAAAGAAATATTTTGTATAATTAAGCACGATTTAAAAGTTATAGGATAATTAAAGAATTAATATGACCAATTAGTGTAAAAGTTTAGGACATTTCAATGAATAACTTTGTTAAATATAAATATATTAATTATCCTTTATCGCATACTAATGTAGAACAAAAATGTCTATTTAATGATGTATAGCATGTTAGAGGTAAGATTTGTATTATATAGAAAAGTTGCAATTTGTGCCATTTGCATAAAGAAAAATGATTGAAAATAAAGAGGCAAATGGGAATTGGCAAGCGGCTCTCTATAGAGTATAGCCGAAGTCTACCTTATGGGGGCAAATCACAGTAACATGGTAGTAGGAAGAACTACCAGTAACAAGCAGCAGTATCCGGTAGTAGCTGAAGTGACTAGTAGCAGAACACAGTGAAAAGTTAAAGTGAAATAGAAAAGTTTAGCTAGCCGAAAAAGGTCGTAACTGAAAAATCGCAGTTACACATAGTCGAAAAAAGTGGCAACTGAAAATTCTCA
Organism: Parnassius mnemosyne; assembly: GCA_963668995.1. Classification (NCBI taxonomy): domain Eukaryota; kingdom Metazoa; phylum Arthropoda; class Insecta; order Lepidoptera; family Papilionidae; genus Parnassius; species Parnassius mnemosyne. The sequence goes on from CAVLGL010000091.1 coordinate 14,798,870, forward strand.
GTTGCACATAGAAAAATAGTGTCAGCTAGCCAAAAATAGTGGTAACTGATATTCGCAGTTACATATAGTGAAAAAGTGTTGGCTAGCTGAAAAAAGTGGTAACGGAAATTTCGCCGTTACATTTCGTGAAAAGTGTTAGCTAGACGGAAAAAGTGGTAACTGATATTCGCAGTTACAAAAGTGTTTAAATTCAACTAATTTTAGTTGATTAATAGCTGCTAGTCAGTAGTGTTAGAAAACCAGCTGCTACCAATAGAAATTTTGGATACTACCAATAGAAATTTGTTACTTTCAATAGATATTTAAAATTACCAATAGAAATTGTAGAGAATACCAATAGAAACTTGTTACTGCCAATAGAAATTTGATATTACCAACAGATATTTTAAAAATACGAATAGAAATTTTAGAAAACCAATAGAAATTTTAATATTACTGTGTGTTTAATTAAATCTGTGTTTTAAAATATATAGTGAACAATCATAGTTGAAAAATAGTGATAAATAAATAACAGTGTAAAATCTCGCGACAAATTAATTAGTCGATCCGCTGGCCACTCCCTTGCTATTTTAATTTACAAATCGTGCATTTTAATTTTGAACCTCAGTCCACAGTTTATCCGCAGCAACCAAAGAGACGGCAGTGAAAGACGGCAGTTGGAGGAGTCTGGAACCTATAGGTGTAGGACGTGAGCGACTCACGGGGTATCTCCGACAACATTTACTCCGGAGAGTTACGCCCGTCCGGCACATTTTATGGTCCTTCGAGCCGGATACTTCCGATTGAACTGCCAGCCGGACCATTTTATGGTCCTTTGAGCCGAATCATCCGTATACACCGGACCACATACGCTGGTCATTCGAACGGGATTCGTCAATCCGTTAGTATTTCGGAACCGGGTAAATAATCACTACCGTTTTAAAGTTGCTGAAATTTCAGAATCAAGATGCCGATCACTCGTTCGCAAGGAAGGGGAACCATGGCGTGGACTGTCGGTCTGGATGATGGACCGTCGGACAATACCGACACCGTCCGCCACCAGATGCCACCACGCTCACCATCCACAACAGAAGGCGCTGAGGCGCCAGCTTGCCCCCGCGATGGGGGGGTACTCCTGCCTGTGCCAGCCGTTGTTAAAGCCGGTACACCGAAGCAGAGAGAACAGATAGCTTGCCCCTGCGATGGGGGGGTACACCTGCCAGTGCCAGCCGTTGTTAAAGCTGGTACACCGAAGCAGAGGAAACAAATAGAAGGCAACGATGACATTCGCTGTGCATCACCGCCAACAGCCCGGGTATATTCCCGCGCCGAAGAACCACCAAGGGGCCACACCGATAAAAGTACAAGGTCAAAGAAGACCACTCGGCCCAATAAAAAGGTTTTGAAGGCTCGAGAGGAAGTGCTGAGAATAAAATTGGAACTCGCACAGATCTCATTACAAATGTCTGAAGAAGATGATGAATCGGACGACTATGATGAGGATGGTCACTCCAAAAGTGAGTATGTCCGATCTTGGCTCGAAAATTCTGTAGCCAAACAAAAGCCAACGCAAGGCGCAACCACCGGTGGGGAGGCCCCACTTAATAAAAACATCACAAAGCCACCCCCGGAGGTTGTCGACCTCAGTGAGCCGCCGATGAAGCTCACAAACAAGGATTCGAAGGTTGATGAAGAAAGGGAGCTCCTACCTGCTGTATCAGAGCTCACCTACCAGGATCCCAATGCTGAAAATATACCGAAGAGTCCCGTACCTCAGAAGGCTTGCCAGGACTCCAAGGTTGATGAAGACAGGGGGCTCCTACCTGCTGTATCAGAGCCCGCCTACCAGGATCCCCAACCGGAAGAAGCAACCAAGAATCCCATAATAAAAAGACCTAACCAGGCACCTGTCAGCAATGAAGACAGGGTGCTCCGACCATTCATATCGGAGCTCACGTCCGCTATAGCCGCACTCGCTGATAAACCAAAACCAGAGAGTGCATCGTCAAATACTTTCGCAGCATCAAAAGCGATAATGACACTGCCGAGCTTTAGCGGAGCACATACTGAATGGCTTTCGTTCCGTGCCATTTATGAAACAACCCGAGGCTACTTCAATGACATAGAAAATACTGCTAGACTACGAAGAAGTCTACAAGGAAGAGCCTTGGAAACAGTTAGTTCGGAACTCATCGGGCATGCTAAACCAGATGAGATTATGCGAGAACTGGAGCTACAATTTGGGCGTCCAGATTCAATCGCGCAAGCAAAAACCGATAAATTACGGGGATTGCCACGCTGTACAGAGGCACCCAGAGATATTTGTACATTCGCGAGCAAAGTGAGGGGAAGCGTCGTCACACTTCGAGCACTCAAGCGAGACCATTACCTCGTTAACGCAGAGCTGCTACGACACCTCACAGACAAACTGCCAAACTCTATACGCGCGCAGTGGTATAGAATTTATACAGAAAAGTATGACTCAAGACCAGACCTCGGTTCCTTCAGTGAATTTATCACCGAACAAGCTCGCTACTGTAGTGCATTTGCGCCTCCTGAGATCATAAGCGGAGCGCAAAATAATCGTCCAGTGCATAGGACGCACACGGCTACCACTAAGCCGTCTCCGAAATGCAGTGTGTGCGAAAAAGAGGGTCATTACGGATCCGACTGCAACAAGTTTAAAGAGGCAGATATTGATAAAAGATGGCAACTCGCCAAGCAAAGGAATTTATGTTTCCGGTGTCTGCGTTATAGAAGTCAGACACACAGATGCAAAACCACGAAGTGTGGAATAAAAGGATGCAACGCGACACACAATCGACTCCTTCATAATAATAGAAAGGAAAAGACAGAGGGCCCACTAAAAGAACCTCAAGAGACAGTGGCAAACTCATTCGCTGTATCAAAGCATCAAGCTTACTTGAAGATAATTCCAGTTCGAGTAATTGGACCGGCGGGAGCAATAAACACACACGCTCTGCTGGATGATGGGTCGACAGTCTCGTTAATGGATCAAGAGATTGCCGATCAAATTGGAGCTAAAGGGCGGTTGGACCCATTCAAGATCACAGCTATCGGGAACACTACCCTCGATTCGCCGGACTCCCAAAGAGTCAAAGTGTCACTGAAGAGTCTCCATAGAAAAAGGGTGCCATTCAGAGCACGCACGGTCGCCAGCCTAAACTTGGGGCCGCAGACTGTGCGTGCAACAGACATAGAAAATTGTAAGCATTTGAAAGGCTTAAAGGATCAATTGACATATGATTCAGGCAACCCTAGGATCCTGATAGGACAAGACAACTGGAGACTCTTAATAGCCACACAAGTACGCAGAGGTCCACCGCACCAGCCAATAGCCTCGCTCACAGAACTGGGATGGGTGCTACACGGGGCGCACACTAAAGCCCCGCATCAGCGCGTCCACACGGCCAACGAGCTGTACACGAGCGAGGAGAATATAAATGACCAACTCCGCGAATACTTCGCGCTGGAATCTTTAATGATAAATCCGAGAAAACCAGATTCCGATCCAGAGAAGCAAGCCGAAGAAATACTAAATAGCAGCACCCGTCAGTTGGAAGACGGGCACATAGAAACAGCGCTTCTATGGAAAAAGAAAAACATCGAAATGCCTGGAAATTATGAAACGGCGATAAACAGGCTCGTTTCTATCGAGAAAAAACTAGATCGAAACGAAGAGCTAAAGCAGAAGTACAACGAAGAAATGAATTCCCTGATACAAAAGGGATACGCCGAAATAGCGCCAAAGAATAGTACACCAGGAAAGACATGGTATCTACCTCATTTCGATGTCCATAATCCGATGAAACCAGAAAAGTTTCGCATAGTACACGATGCCGCAGCCAAAACAAAAGGAATGGCATTGAATGATTTCCTGCTCACGGGTCCAGACTTACTACAGTCATTACCAGGAGTCATGATGCGCTTTCGCCGACACAATGTTGCTGTCTCCGCGGACATAGCGGAAATGTTCATGCAAATCAAAGTGAGACCCGAAGACAGAGATGCCTTGAGATATCTCTGGAGAGGAGATCGACGCAATGAGGCTCCACAACAATACAGAATGACGTCGATCATATTCGGTGCAGCTAGTTCACCCTGCACAGCGATATTCGTAAAAAACTGGAACGCCAAAAGGTATATAAAAAAATATCCAGAAGCCGTAGAAGCTATCATCCAAAACCACTACATGGATGATTATCTGGATAGTTTCCAGTCCCTGGAAGATGCAATGCGGATATCGAAGGAAGTACGCGATATACATAAAAACGCGCACTTCACATTGAGAAAATGGGTTTCCAATGCGCCAGAAATCGTAAAAGAATTAGAACCTGACAACGAAACAACCGAGTCAGTCAAACTGGGCGACAAGGGAACCGAGGAAAAAATACTCGGTTTAATTTGGAAACCGAGTACCGATCAGCTGAGCTTCAACCTAAAGCTCGCTCGACTCCCGGACAATTTGCTGCAGAAAAAACCAACAAAGAGGGAAGCGTTGAAAATAGTGATGTCGCTGTATGACCCTCTCGGCCTCGCCTCCCCAGTTACGATACGCGCCAAGCAAATACTGCAGGAAGCGTGGAGACGAGGAACAGACTGGGACCAGGAGTTGGACGAGGACCTGAGTAACCATTGGTCCACATGGATCCAACACCTGGAACGTCTCAAAACAGTAAGCATACCAAGATGCTACCCGGGATACAGCGACGCACGCTCCCTCCAAGTGCACGTATTTTCAGATGCCAGTGAAAGCGCCTACACAACGGCAGTTTACTGGAGAGCAACGACACCCGATGGGCAAGTGTACGTGAGCCTCGTCATGGCCAAAGCGAAGGTAGCTCCGCTCAAGGTAACATCCATACCTCGCCTTGAGTTACAAGCCGCCGTGATGGGAAGTCGCGTAGCTGCGGCTGTCATCCAGGAGCATCACGTAAAGCCCGAAGCTGTCACTTATTGGACTGACAGCAAAACTGTCCTCACCTGGATAAAGAAAGGTTCCAGGAGCTACAAACCTTTTGTAGCACATCGAATAGCAGCAATAGAGGACAATAGTAAAGTGGACGACTGGCGCTGGGTACCCACAAAATTGAATATAGCTGACACCGCTACGAGGGACGTACCACCCAATTTCGACTCTAACCACGAGTGGTACAGTGGCCCATCATTTCTATACAAAGAACCGTCAGCATGGCCAACAGAACGACCCACGTCATCCGAACCTACTGGTGAAGAAAGATCTCTCACCATCACAGAAAGATATAGAGCTCCGCTATATAAAGAGGCCATTCCCGATCCGACGAAATTTTCGAAATGGGAACGCTTAGTGCGAGCTACGGCCAGAGTGCTTCAATTCATAACACTCTGCCGCAAAACAACCGACAGGACCTTTTATAAAAGGACAAAAAAAAATAGAGAGGAAGACCCCGACTGGAGGAGATCGAAGTGCAATCCGCGACGTCTCGCGCAGCCTCCCAGTCAGGTGAAAAGCAAAGATGTAAACAAATACATCACACTGGAGGCCGAATATATAAGAAAGGCCGAAAAGCTCCTGGTACATGTCATCCAGGAAGACTCCTTCGCACAAGAGATAGCCGATCTCCGTAACGATAAGAGGGTCGCCCATGATAGCCGCCTACGACCACTACAGATACAATTGAAAGACGGGATCATTGCGCTACGAAGTCGAATAGCCGCTGTAAAAGGAGTCTCTGAAGATATGAAAGGGCCAGCTATATTGGATGGTGATCATCACATCACCCAATTGTATATTGATTGGACGCATCGTAGCCTGCATCATTGCGGGACCGAACCAACCATCAACGAGGTTCGACAGCATTACTGGGTAATCAGACTAAGACCCACTACTAAAAGAATAGTAAGCCAATGCGTTCAGTGCCGCATAAGAAAGGCAAAACCATCCATGCCAGCCACCGGTGATCATCCCAGCACGCGTCTCGCACATCACCAGAGACCGTTCACGTTCACCGGCCTGGATTATTTTGGGCCACTCTCCGTAACAGTGGGACGTCAGCATCAGAAGAGATACGTGGCGCTCTTCACCTGCCTTACATCACGAGCTGTACATTTGGAAATTGTGAAAGATCTCAGCGCAGACTCTGCCATACTGGCATTAAGAAGATTCGCAGCGCGCCGAGGATGTCCCACCGAGATTTACTCGGACAACGGCACCAATATGCACGGTGCCGACAAGGAGCTTCGAGAGGCCTTCCGAGAAGAAGCCAGCCGACGAGGCATAGTCTGGCGATTTATAACCCCCTCCGCGCCTTTCATGGGAGGGGTGTGGGAACGGCTTGTTCGATGCGTGAAGACGGCACTATACACCGTCCTTCATGAGAGACATCCGCACGAAGATGTCTTGACCACGCTGCTCTGCGAGGTGGAATATACAGTAAACAGCAGACCATTGACTCACATCTCAGTAGACAGCAAAGACAACGAGTCCATCACTCCAAATCACTTCCTATTGGGAGGATCTGCGAGACTGCCAACACCTGGAGTTTTTAGTGAAAAAGATGCGAACAGCAAAAAACACTGGCGACGCTCCCAGATACTCGCTGACATGTTCTGGCAGCGTTGGGTCAAAGAATCTATCTGCCGGAACTTCAAAACCGGCGGGAGGCCCACGGTCAAGGCCCCGATCTCCAGGTGGGCGATCCAGTCCTCATAGCTGACAGCCAGTTACCTCGTAACACCTGGCCACGAGGAAGGATTGAAAACATATACCCCGGGGCGGACGGACAGATCCGCACTGTGGAGGTACGCACAGCGAATGGACTAATCAAGAGGCCAACCAGAAAACTCGTGCCGCTGCCGAAGTAGAGGCAACGTCTCTCACCGAAATTATGCAGCGCCGCTGCGACGGGTCTTCGCGACGCTGCACGGCGGGAGAAATGTTAGAGACGGCCAAAATGACTGTTCACAACGGCAAAAATGACTTTAAACGAGAAAGTGATTAAGGAATATTTATTTGTTCAAAAAATGAAAATACGGAAAAATTGACTAAATAATGTATTAAATATAGTTTTACCATGTATTTACAACTCTCAATATGTTTGTATAGAAGGTCGATTTGACAATAGTTAATATAAACAACTTTATTTTGTTTAAGAAAATATCGACCAATCACAGCGCGCCGCGCTATAGAACTTTCTGGAAATTTAAATTAACTGCGTAATAGTTTTAAGCAAAAAATTAATGAGAATAATTTTATGTCTGAAAAGAGTTGTAAATATGGTATTTAGTTAGCATATGATGTATAGATCGTTATAATAAAGAAATATTTTGTATAATTAAGCACGATTTAAAAGTTATAGGATAATTAAAGAATTAATATGACCAATTAGTGTAAAAGTTTAGGACATTTCAATGAATAACTTTGTTAAATGTAAATATATTAATTATCCTTTATCGCATACTAATGTAGAACAAAAATGTCTATTTAATGATGTATAGCATGTTAGAGTTAAGATTTGTATTATATAGAAAAGTTGCAATTTGTGCCATTTGCATAAAGAAAAATGATTGAAAATAAAGAGGCAAATGGGAATTGGCAAGCGGCTCTCTATAGAGTATAGCCGAAGTCTACCTTATGGGGGCAAATCACAGTAACATGGTAGTAGGAAGAACTACCAGTAACAAGCAGCAGTATCCGGTAGTAGCTGAAGTGACTAGTAGCAGAACACAGTGAAAAGTTAAAGTGAAATAGAAAAGTTTAGCTAGCCGAAAAAGGTCGTAACTGAAAAATCGCAGTTACACATAGTCGAAAAAAGTGGCAACTGAAAATTCTCAGTTGCACATAGAAAAATAGTGTCAGCTAGCCAAAAATAGTGGTAACTGATATTCGCAGTTACATTTAGTGAAAAAGTGTTGGCTAGCTGAAAAAAGTGGTAACGGAAATTTCGCCGTTACATTTCGTGAAAAGTGTTAGCTAGACGGAAAAAGTGGTAACTGATATTCGCAGTTACAAAAGTGTTTAAATTCAACTAATTTTAGTTGATTAATAGCTGCTAGTCAGTAGTGTTAGAAAACCAGCTGCTACCAATAGAAATTTTGGATACTACCAATAGAAATTTGTTACTTTCAATAGATATTTAAAATTACCAATAGAAATTGTAGAGAATACCAATAGAAACTTGTTACTGCCAATAGAAATTTGATATTACCAACAGATATTTTAAAAATACGAATAGAAATTTTAGAAAACCAATAGAAATTTTAATATTACTGTGTGTTTAATTAAATCTGTGTTTTAAAATATATAGTGAACAATCATAGTTGAAAAATAGTGATAAATAAATAACAGTGTAAAATCTCGCGACAAATTAATTAGTCGATCCGCTGGCCACTCCCTTGCTATTTTAATTTACAAATCGTGCATTTTAATTTTGAACCTCAGTCCACAGTTTATCCGCAGCAACCAACGAGACGGCAGTGAAAGACGGCAGTTGGAGGAGTCTGGAACCTACAGGTGTAGGACGTGAGCGACTCGCGGGGTATCTCCGACAACATTTACTCCGGAGAGTTACGCCCGTCCGGCACAAATACAGTAATATAAAATTTATAATATTATTCATAATAGAATTATGCAAACTATTATAAAAAATTTGTAAAGAAGATATATTATAAAGACAAACTTAAAAAGTTATGCGAAGCTAAAAAAAATACCATGGCTAAAGAAATTAACATCGTTACAAACATTAATTATATTCAGGTAAGGAATACTTTAGTGACACAGAAACTAACAACAGATAAGACTTATGCAATATTTACAACAGATTAATAGGTTAGACAGATTCATTAGTTTGTGCTTGCCGGAGAGTTTCCCTGCAAGCAATGTAAGTTGTTGATACAGTGGGTGAGTAATTCTGAAAGGAGAAAGTAATAACTTTTTGTGTGGTTTAAACATTATCCAGTCAGATGTTAATAGACTTTACGCGAATGGGAACCAGGGCTGTGAAGGCCACCAGATGATAACAACTATTCCTGTGGCCTTATCGTCCGTATCGTATTTTTTGTAAATATTTCAATATAAGGCTAAAGGGTAGGAATGCATTTATATTTAACATCTCTAGGTCTTGTTTATATGATTTGATATTTATTACTACACTTAGTGTTTTTCTAGATGCAAATAAGTTTATTTCTGGCATTCCTAGGTCCTTAGTTATTATATTGTATGCTTTATCACATAATTCCCGTTCGGTATAATATTGGTCTTTCTTGGTTCAAAATCGGCTTCTTTATTATCTTTTGAACTTATGTAAGATGCTGTAGGTTTTATATGTCGTTCTTCACACGATTGCCAGATGTTTCTAGCTAGCTGGTTCATTTGTGAGAATTGTATGCCTCCCATCCTATTCACGTAAGATATTGCAGTTGTATTATCTAATCTTAAATATATAGGCCGTTTGAACATTATATTTATAACTCATTCCCAAGATTAATATGCTATAATGAAGCCTAGATTCAACCAACACATAATATACCAGCTTTAGATTTATGTCTACTTCATCTCGTAAGTATCTTAGCACTCTCATAGCAATCTCAGCAAATTTTGCTTTCAATGTCAGTCGTGTCTTACTTACTGTATAAAAACTTAAAACGACGTATAATCGCTCAGTTGCTTATAGCTTATATGAATTAGTTTGGACCACAGTGAAAACAGTTAATTGTCTTTTTGTTTTATATATATCTGATTATTTTTTTTTCGAACTATCGAAAAAAAAGGATATCCAATTTAATGGGAGCGGGTAGCGAGATCTTTTTTTTTGCATGGGAAAATGGCTATCGTGGGGGCAAGGACGGGTTATGTTGGACTCACACCGACTAAAACCACATAGCGTTTCACCTTCATCACATATTAGCAGGGCCACGGTAACGTTTTCGCACAAATCCGCAGCCCCACCAGCGCCGACCACCCCATAGCGGCCCATCCTCGGGAGAGGACCACTCCTCCCACATCTCCTTCTCAGGTAAGACGCACCAGAACACATGGTCCACCTTCCTCGTCAGCCTCCAAATTTACCTAAACAACGAATGCCCGCGTATCCTATGCGCGAAGACCATGGGGCTAGGAAAAATGAGCACTTAGAAGCACTAGCCTTCATGACCCCAGCGGTAAATCTGGTCTCATTGCTCCGCCGCCAACCATTATTCGGCTGCGAAGGGTAAGGAGAGCGGCGCCTTGAATTCCGATACTCCACTCCCCCCGCAGTCCCGCCACCAGCGCATTAACAGTGCAGACCCGTCAGAGTCGCGGAGGATAATGCGAGTGGCGCATCGCAATACCAACACTCCTCTTACTCCGCTCACCGCAGCCTACTAACACACATCCGAAGTGGGCTTGCTAAGCCCACTTAGAGTGACCACCTAAGGTCAGCACTTCACCTCGGGCTAGCCATCTTAAGCTGGTGACAAGGGACACGCGTCAATTTTGCGGGACTATCTGATAAATCAATCGCTATACTTCCTCGATCTTACAAGAGAAGAAACTAATTTCTTATACATGACGATGAATACAAAGGACTATAGACATTTACGTGTTAGAGCCACACAGCAGCCTTTGTTAATGCATGGATGGGCTGGCTCGACCTGGGGAAGTGCCATGACCTCACAGAATACTGGCGTAAAGTAGAATTTAATTTTCATTACTGTACGTGTAGCCTAGTAAGTGCAGGTAACCGGACAAATTCCGGAAAATCGCACATTGCGACAAAACTTATGATACCCTCCACACCATCTGGATGCTTTGCGGTCCACCATTGTGCGATTAACTAAAAGTATTCTTCCTCGCACGACTTTTTTGTGGGATCGGCCGGCGATTTTTCTGGACCGATATGACTAAGGGCCCTTAAAAACGATCTTACTCATTTTTAAAAGCTGAAAACATACCTGCCATTTCCGTGGTGTAGCAGTTATTCATGGCGGTCGACACTTACCATGAGGTGAGCTTTGTTTGCCCTTCTTTTCTAAAATAAATATTATTTTTACGTAAGTGTACCTGATGTAATTTATAAATTACAACATAACACGTTATATTCATTTTCATGAGAATATTTCTGCGGTGTCTAATATCACCAAAAAGTAAGCTACCTACCGATTGAAATGTATGGAACAAGTATGCAAGCATAATTATATCCCTTTTTGGCAAATTGCCTACACTCAAATTTGCCAAAATCGGCACTGTTAAAACGAGTATCGTTTACCATGTTTAAAACGGTTAAGTTTGAACAAATTTTTCAGCTATAATTTGTCCGTTGTATCGAATGTTGCTGAATCATTTACACTATCAAAAACATGTTCGGTAGCCGTATATGAGTTTTTTTTAATATGATGTTTTTAGTATTCCTCCTGTTGCCTCTTACTCTTGCCGCCCAGACGATATTGGGCAATGGATATTCTTACACCGCCACTACACGATTAAGAATAATACAGGAAACGAACCAGGAGATAGACGAGAGCGTCATAGTAATTACAAATATAAATAAATTAATAGTGAAAAACATTTTTAAAAACAAGTTTTTATAATTAAATTAATTCAAACCCATCAATTTATTACATTACACAATTGATATGATATAAGAGCTTGTAGTGAGATTTATCTATTTTATGCAAACATTTCTTTTCCTAGAATTACCTACGCAAACAAGAGTACATTATGTATCTTGATATTGACGTCAATTGTCAATATCAAGATACATAATGTATTCTTGTTTATAACACAGGTAAATCTCGCGAAAATCTTTTATATCATACATATTGTGTCATGTAATACATTTTTGGGATTGATTTAATTTAAAGTTTGTTTTTTTTTTTAATTTTAGACCATTTAAATAAAAGCTTGTTTTGAAAAATGTTTTTTTTTTACTATTATTTTTTTTAATATCGCTGGATATGTTTCTAACTCTGTTTATTTAATTTAATACGTCATTGTTGGTTTTTGATCGTCATCTTGGATCCGCCATCTTAATTTTTTTTATCTGACCTGTTGTTGACCCTTGTCGCTCCCAGCAACATTTGTTCGAGAACCACCACACTATCCCTAACCTTTGCCGAGTTTTGCATTCCACCTCCGTCGCATATTAGCAGAGTCACGGGAACGTTTACGTACAAATTCACAGCCCACCAGCGCCGGCCACGCCATGGCGGCCCATCCATCTTTTTAACAGTAGTAGAGCCACCCGGCACCTTTTGCTTAACAGTGGTAGAGCCACGCGGCAGCTTTTGCTGTCGCACGCATGGGCCGGCTCGAACCGGGGTGGTACCACGACCTCACAGAATACCAGCGTGAAGTAGAGGTTTACCTCTGCGTTTCGCTTGGTGAGTGCAGGTGGCCGGAGGCCCTTTTTACTGGAAATGAGGCATTCCATCTTAGTCCTCACGGGTGGCAACGCATCTGCATTTTGATTCGCAAACGAGGATAGATGTAGATGTCTATGGGCCGCAGCAACCACTTACCATCAGGTGGACTGTGTGCTCGTTTGTCAACCTTATCCTATAAAAAAAAATCCTCGGGAGAGGACCACAACTCCCACATCTCCTCCTTAGGTAAGGCGCACCAGGACACAAATTTTTCAGCTATAATTTGTCCGTTGTGTCGAATGTTGCTGAATCATTTACACTATCAAAAACATGTTCGGTAGCCGTATGTGAGTCTTTTTTAAATAGTATGTGAAGCAATTTCCTCCTGTTGCCTCTTACCCACCCAGACGCTATTGGGCAATAGATATTCTTACACCGCCACTACACGATTAAGATTAATACAGAAAACCAACGAGGAGATAGACGACAGCGTCAGACTAATAACATATAGAAATAAATTAATAGTGAAAAACATTTTTAAAAACAAGCTTTTATATAAATGCTTCAAGAAGAACACAACTTTAAATTAAATTAATTCAAACCCATGAATTTATTACATTACACAATTGATATGATAAAAGAGCTTCTAGCGAGATTTACCTATTTTATGCACAGGTAAATATCGCGAAAATCTTTTATGTCATAAAAATTGCGTCATGTAATAAATTTTTGGGTTTGATTTAATTAAAATTATTTTTTTTTATGTAAGACCACTTAAATAAAAACTTGTTTTTAAAAATGTTTTTTTTACTATTATTTTTTTTAATATCGCTGAACATGTTTCTAACTCTGTTAATTTAATTTAATGTGTCATTGTTGATTTTTGATCGCCATCTTGGATCCGCCATCTTGAATTTTTTTTATTCTTGTTATTGACCCTTGTCGCTCCCATCAACATTTGTTCGATAACCACCACACTATCCCTAACCTTTGCCGAATTATAACTCTTTAAATTTGGTATAGCGGCCATCTTGTTTTCCGCCATTTAAATTTTTTTTCACCACCGCTAGAATTTCCCTAGGGTGTAGGTAAACAATATCGACTATTGTTTAGTCTTACCGTTTAGTCCGGCAGTAATACACAATCTCCTCGAAGAGCTGAACGCGGACGTCAATCAATCGGTTTAGGATAACTGCTTTAAAAATCAGTTAGAACATTTGTACCAAACAAACATACGTTGCAAGTTAAATAAAAGCTTTTAAATAAAAACTGTGGTTGCCAACAGTGGCATCTAACTCAGGCCGAGCAGTAGACTTTGATAGGATGTAATAAATTAATGAATATGTGGGGGTTATTAACCTTTATGGACTGTAATGATTACATTGCCAAGTTTAACAAGCGAATAGATGATTGCAGTACCAGACGTCTCGCAACTTTCCATGAAGCGCTGCTTTCCGTCGGGTATGATCCGACTATTTAACATCAGACGTAAATATGCTTACGATGCCGTCTATTGGGAGCAATAATTTCTGTTATTTTCATACAAGTCTCGAACGAATACCACGGATAGGAGTGAGTTATGAAAATACTTACGTTGGCCAACGTGCAACTGAAGGTAGAAGTTTTTTTTAACAAAGAAGGTCCTTTAATGTGTTCTTTTGAACCCCTTATGGAATGACACGTAAGAACGACGGCGCGATTCCATGCGGTATCCTACATAATAAAATTATGGCATGACAAATAACGCCACTGAATACCACATGGAAGTACGAAAGTTTAATCTTTAAACAAAAGTAATACAAATATTATCTCTCCGGTCGCAAAATCATGAAATAGCATCTCTTCTTTTGTCCACTGAGGTGTGTTTGGATGCTACTCGGGAACCGATTCTATGTCACTTTTTATTTATTTAAACGTTATTCCGCATGTGACATGGCTGAAATCGCTCTTTTTAGTATCAAATTTTATTAAACATTCTCATTTGAGCAACCAAATTTAATACTAATACTATAGTGTTATCAAATGAGTCGTCGTGCCATAAATGTCAATAACAATAGGAATGTGCCACCGCTGTGCGCCACTCGCTACCTGAGTCCGCCGTATCGCGGACAAAGCTCAAACCCTATTTTTCGTTACTTGTTTATGTTTAGTAAGGTAACAAGATAAGTACCACTATACATTTTTCATTTCTATTTCTCACTTCGCTCTCGGCAGTTGTGCGTCATGGAAAATTTATCCTTTAACGTGGATTTCAAAAAATAAAAAGGCAATATTAACGTGCAAACTCAAATAGTTATTCACAATTTATTTTTGTCTTTAAATTAATTTATAAATGATCCCGAAAAAACTTAACAGCTTTATTTTAATAAAACAAGGGAAAATATTGCATTTGTAGTGGCATTAGTAAAGCGACAGTCGATTGAATAATAACGGAATTATCACAATATGGCAGCCCAGCCAATCCATGGCAAAGTTTTAAAAAACCAACTACAGTTTCCAATATTGATCATTTTGATATTTGGTATGTATGATAACGGTAAGTATCCATGCGTGGTCACAATCTGTGCTAAATACTCTGAATTAATGCCCGATTTAAAATTTGGGCTATCTTCCATGGGGAAAATATTAAAAGATATTGAATATAAATTTAAGAAAATTGCGAAAAGGCGGAAATATTTAATAGGAAGAAGTGATATTGTTTGTGCTAGAATGAATTTAAGAAGAGCCATAAAACAAAAGACCATGGACAACAATTTAACCTTGACTTGACATGGGTGAATGAAAACCAGTCCAAAAGACGTATGTGGCTTGAATGATGTAGGTGGTTTTAAAAATCAACTAGTGGGAAAAGGACAGAGAGTAATAATTGTTTGTCACGCCGGTTCTGCAAAGACTGGTTTAGTACCTGAGGCAAAATTGATATTCAAGGCTGTATAGTCTAAGGATGCTGGCTTTCATATTGAAATGGATGTCGAAACTTACAAGGAATGGATTATTGTTTTTTTGAACGCCTTAGAAGAATCTTCAGTAATTATCATCGATAATGCCAGCTATCTCTCCATGCTAATAGAAAGAACATCATCGAATTTACAAATAACTAAAAAAAAAATTTTACGAAAAGTTAAAGAGAGTAGACCCAAAAATATTTAATAGATCTGGCAAATAAACATGGTCATCAAGTGATACGACTGACACCATATGATTGTCCGTACAATCCCATTAAGCTCATATGGGCTCAGTTAAAAGGAGATATTGCAACGCAAACCATACTTTTAAATTAATCGATGTTGAATTTCTTCTACTTAAAGCAGTTGAAAACTTTACAACGGAACGCTGCGTCAAATATGTGAAGCATTTAGAAGACTTCCAGGAAAAAGTTTTGAAAATTTTTCACACGCTCCGACCTCTCTTGACTTTAGTTTGCAGCTCCTCGGAATGAAACACCCAGACAGCACACTGTCTCTTAGTTTCAGAATCATAATAATAAATCCAGCTTTCGTCACCCGTAAGTATGTCGAACACAGAGTTGAGTCACCTCCGTTAAGTCTTTGACCATTTCACGACACCAATCAACACGACGGAATTTTCATGCCTCTGTCAAATTTGGAGGTATCCACCGGCCACAAAGCTTCATAACCGCTAAATGTTCATGGAGGATTTTGTGCACTTACCTCATACCAATGCCTAAGCTTGTCCGAATCTGCTGATAAGTCACTCTTTTGTCAGTCTCTATCATACGTCACACAACACTGATGTTATCTTCAGTCGTCGCCGTGGAAGACCGTCCCTCACGCAGATCATCGGTGACATTAGTGCGACCACGTTTTAACTCATTGAACCAATTGTAAACAGTGGCACGAGATGGAGCTTTATCTTGAAACGCCAATCGCAGTCTATCATAACTTTCTTGTTAACCTAAAAGACGTCGAAAGTCATAAAAAATCATTGTATTAAAATTTTCTAGCGTTAAATTCATGCTGACGTGACACAGACAATTTTCAATTTGCCGCCAAATACATACAAAATAATATTTGCAAAAAGTTCTATTTTCAAAATTCGAACTTATTTTTTTATTATATCGTTTACAAGAGGCTGGTTCTAAAAACTTTCAGTTTCGCCCTCGTACCTGCTGTTACGTACATCATTATGATGCTCTATAAGCCCAATGAGTGCGAGCGAGATAGACTGATTACAATGATTTATTGCCCGACGACTCAGTTGATAACGCGGGCATTATAAATAACTTCTTTCTTGGCCTCTCCCGTTGTAGAGACAATTTGTTTTAAATTTTGCGGTTGACAGTAGTATTACAAACCCTAGCATTGGTTATTGCTTAAATAGTGATACAGATTCTGTAAGCACTGGTCATTAGCACTTTCAATCAGGTCCATTTTTTTTCATACACATGTATTCCCTTATTCTCTTCCATGATAATGCCTCTAGAGTAATCGTTTTTTTTTTATAAAAATCTAGGTCTATTTAACGCATGCCCCTGTCATTTATTTTTTTCTAAAAAATATTACAAAAATAAATAAGACTTTCCAAAAATCTAAAAAAATAACTACCCCTTTCTTACTTTCGTAATCAGACGACTACCAAAGGAATTTGAAAAGTTTTTACGATATAAACAAGTAACAGCAGCAGAAGAACCTATTTTTCCTTTAAATTCTGATACCAAAAATAATTTAATCTGCTTAGTTTTCGAGAATAAAATAGGGGAATACGAAACGTCGATCGGTCATAGTTTTTGTAGATAAAATCGTTCTGAGCTACAGTTGTTCTTATCGCACTCTACGGGGGGGGGGGGGGCATGTATAGCGCGACGGCAATAGTTTTTCAAATACCTAGTTTTCAATTCCCGCGCAGACTGTCTACGCTCTTAAATAAAGACTGTATAGAAATGGTTAACATACCTTTAATATACTTACATACGTTGAATTCATTGTTAATAATACGCATGGGAATAAAATAATCGCTGCCAAGCTGTTTCTAAAATTATACTTGTATTTATTTCCACTCACATTATTCTACCCACACTATTGTTTGAAAAACAAGGTACAGAAAGGTTTTCTTGTTAATTCTTCCCAGGACATAGATTTTTGAACCAGTGGTAACGTTACCGTTACAGCACATTAAAGTTCACTGTTGAACATAGGCCTCCCCCATAGATTGCCTCATAGGGTAGATTTGCCATAGATGCCAAGCCTGGCAAACGGTTTGGCAACCAAATTTTTATTTTTATTCGTTATTAGGAAGACGCTGCTGCCCATCTCTTGATTTGTTTTCCTTTTTTTACTATTCTAAGCCAATGCTTACTACAGTCTCACACAATGGTAAGTGGCGATGTAGCCTTAGGTGGTAAAACGCACTGACTTAACAAAAGCCTATTCACTCTTGCCTTGAAGACACCCACATTTCAATCGGATGCAAAGACAGATGCTGATTTCCGACTTCATCTCCATGAATGTGTTATAAGAGGCGACAGTTCTTATTATGATATTATGGGTAGGTAGTGGATATTCTTACATCGCCACTTTACGGGTAATAACGGAACCAGTGATAAAAAATTATTCAAAAATATTTTTTTTATTTATTATACTTTTACAATAAAATTTACTCTCCTGTTTTCTATCCTTATAAAATCCTTTTGAATTAATTAGGTCATGATCCAACGCAAACTACTAGTGGTAATATATTTTAGAAATCGTTGCAAATAACTTCAATCCTTTCATTTGCATTTGATGAATTGTTTCCCATGTGATTTTAAATTTTTCCGTGTCGTTGATAGTGGGTAATTTATTTTAGCTCTCCGTTTATAATATTTAATCCGATTTCATATTGTGTTTTTCATTAATTTTAATGAGCACAAAATTTACATACGCTTTATAAGTGAAGGAATAAGCAAACTACTTTAATTATTTTGCGTTTTCTTTCGCATCTACCATGGGGAGTGCTCTGAGGAATTGTTCGGATTAATCCCAGCCGCCAAATTTCACGAACGCACATCGCGGCAGAACTCCCGATACCATCCACACCATCTGGATGATTGGCGGTCCACCACTGTGCGATTTAGAAGATGTTTTCTTCCTCGCACGACCTCCTTGTGGAATCGATTACCATCAGCGATTTTTCCGGACCGATACGACTTAGGGACCTTCAAGAAAAGAGCGTACTCCTTTTTAAAAGGCCGGCAACGCATCTGCGATTCCCCTGGTGTTGCAGTTGTTTATGGGCGGCGGTAGTCACTTACCATCAGGTGAGCCGCATGCTCGTTTGCACCCTCTCCTATAAAAAAAAAATAATTAAATATTAAAGACTAATAAGAGTGAAATAAAATTTTTTTTTAATATAAATACTTCTTTATTTTTATTATCTAATTAGCTGACGATTTCCCCCTATTTCTTAGTAGATTTCAACAATAATTATGTATCTGATCCTATATTTACGCAAGTTTTCATTAAAAATGCTTTTATTTTTAATGTTGTCATTTTTTGGTATAAAATCTGCTAAATTGTATGTCATCGAGTATGCGCAAGCCGCATTTAAATATGCTGTAGGTGCATAAAAAAAGCGTTTCGAAAATTGGTTCAGTCACATGAAGGTTTGTAACCATGCTAATTTCTTTAGCCATGGAAGTTTTTTTTTTTACTTCTTAAGCAATCAACGCACAATATATTCATATTACTTCTCTTTGTCTTTATAATATATCTTATTTACAAAATTTTATAATAGTTTGCATAATATTTTTATGAATAAGATTATAAAATTTATATTACTGTATTAATGATTGATCATGTTTACAATTTATTTGTTTTAAAAATTTAAATAACACTGACAACGCCATGAACAATATCAAATCCTACTCCGATTAACAAATTTGACTAAGCTAAAAATTGTTGCGTTCACGACAGTAGCCGATTGTAGCTGTAATTCAAACCCGCGATTTTTGGTTTGGAGATAAGTATTTGCAACAGGTTGTTTTTATTTATCTATTTCTAATTAATGTTTTCACTGCCATAATACACAATAAATTAGAGTTTTAATTTTCACTTTTCAGAAAATCATGATAACTACGACACTATATATGCTGCAATAGCATTATTGCTACATCTTTCGAAGAATAGTAGGATATATCGTTATGTGGACGACTACCTGGAGATTTATGATAACGTGCGTTCTAAGAAATGGTGGCTCGGTGACAGATACAATTTCGGAAGGGTTGGATTACGGTGAAAAAAACGACACTTCATAATATGTTTTACTTTGGTTCACTTAAGAGACTGACCAATTTTTTTAGTAATATTATATTAAACATCGCTAAAAACAACGTTTTTACATGGTAGATATGTTGCAGCTTTATAATGGTTATAGTACGAATGGGTCGGTTCACCCGGAGATGGATCATTCTCTCACAGAATACCAGCGTAAAATAGCAGCGCAATGCTGCTATGTTTTGTACGGTGAGTGTAGAGAACCGGGCACACCTTTTTACTGTAAATAAGATAATCTATAGTTTCTTGTTCTATATGTGTAGTTTTATTGTTAATCAATCATAAATTTATCTTTAAGATAATGTGTGTTTGTTTGTCATCTTCTTTCAATAAAAAAAGTAACAAGAAAGTTGGTTATAAAAATCAGTCTGTTTATTACAGGTAAGTCCACCTGGCGGTCAATGGGCGGTGTAAGCAATTGCATTATAATTATCTTCGATTATCAATCAAAATTTAAAATACGTTATCACCCCTGAAAGTTAAGTTGGAATACTATCGAGGTATTTCACCAAATTTTGTGATTGTATTCTGTAAGAATGAGAAGATGAGGAAAAGAGGATATGACAGCAGAGATATATGCGCAGAACGTGCGGGAGCAGATCTTACCCACTTACATGCAAGTACACTTCATTGTCAAGTATTTCAGCTTAGAAAACTTCTATTATTATTTCTTTTTCATTGTACCTAAATCCAAAACATGGACACGTTTAATTAAATTTACACAACAAATCACGAAGAACGAAAGCAAAATGAGGAACCTGTTATTTATATTCCTCATTCATTCAAAGTCATTAATTCTTTTATTTATCAAACAGAAACTAAACACTAGGTTCTCGATATCAATAGTTACATTATTATTAGCTAAACGTAACGAAATAAGAAATCAACTTGTAGGTAGGTTGTTAAGGACCTTTAAAGATCCCCTGTGATACTCATTACATAATACCGCGTAATATGATTACGTACGATACGTAACATTGTTTTTAGTGAAGGCGATAGTGAAGAGCTACTCCTAGCGGAAGAAATGTATTATATACGTATATACTACAGCCAATTAATGAGCGCACGTTCACGTCTGCTTATCAGAACTATAAATATATTAAATTTATATCTTATATTACCGCGAATGCCTAATGCAAACTAATTTTATTACGCTTAATTTCATTATTTAATATTCAGCCTCCTAACAGCCTAGAGCCCTAGAGCACGAAGATGTTCGCCTAACTGCCCTAGTGCATGTTGGCTAAGATACTTTCAAGATGTTTTAACTCCCCAGGCGCCACATGATTTCTCTAAACGTTTTTCTTCACCATCGAGCATGTAGTAAATTAGCATTGAAATTGTTAAGCAATGCCAAGTTTGTAGGCGGGGATCGAACCCGATGTACTTACGTATTCTAGCCACCAGCATCTCAAATACCTATGGTATTATATATTGATTTATATTAGTAGTTTTCTATTAGTGTCCATTTTTACAACATGTTTCTCTACTTAATACCTAAAGTTAAAATTACAACCTTAATTATATCTCACACTGCGCAAGAAAATGTCCGCCACACTGTAACAATACGCGTAGGAATGGTCGTTACAAAACGTAACAAGTAATTGAAACTATAGCGGGTAGCGGGTTATTGCAGTCCAACAAAACTATCTATTACAGTAGATGTTTTACTCAGTAACACGATTCATGTTTCACGAACGAGCAATCAGAAGATGCGGCTTTAGAAATGAAAAAATATTTTCGAATTGATTGAATTTGCGTGGCCTTAACCCAGTCTAAATTCGTCTCGTGTTTAATAACTCGGTTTGTTTTAATTGCTAATATAGTAGATTTTGTTTTGTGCAACAATAATAATTTGTAGTCAGATATGAAGAGAATACAATTGGTTGTAGTATTGTTATTTAATTTAAATTTAACTTATGTATTAATTGTTACTTAATGAACTCGTCACCAGCCAGTCCTAAGCCTGGATTAAGCATGAAGGAAATTTCATTGCAATATAAATCTTTCTCTTGAAAAGCCATCGTTTCATTCGCAACGTTTTTAAACACGTCGTGAAACCCTCTGTTGATGCCGCTATTAAAATAGTGTTTCAAAAGCCGCTATTGATATTCGATACATAGTTTCGTTTCGTTATTCAAAAAAGCCGCTACAACCCACCGCTAAATATACGTGTATACATCGAAGATAATATACTTCGCATATTATCTTCGATGTTTATTTAACTTTTTAGACTGCATTTTTATGCACGCAGGTGTGTCGGCATGGATCAAATCTGGGTTGGTTACGTACTGTGACCTTTACGGTGACGCTTAACCCCAGTGCTACCATTCGGTTCCCACTTTACCTTCTTGTCTATACTTCTTTAATTTTTTTTGTCAAGTTCAAACCGATGTGAAACCGGCACGCCTACGTTAGTTTTACTTTTTACGTTTAGTTTTACTTTAAAATTCATTTAAGTTAAAACATTCACTCCATTATGAAATATAGTGAGAAATACAAGAAACATTTACATAGTTCCGAAATCCTAAATCAACAATATTAGCAATTCAATTGATGAAGCTAAAATATTCCCATGTCGGTTTTTACAGTTTCGTTGTATAAACTACATTGTTATTTACATAACATACCTAATATAAAATATTCTTACTAGTATACGTGTTACAAATTCAAACTACAAAAATTATACAAAAAGTATTGAAATGATAGAAATAAATAGATTTTTAAATTAAAAAAGTTAATAAGATCGTAGGTGTTTCCGGTTCTTAAATCGTGGAGAAGTTTTGCATAAATAAATCGCACTTGGGTAAAATCCAGGGTTTATAAATAACCAGTGGTAATTTTTTTTTTATAGGAGAGGGGGCAAACGAGCATGCGGCTCACCTGATGGTAAGTGACTATCGCCGCCCATGAACAACTGCAACACCAGGGGAATCGCAGATGCGTTGCCGGCCTTTTAAAAAGGAGTAGGCTCTTTTCTTGAAGGTCCCTAAGTCGTATCGGTCCGGAAAAATCGCTGATGGTAATCGATTCCACAAGGAGGTCGTGCGAGGAAGAAAACATCTTCTAAATCGCACAGTGGTGGACCGCCAATCATCCAGATGGTGTGGGTGGTATCGGGAGTTCTGCCGCGATGTGCGTTCGTGAAATTTGGCGGCTGGGATTAATCCGAACAATTCCTCAGAGCACTCCCCATGGTAGATGCGAAAGAAAATGCAAAGGGATGCAACATCTCTTCGCAGTGCCAATGAATCGAGCCGATCGGAAAGGACTCGGTCGTCGACAATTCGAGCCGCTCTGCGTTGGATGCGGTTCTTTTTAGCGGTAAACGCGCAAACTTGTGTCTTCTGAGGATTAAATTGGACTAGATTTAGTCGCCCCCAATCCGAGACTTTGTTCAGCAAAGACTCGACTTCAGACACAAGTTTGTTCCGGTACTCAGCGACGTTTTCCCGAGAAATATTGGCACGGCCGGTGTATAGAGCATCACCAGTGCTGTCATCCGCATAGCAATGAATGTTACTAGTTAGCAACATATCATTAATATGCAGAAGAAACAGCGTTGGTGATAGCACACAGCCTTGTGGAACACCAGCGTTAATAGGCTTGTAGTCAGAGCATGCACCGTCTACAACGACCTTGATGCTCCGATCTGCAAGGAAGCTGGTGATCCAATTGCACAATTTCTCGGGAAGCCCATAGGAAGGGAGCTTCGAAAGAAGCGCTTTGTGCCAAACCCGATCGAAGGCCTTCGCAATGTCCAGACTAACGGCCAACGCCTCCCCCTTGGACTCTATTGCCTCCGCCCATCTATGGGTCAGGTAGACCAGAAGATCACCAGTTGATCGACCCCGACGAAAACCGTATTGGCGGTCACTAATCAGCTGGTGATCCTCAAGGTACCGGATGAGCTGGCAGTTAATAATGGATTCCATTATTTTGGAGAACAAGGAGGTGATCGCGATAGGCCTATAGTTGGATGGGTCTGAGCGGTCGCCTTTTTTAGGGATCGGGTGGACAAAAGCTGTCTTCCATGAATTCTGGACTACGCCTAGGGAGTAGGAGTACCGGAAAAGACGCGTTAGGACCGGTGCCAACTCCGGAGCACACATCCTCAGGAAAAATAAAAAATGACTTTCAATAAGTATTATGTAATAATCAATATTGAATAAAAAATCATTCTATTCTATTCTATTCTTTAGATATTTATTTGTACATCAAACAAATACTGCGTCGTGCGGACGCGAACCTTTGGCAGCGCAATCAAATACTTAGCTAGTTTAACGGTCCGTATTTTAATAAATATGTATAAATAAATATAGGTAAAAATAAAAAAAATAAACATAGCGCGACTTATTACGCAGTAAATTGTAAACTGCTGGTTGTGGTAGCACAGAGGCGAAGCGTTTGCTGTTAATTTCAAAGAAAGCGAGCAAACCGGGCTCGATTACTGCCGGCACCAGTGTAATGGTTAAATGCAATTTTAAGTGCTGATTTACTACATGCTCCGTGGTGAAGGAGAACATCATGTGGAAATATGTATGTATAAGAATTAAAATAATTCGGGGACTTGTGAAGTTCACTAACACGCACTGTAGCATCTCGAAGAAACAATTATATACACAATTACTCTCAAAAATGAAAGGAGGCCTGTGCCTAGAAGTGGAACGTAAGTTTGTAACTTTACTTTCCTACATCGTATAGACGGTTAAATTCAGTAATATTTTAGAAAGGAATTTATTATTGTTTGTGAAAAAAAATTAGCTTATTATATTTTCTTATAAAAATCCACTGCATAGAGTAAAACTATAAGTCGTTACAAGATATACTTTCTTACTAATATAACGATTTCTTATATTTACTACCTTATTATTTTCTTAAAACATACTATCTTACTTATTTTTATTTCTCTTACTCATAAAAATTATAAAAACTTCCAAAGTTTTTATTTAATACAACATAATACTTAATTTTATCTACAATATTAAAAACTATGATAATAAAAAAAAAAACTAAAACTAGAAACTTAATTATCATATAGTCCTACTCCCCGCGGTATCGTGCCAAGAACGCTGGCTGCGTTTCCCCGCTGAATGGCTATACTTAGCCTTTGAGCGAGGAAAGGACCAGCCCTCTTATCACCAGCAGCAACGACCAGCCGCGGATGGAGTTCCTTTAGGAACTTCACCGCACGTGGACCCCACGGACCGATAGTCTCTACAGCAAATGGCACAAATATGTAGTCATCTCTCAGAGACTCATATTAGCGCCACTTACTCAGTTCAGCTGCCTCTGATGCTGCCCCGGCCTTAAACGAGGTACCCCTGAGATGAGAGGCCGCTAGAGTGTCTACGCAATTAGCATCCCACACTAGGGCTTTACCTCTCTACCAAGGGACCAATGTCATACCGTCGGGTCTCTTGCCATCGTCTCTAAATATTTCACAAGGCTCTAAAACCGAGGGAACATTTATAGAGGCAAGAGCCCTTCGGATGACATCGTTCAAAGAACTGTGTCGTGAAAACCTACCAGCGCTTTTCTTACATGAAAGTCCGTGGAGCCCAAACTTGTCGACGCTGCTACCACAGGGGCACTGATGGGGTTGACAAATCGCCGCTCCTAGTCGGATTCCAACGGCAATGCGCAAGCTTTCCCTATCAAGTAATGTGCCGAGATTACTTGATGGTAAAGCGTGTAACCAGTGACTAGATTCCTTAGTCGAAACAGCTAGAAGGCGTGCCTTATCTTGGTCACTATGTAAATTATGAAACAAATCCTTCTGCACGCCCTGTACCAACGGAATATCCCACTGTTTTTGCTGGTTAACTTCCAGTGGAATATTTTCACCAGGACAGAGCGTTTGCCATGTCTGCCCTGCCTCCGTAGCAAAGCATAGGTCTACTTTATTATTTAAAATTATGTTACATAAGTCACTGACACTATGCACGGAAGCAAGGAAAGCAGGCAATGCAACGCTAGAAAGATTTCTCACACCAATGCCACCAAATTTTATAGGTAAAGTAGCTTGAGTCCAGGCTGTTGTATTTAAAGTTAAATTTAGAATTTTTTCTATAGCTATTTTAAGATTATTATCAATATCTTGTAAAATACCCGAACATTTCCAGACTGGACTCGAGCGGAGTAAGTATGTAAATCTAGGTACAAGAAGACAATATTTTAAAATAGTAAGTGGGGGTTTAATTTATACAATTTATCAACGTGGTTTAAAAACTGATCAAATTTTGTTTTTAAAACAGGTTTAATACTATCGAAAAACAACGGGGCACCTAGCAGGTATAGTGATTCCGTACTGACAGTTTTTATTCCTGGACAAATATGATTAAAATTTTGAAATAAAGTGTCTCTATGAGATGTAGATAAAATATTGGAAAAAAATATTTCACATTTATTGCTATTTGGTTCAAGGCCAATATTTTTAAAATTTCGAAAAATATGAGTAAGATCGCTGAGGACGTCATCTGCTCTACCTCCCAATGTACCGTCGTCTAGGTACCAGACATTCAGCTTGGATTTCAAATTTGAAATAATGGGTTGAATTCCTAAACTGAAAAGTGCTGGACCCAGTGGGTCACCCTGCTGAACACCGACAGCAGAATCGATAACATGGTTTTCGTAAAACAAGTTAGAATTTTGACTATAACATTGCCAAACGTAATGATAAATTTCGGGGGTATTGTTAGCCACTTCTTTCAGCAAATATAAAAATATATAGATAGGTTACCCTATCGATAGAGTTAAAAGCATTCCTTAGGTCAACCTTCACAAGAACATCTGCATCAGAGTTTGTTAAAAATGTACGCACTGAATGTACCGCCGCCTCACAGCCACCTCTAGTGCCAAAACCTAGTTGTGTAGGCTGAAATTTGGTCTTAAGGTTAGAGATTATGTGCCTGCAAGCTAATTTTGAAGTTAAGCGTCGAAATTTGGAATCAACGGCAATAGGACGGATACCGTTATCCTTTTTTTTGAAGGCACATAATCTTGCCCCATATAAGAATGGAATGAAATTTGGATTAACATTACCAGAAAGCATAAAGTTACATAATTTTGTAATGTCTTTAAGAAGTACTCCACCGGCATCACCGGCAGAAGCGCTTACAAGATCTTTAAGATGTTGAGGCGTAATTCCGTCAATGCCGCCAGCAGAGCCATTCGAAAATGACATAATTGCTTCTAAAGTGTCTTTTTCCGAAATTTGTAAAGGTTGCATAGAAGTCTTGGGAGACAGCGGTAAACCCTGAGACGGTTTGACCGAAGGATGCTTTTGACGAAGGCTTTCAAGAGTTTCGACATTACGAGGAGCCAGGATGTCGTAAAAGCTAAATAAATAATATATTTGAGACGCGGAACTACAAAAGAGCTCATTGAGAAGACAAAGTTGTACACGTAAATTTCGCGGCTTGCCAAATTTAGATCCCAGAGGAAGCTTTAAAAGAACTTTCTTAAGCAGTCAACTACTAATTGCGAACTTTTTAGGAGTTAAGTACGCAAGGCACGAGACTGGTACAGTAGATGGATTTAGAACACGCGAAGTAAACTTTGAAACTCAGTCTTTTAGCTCACATAAAAATTAACATTCTAAATAATATCCACAAATCACCAATGCTTTCCTTACTAATTTTATGGTAATACAAATAGGAGTCTATTGGTACAAATTATGTACGTCAAATAATTACGTGATAGAGCCACGCTGCAGCACGCTCTTAAAGAATATCAGTAAAATAGCTGCATAATTTGTTTTGTATAGTGAGTGGAGAGATTCAGTGACATTTTCTACTGATAATCGTATTGAATGACATATTCTTTCCTCTACAACTACGTGAGAGTAAAGCGCAATGCACTGTATTTACTCTTTTAACCATTGTCAGGATTATGAAACACAATAGAGCAGACTACGTTCCCCTTTCATAACACAGTATGCTTTTCGTACACGGTTTTGTACCGTTAGAACGTACGAGTAGGAATGCTTAAAGCTTTTTGTTTATTATCCTTTCTCAAAGGTGTAATATTACACCATAATCTATTATGGATTTATTCATAAAACTGAGGTGACAAATGACCTTACAGTTCATCTGATTGTGATTAACTCCTGTAGTTCAAGGTCACCTGCAGCTAATTTTAAACAAATAAGTCTACTTATGTGTTGTCACCTGTGAATACAAAGACGGAATGATTAACAGCCGGTAATATGACTATCTATAATCGTCAGACCCGAACCAACAGCCAAGTTGAACTAATCCAAAATAACTCCTCGGAGATTTTCCCGTGGTAAACGCTATAAAAAGCAATAATATACAACATCATGTCCTTGACATCGTTTGTACAAACGTATCGATGAACGAATATATATCAAATACTGTAAGATTTTTATTTTTTTTTTCTTGTATTCTTAAAAATCACACTAGGAATATTTCCTGCATTGCGAAGTTTACATATATAAATTGCACAAACATTAACCAGAAACATTTATTTGAATAATGACTATACAAATACTAGCTCTGTGCGGTATTTGAACCTGCCTCCCGCTGTGTCACACCCAAATGTTTAGTCACTACACTACTACTTTACCAGTCCATCTTCAAATCGTGACGATTGAGGTTAATCCTTCCTACTATGCGAGGCATCCATTTCCTGATGACATATAACGAGAGGGATATTATTATAAAATATTATACAGTACTACTTCTATTATACTGAGGTACTACGAGTACTAGGCAGAAATTAAGTTATTCCTCCATTCAGATTTAAATTAGAATAGAGTAATTTTTATTCAATACAGATTATTACATAAACTTATTAAAAGTCATTTTTTATTTACTACTGATTCGAAAATACCTCTATCTATATGTGGCCGCTTGTGAAAGCATTTTCTGGAATTTTCTGGAACTACTTACGGCTTTTCTCAAAATTATGTAAGAATAAACTAGAACTGGTAAGAAATGTTGACGTAGAACATACACCAAATCCACTAAATATCGAAATATTTTTACTCTTGTGAATATATAATTTCATAAACTTGTCAGTTAATTTCATGATTTTTTAATTTATACTAATCTATGGATGGTGTATGCCGCAATAACATATTCATATACAAGCTTTTTACCCACGACTTCGCTCGCGTGAGCTTGAATTTAGGCACATCATTAAATGCTGTTCCGTGCCAAATTTAGCAAAATCCTCAGTGTTTGTGTTTCTCTCTTTTTAATTCTAAAAGACTATTGAACGTATGTGATTGGTATTTGGCAAATATGTAATATGCTACAGGAACACGTAAATAATAAGTTTTTCAGAATTGCATTAATATCATAATATGCCTAAAAACACCTACTATTTTTTAAATCGGGCTTGTCTTCCGATGTATTCATAAGAAAGGTTTTTTTATACGTGGTAGAGTTAGTTAGTAGAGTACAGTTGTAGCACGAATTTGTCGGCTCGACCGGGGAAGGAACACGCTCTCCAGCTTAATGCTGCTGTTTCGTATAATGAGTGTAGAGAACCAGAGACCCTTTTTAATGGAAAAGAGGCATTCCATCTTAGTCCTCACGGGTGACAATGCATCTGCATTTTGATTCGCAAGCGAAGATAGATGTAGATGTCTATGGAGCGCAGCAACCACTTACCGTCAGGTGGACTGTGTGCTCGCTTGTCATCCTTATCCTATAAAAAAGAAAAAAAGGTAAAATATTTTGGAATTAAAATTTATTATTATTATTTTTTACACTTTACTCTTTACATTTCTTCATAATTAAAGTTAATTTAGTATTAACAACATAATGATGAAACTCGTGGTCTTATATCAGTTTACGGTATAATGCTTATTTGCGATATTTTATTCATATCATTGATCCCATTTCATATTGACTGGCACCATAAAATAGATGTAGATATTTCTTTTAAGTTCGAATAGATTTAAAATTTCATAAATGCAGTTCTATAATGACGTATAATACACATGGAATAAAACTAACTTTACGGATTTTATCGTATCATATCGTTTAATTTTAACTTTTTTAAGTGGGCTCTTTTACGCATCTTTGGATGAAGGTTCCATAAAAAAAATTATAGGATAGGGATAGTAAACGACCATACGGCTCACCTGATGGTAAATGACTACTACCGCCCATGAACAACTGCAACACCAGGGGAATTGCAGGTGCGTTGGCGGCCTTTCAGAAATAAGCTCTTTTCTTGAAAGTCCCTAAGTCGTATTTGTTCGGAAAAATCGTCGGTTGTAATCTATTCCACAGAGAGGTCATTCGCGAAAGAAAACTCTTAGTGAAACGTACAGTGGTGGACCGCCAAGCATCTAGATGGTGTGGATGACCGACAATTTTGACGTGATGTGCGTTCGTGAAATTGGGCGACTTGGATTAATCCGAACAATTCCTCAGAGCACTTCACGTGGTAGATGCGAAATAAATGCAAAGGGATGCAACATCTCTTCGCAGCGCCAGCGTATTGAGACGAACGGAAAGGACTCGGTTGATGACGGTTCGAGCCACTCTGCGCTGGATGCGGTCAAGTAGAAGGAGCTGGCACTGGTAAGCCTCAGCCAAGAGATGGGAACAGTATTTCATGAGAGGCGCCTGCGTACTGTGCCTTGTAAAGTTGCAGGCGGTGTGCCGGCACAAAATACTGTCCCGCTCCGCTGAAGCACGCCAAGATTTATAGAGGACAATTGGGCCTTTTCTTCCAAGTCAAGAAACTGCACGTCACTCGATATGTCAACCCCGAGGATTCCAATACTAGCTGGAGCAACAAGAGGTGTGTCTTGAAACTGAAGAAATACGACAATGGGGTTCTTAAAAATTCAGACACAAGTTTGTTTCTGTACTCGACGACGTTTCCCGGAGAAATATTGGTACGGCCGGTCTATGGAGCATCATCAGTGCTGTCATCCGCATAGCAATGAATGTTACCTAAATGCAACATATCATTGATATTGTGTGACGCCTTGTAATTATTATTAATAAATTATAATTAAATTAAATGTAAATACATTTTAAAATTTGGTGGCGCTCACGGATAGCTTTTTATGGTCAGTGTGCCTATTGTTGCCTAACCCGCGTGACGTATATTTACTGTGGCTGGATTTGATCGTATTCTGTATGGTGTTTAAACGCATTGCGCTGCGCGATTTTGGTCGTTGTTTATGCTTACGCACTACCAAGGCGCCAAGTCCTCTTTTACTACTTGGCCAGTTATTTTGCTGTGGACTATGGTTCAGTTCCCAACTTAACGTTCTCTTCAGAGGGAGTGCATTGATTGGTTGGCGCTCACCGTACACGGCGTGTGTGGAGCCGTGTGCCACCCCACATTTTTTTTTAAATGTTGGAGAGCGAATCCCTTGTATCTGGTATTTGATATAAATATTGTGAGACTTTTCCAAGCCGGAATGGATTAATTAATAAAGCATTAACTGTAGTGAACCAGATACAAGTGAAATAGGGACAACTTATTGTTATTAACTTTTTGAGCTCTGTGTTCCTGAACGGGGTTCTTAGCTTATAAGATGCTACCAACAGCATTCTGCTGCACTAGTGAATATGTATTCTCCAAGAGACACCTAATACAACTAAGTTCTAAATAAATAACGTAAATAAGGGTCCTAACTAAGACGATCAAGCCATAAATTTATTAAACGGCCCATATTTAAACCTTTAGAATAATCAATATATGGTTAATATACTGGTCACGTAACTTTGATATATTTATATATCTTATAGATATAAATTCTAAATGAAGACAAAAATAAGTAGAGGGGTTGGGTGGGAGTGTTACAATATAGATAGAACGCAGCCTTGTAGAACACCAGCGTTAATAGGCTTGTAATCGGAGCATGCACCGTCTACTACGATCTTGATGTTCTGATCAGCGTAAACACTGGTAAACTAATTGTACAATTCCTCGGGAAGCCCATAGGAAGGACGCTTCGGCTCCCCCTTGGACTCAACCGCCTGCACCTATCTGTGTGTTAGGTAAACAAGAAGATCGCCAGCTGATCGGCCCCGTCGGAAACCGTACTGGCGATCACTAATTAGCTGATACTCCTCAAGGTACCGCATCAGCGCAGTTAATAATAAAAAAGTTGCAGCCTATTTACGTCCCACTGGCCTCCTCTCATTTCTCAAAGGGTTTTAGGCCAAGGAAATGTCCGTCGTGCCCCAATGCGTGTTGGCGCACTTCACATGTCTTCAAAATATTTTTTTCTCATTTCTCAGACGTGCAGGTTTCCTCACGATGTTTTCTTTCACCGCCGAGCACGTGGTAAATCGGCACTTAAAATTACAATTAACAATTTAATTGGTGCCGGCGGGAATCGAACTCGGGTTACTCGCGTACTGTAAAGCTTACAGCGAACGCTAACCATCTGAGCTACCACGGCTCGTCAATAATGGACTCCATTATTTTGGAGAACAAGGAGGTGATGGCAATAAGCTTGTAGTTCGACGGATCAGAGCAGTTAACTTTTTTAGGGAACGTTTGCATGAAAGATGTCTTCCATGAATTCGGAACAACGCTTAGGGAGTAGGAGTACCGGAAATAACGCGTAGAACCAGTGCCAACTCTATAACGAACCTCTTCAGCATAATTGGCGTAATTCCATCAGGCCCACTCGACTTGTGGATGTCCAGGGAGATCAGTGCTTTGCGTACTGAGCACTGTGTGAATCGCACATCAGACATAGAGCACTCACAATGCGGGATGGTCGGCGGTGTGTTCCTCCCATCATCGAGAGGCTATTTGGACGCAAAACGGTCTAAAGGGTCGGCTTTCTCTTTTGCGGCGTAGGCCAGTGAGTCATCCCTCTCTGTGCAGAGATGGTAGTGATGGCTTGCAAAAATTCCCTTGGACAGCCTTGGCGAGAGACCAGAATGCACGGATTCCCGAAGGAAGGCGGACTAATTTTTCGCCAATTCTGCCAATGTGCTCATGCTTTGCCTTGGCAATAACTCTTTTGAAGGACCTGGAGGGGAAGTTGTACTTCTGGTGTTTACATCCCGAGTCGCTGAAGCCGCAGCCCAGGCTTGATAACACTCCTGCTTACTGCGTAATGTACTTTTTTTCTTGTTTTTTTTTCTTGTATTTTAAAACGTTACCCCACACTAGGACTTTCTCCTGTGTCGTGGAGGCAGTTTACAAACACAAATTTCACAAGGACAAACATCCAGACCCGGAACAATCGTTTTTAGGCAATAGAAATTCTTGTTCCGTGCGGGATTCGAACCCGCGGCCCCCAGCGCAGCAACTCATTGCTAAGCCACTGCGCCACGGCGCAGTCTTACAGAAGCGACCAAACCAAGGCTGAGATCTGCCTCCAATGGGTACCACAGATGATAGAATAAATAGTTCCTTTCCCTGTAGTACCACAGCAGTAACAGAGTCAGCAACAGCGCTGGGATTATCCGGCGAGAAACAAACCCGCCCCCATGGGTGGGATGCAAAGAAAAACCGCATTCCGTCCCAATCCGCCGACCTGTAATGCCAAATACGGCGGCAACCTGCAGAACCCAACTGCGAAGAGAGCGTGAGTGGCACCACACTCCGGATCAGACAATGGTGTGAAGAGCAGATAATGGCGTCGACGGAAACCTGATGTCCGTCCGAATGAGAGGTCAGCAAAATGTCCAACAGAGGAGGTTTATGATCCTCCACATCTGGAATCCGCGTAGGTGAAGTAACCAGTTGTGTCAGACCATATGCCTTGGCATATGGTCTGCCACAACTGGCAAATTCATAAACAGATCTCCCCGCATGATCGGTTACACGTGAACCAAGTCATTCGTGAAACTAAAGTGCATCAGTTTTCTTTTGAGTAAAGATTTAAGCAGAAGCTGACATATAATATAAATGTCCTCCAGACCGAATTTTGTTCACGGTGGCCAGTCTTAACGGAGACTAGCCATCTGCGCAGGAAAGGATTATAGTGTCCACGTGTATCATCATATCATTATCATAACTCATAGACTTATGGATGGCAAACTGATACGACTGGAGAGAGATGAAGCGCAGGATTAACAATTTACGTGCTTTCCGAGGCACGGGGTTGAAACACTTGCAACTTCTTGACTCCGACCTAGTACTGAGAAATTCTTGACAGAAACACCTAACAACTGACTTTGGCTGACTGATTGAAATCTCTCATGATCAGAAAATGCATATACGTGCATTTTTACGTGGTAGAGCCATGCTGCAGCTATATTATGGTTGTAGCACGAAAGAGTCAGCTCGACCGGGGAAGGACCACGCTCTCACAGAAAAACCAGCGTAAAATAGCAACTTAATGCTGCTGTTTTTCGTATGGTGAGTGTAGAGAACCGGAGACCCTTTTTACTGGCAAAGATCATCTTAGTCCTCACGGGTGACAACGCATCTGCATCTTGAGTCTTTATTGAGGATAGATGTAGATGTCTATGGGTCACAGTAACCACTTACCATCAGGTAGACTGTGTGCTCGTTTGTCACCCGATCCTAAAAAAAAATACGGTCACTAGATCAAATAAGCAGTCATTACTGAAGCTGGAATTATGTAAACGTTCAACGAGATATTTTAGAAATTTGTGTCTTAATAAGACAAAAACCGCATAGTAATATAATATCCTGTAAAAAATGTGAGATACTTTTTACTAGGGGAAAGTAAAATTAAATCACACGACAAAGAACGTGAAGGCGTTTCCGTTTCTACGCTTGAGGAGACGGTAATAGAAAGAAATAATAATATAGAAAATGAAACGGTATTTTATCTTAAGGTGGTTAACTAAACATGAATTTATTTCCGCCGCGGGTTCGAATCCCGGAAAAAATAATTCTCCTTGTACAAATTACAATTTTTAAAATGACTTCACGATACAGGAGAAACTCGTAGTGTGGGGGTAATGTTTTAAAAAAAGACTTAGGATGTAGAAAATACCTGATGATCTAGTAGAAGTTGGGAAACGCCATATTATTGAGTAACACTAATTTTACGATAAATATTAACGCATATATATTTAACTTAATATCCTTGAAATCCCGAAGTGTCAATTGCTTCGTATTGCAATTGCTGCCAATGGTTAATGGAGTACTAGATTATTCCACACCTTGATGTCAATTTAACCTGTGATTTCTTCAATTTTAAACATATTTGGTCTATATCTACGCTAAATTTCTAGCGCTTATCTTATTTTCAATTTAACTATAGAGTTTAGTATCAAGTGATTTGAAGTTTTTTTTAAATAAAAAAAACATAAACACTTACACCTGTCACCCAGAGGGGTAGGCAGAGACTATGGACTTCCAAATGGCACGATCCTGACAACCTCTCTCGCTTCCTTCACATCCATATACCCACGCATACACGCTCGTCGGTTAAAGGTACACTTGATATGGCCCATTTTCAATATATCGCCAATTTGGTCAATAAACTTTCACCTAGGGCGTTCCTTCCCGACTCTGCCGTTTACCTCTGCAACATAAACTTACTTTGTCACTCTTTCCTCATTCATTCTTTCTTCATGACCAAACCACCAAAGCATTCCTTTCTTAATCCTGGTCACAACATCATCTTGCAAACCACACTCTTCTCTTATCACATAATTTCTCACTCTGTCATTTAGATTCATCCCTAAAATACTCCTTAATATATTTATTCTACGCTCGTGCTTCTTCTTCCACACCCAACTTTCACTACCATACATTAAAGTAGGGACTAAAACAGCATTGTGAACACAGCCCTGTCTGACCCCTTTATGGATGCCAAACCAGTCCGAGTAGGCCCCGTTGATCCTGACACAAGCACTAGAGTCCCTATACAGAGACTTCAATGCCTGTATCAACCCAGCGCTCAATCCAAATGAGTTCAGTGTTTGCCATAACACACCCCTATCCACTCTGTCATAAGCCTTCTCCAAATCCGTGAACGCACAAAAAACTTTTTGGTTTTTGGCCAAAAATTTCTCCGCGATCATGCGCATGGAAAAGACCTGATCTGTACATCCCATTCCCTTTCTAAATCCCGCTTACACATCCCAAATTTTTCTATCAGATTCTTTCATAACTCTTTCAATCAGTACCTTAGCATACAGTTTTCCCACAATGCTAAGAAGGCTGATACCACGGTAGTTTTTACAGTCCTGCTGTAATCCTTTTCCCTTATATATTGGGAATATTACGGCTTTGCACCAGTCTACCGGTGCCCGCTTAAGTTTCCAACATAAATTAAACAAGGTGCACAGCAGGTCTGCCACCACTCCTTCTCCAGTCCTTAGCATTTCGAGAGATAGTCTATCATATCCGGATGCCTTACCTGCTTTCATACTTTTAATTGCTTTCATTATTTCATCTTTACTTATATCTCTATCTATTTCCTCTTTTTTCGGAATTTCTATTTCATTTCATTCAAACGTCTCATCACTCATAAACATGCTTTCAAAGTATTCCTTCCATCTCCGTAAACTCAAAACTTCGTTATTCAGAATACAGCCATTCTGGTCTCGTATAGCATTCATTATAGGCTGTTTTGAATGTCCCCTGGCAGTTCTTACGAGTTTCCAGAACATTTTAATATTTGCCTGGAAGTTTTTCGATATTCTTTTATCATTATTATCCATTCTATCTTGCTTTTTCCTTTCAATTACTTCCTTTACTCTCTTATTTAGACGTCTAAAGACTGCCTTTTTCCCTTCAATATCATCATTCATACCGCTAGAACTACTAGACTTGGTTGCTAGTAAATCTAGCCATGCTTTCTTCTTTGCTTCAACTTCCATCCGTACCTCATCATGCCACCATAACGTGTTATTTTTCCTTTCATTCGTTCTCTCACTGACACCACATATTTCGGTAGCTGCATCCACCAAACCTTTCTTGAAATTATACCATACAGTCTCCAAGTCTAAATCATTTATACACAATTCAGCCATACCGCTTATATTTTCTCTCCATCTACATTTGAACTTCTCTGTCACACCTTCATCTTGTAACCTCTCTGTTCTTATACGCTGTAACGCAGTGGTAGACACAGATGTCCGATGCCTCCAACGTCTGAAAAGACCATTAATTCGGCATAAGACCAAGTAATGGTCCGTACCAACGTTAGACTCTAGGTAAACCCTTGTATCTACCACCGCGCTTCTCATTCTTTTATCAACAATTATGAAACCTATCATGCTTCTATCATCACCTCTTTCCCATGTATACGTGTGAATCTTCTTATGACGAAAGAAAGTGTTCGTCACAAAAATATTATTTTCCACACATACAGTGAGGAGGCTTTCACCATTCTCATTTAGACTTTCATCACCAAACGTTTCCAATATCCTTTCATAACCAAGCCTCCGAACCCCAACCCTTCCATTAAAATCTCTTAATATCACAATATTTTCATTACCCTTGTATATCATTAGCACCATCCTTACCAACTCCCAAAACTGTTCTCAGATATAAGTGGGCTTAGACATGTCTGGGGCATAGACCCCTAGAACAAACAACTTCTTTAAGCCCACTTTAATTCGTATCCATAGCAATCTCGGGCTATAGATACGAATGTCACGTCGTTTCGTTTCGTCTCATTTACACATAACACGTCTATTCGTTTATCATACATCATATCGCATACTTCATCCATCTTATCATTCATTGTATAATAAATGTAATATATATAATGTAAAAAAGCGTTTATTCTACAAAAAAGAGCAATTAGAATAATATCTCGCATACACCAGAGGCAATCATCTAGAGAACATTTTATAAATTTGAAAATCCTTACTGTGCCCTGTTTGTATATTCAAACTTTACTCACTGATCTTGTCAAACATCCGAACAGACATGAAACTGATGATGAAATGGCTAGAAGATACCACACCAGACGAAGGAATATACCCAATGTCTTTAATACAAAACTACGGGTTGTTGAGCATAGCTTTAGAAATCAAGCTGTAAAACTTTTTAATAGACTTTAATGCCCTAAAAACCATAAATAATGTAAATTTTTTTTAAACAAAGTTTAAAATCTTTTTTATTGGAAAAATGTTTCCATTCAGTGAAGGATTATATTGAGTTTCGTAAAAATTAATATTGCATGCATTATTTAATTAACAATTACGTTGTAGACATTTTCAGTAAACACGTATAATGTTAATTAATTACATTTAATATTTTATGCTCCAATTAAGTTTTCCCACACAATTTATATTGTTTTTGGAATAAATGACTATGCCTATGACTATGACTATTGCTCCACATACATTCAACGTAGCCAGACGGGCTTCCGCAATCCACTTTTCGCCCCTCCAGGGGTCAGAACGTGACTGGTGGCGAATCTCGTCGCCGGTTTTCCTCCAGGGGATTCTTCGCACCCTTGTCCCATTAAAGGGCCGCCGGGAATTCGGGGCCATTTCATAAATGTTTTGCCTCATGGTGCAAAAGTAGAGGGTGGTATTTTTTACGCCGCTTCCACACGGCGAGGAGCCGAGTCTGTCCTTTCGACTTTGTCGCTTGTTTAGCACCACCCGGGGGACACGTGTAGGGTAGGCCTAGGATTAGGTGGCCGAAACCTACGGACGCGAGCAGCTCATCCCCTTTTTAAGAACCAAGTTTTAATTACAATAACCTCACCTCATCTTAGTTGTGTATCCTAAACATGTTCACAGAAAGCAGACCTTTTTTTATAGGATAAGGTGACAAACAAGCACCCAGCCCACCTGATGGTACGTGGTTGCTCTGACCCATAGGCATCTACATCAATCCTCAATAAAGGATCAAAATGCAGATGCATTATCACCCTCGAGGACTAAGATGGAATGCCTCTTTTAAAGTAAAAAGGTTCTACGGTTCTCTACACTCACCATACGAAATACAGCTGTGTAAAGCTGTTATTTTACGCTGGTATTCTGTGAGAACGTGGTCCTTCCCCGATCAAGCCGACCAATTCGTGCTACAACTATACTACCAATATAACTGCAGCATGGCTCTACCTCCTGGAGCATCGGTGTTTAACATCATCTGTATGTACTTTTGAGACTATTATTACGCCTCAATCTTGTAAACTTCTTTATCTTAAAAAGATAATGCAGGACATTAAGATGTGTCGCATCGGTCCCTTATGATAGGTGTTGCAAAGCACAAGAATAGTCGAAAATATAATTTAATATTAATATCCGATAATAGATACTTGCTAACATTGCCGTTATCAAAGATTCATAATTTTCGGATTACTTTATCCAACATCACAAAATTTTACTGAGCATAATATTTCGTAGTACGCAAAAATAAATAAACAGCTTTAAAGGTTTATTTATATTATTTTTGTAATTGTTTATATTACTTTAGCAAATAAACTTAATTACGAAAACTTATTTGTTTAACGGCTACAGGCTGTGTTGATTTGTACTCGATCGGTGATTTATTTGCAATCAGTTTTCGAAATGGACAAATTAAATTACTTTCTCGTTTTAGTTTTTCGTTTAAACCTTTTCGAAACATGAATATTGCATGATACAAATACGAAGTTCTACACCCACAGAATGTTACATTGATAGTTTAGAAAGAAAGAAAGAAATAGTAGTCGATACTACATACCTTTTTAGCAATGCGTGCAGCAAGGATTGGAAAAATCTGCCGCCGTCTGTCTTTTCGTTCGACAATCTGGAAGACTGCAAAGCAAGATTAGGCTTTTGTTGCGCCAATACAGTGAGATTTATCATATAGGGCTTCATCACCACATACTACTCGGTGAGATTATATTCAAGCACCTATAAACCAGGGTAAAATAAAAAAAATAAAAACAAACATTAACTTAACTAAATTCTAAATGTGATCAAATCTATATAACGATAACCTACATGTATGTACGTGTTTGTTTATTTGTTTGGTATAAAAGTATAAAGTATAATTTCTTGTCCTCGAAGATGGTTTCGAGTGCACTTTAGTTTAGTTTGACCTTATTTACAAACAGTAATAATATCTTATTTCACCTTTTTAATCATATTTTTAAATATTTCAATTGAAATAAAAAACAAATATTGAATAATGATTAAAGAAAAAAAATAATTTATATTTTTAAGTACATGAGTTAATTTAAATTTAAGATGTTGTTTTACCACGTACATATGTCGAGGACATGTTAGTAGTTATATTTCACTTACAGCATGAATGGGTCGCCTCGGCCGGGGTAGGACCACGATCTCATGGACGCTCTGCTTCTTTTACGGCAGGACCAGCGCAAAATGGCAGCTTAATGCTGATTCGTTTCGTATGGTGAATGTAGAGAACCAGAGACCCTTTTTAATGGAAACGAGGCATTCCATCTCAGTCCTCAGAGGTGACATTTTGATTCTGAATGAGGATAAATGTAGATGTCTATGGGCTGCAGCGTCCACTTACCATCAGGTGGACTATGTGCTCCTTTCTCACCCTTATTCTATAAAAAAAATACACGTTTTAGATCGCGCGGCAGATTCTACTTATCTCCAAAACGCTCTTGAAAGGAGGCTTGTGTCCAATATTAGAACGTATATAGGCTGTCACTTTATTATAATACAAGTATATATGTCATTTCATTAAGTTTTTACGTAACTAAGTATCTGAAATTTCTGAATAATTAGTGTTGATTCATTAAATAAAAGATCCTTAAATAAAGTTACAAAAACATCAGCTTAGTTATTCGTAAGTCTATTCGATCCCCAAGCAAGAAAATTCTCTCTGAATGTAAAGGGTTAAACCCGTGATTCTCAAGAGATTAGTGATGTGCGAAAGTCGTAATTTCAAGTATTTAATAAAAGTATTTGAGTTGTTAATGCGTAATATCTTTAATATAATAAAGTAAAGATCATTGAAGTATAAGTATTAATAGGTTTTGATTTAGTAGTTAAATCGTTCACATATTTGTCGAAAACAAATTATTGAGATTAGACCTGGACAATGGATATGTAGTAGATTAAAACTTGTTTTTTTAATGCGGATATTATCGCATTCAATTATCCTATTTTTATATTTCCTACGAAGAAGCTGTGGGATTATAGTGTTTGTCTCTTCTTCGGACAAACAATTTGCTACCGTATTAAGCTTTAACTTTATAACGTTTCCTACAAATTATTGTTTGGTTGTAGGTTGAGTGACATAGGTATTCATATCAACATAAAGGTTATATTTTAATAATATGTAGGAGTGTTTAACCTGAATTTAATGTAAAATAATTTTGCAATGGACATTTACAATGTAGGTACATATATCTCCTGATTTGTATCTTTTTGTCGCCTCTTACGACCCTCACGGGATGATGTGGGGTAGTGGATACTACTCATTGAAAAAACTCTTTT
Organism: Parnassius mnemosyne; assembly: GCA_963668995.1. Lineage (NCBI taxonomy): Eukaryota > Metazoa > Arthropoda > Insecta > Lepidoptera > Papilionidae > Parnassius > Parnassius mnemosyne. The sequence goes on from CAVLGL010000091.1 coordinate 14,839,779, forward strand.
TAAGGAGTTTTATAATAAAACACTATATAATCCGTAAAAATAGTTTTATTCAACATGTTGGCGGACTTATATGTCAAACATTTTTCATTGTAGACGTGGTAAAAAAGCATAGAAAATAGTTACAATTAACTCGGTTAATTTAAAATATGTATTATATGATTGTACAATTTCTTCAATCATTCTTTATTCTTTGGAACTGTACTATTTGAAAAAATATAATTAAAAAGAATCAATACAAAATTATTAATATTTTTAAACTACGTCAAACTAAAATAAAAAGGGCGCAAACTAAACCAGCTTCGTGAGCAATACCACGAATTTAAGGTAAGTGGTGATGGAATACGTGGTAAAAATATTCCTCATTCAAAGTTATTATTTATTTTATTTATCAAACAGAAACTAAATACTTGGTTTTCGATATCAATAGTTACATTATTATTAGCTTAACATAATATTAAAATCAACTTGTAGCTAGGTTATTAAGGACATATACGTGGTAGAGCCATGCTGCAGCTATATTAGTAGTATAGTTGTAGCACGAATGGGTCGGCTCGACCGGGGAGGGACCACGCTCTCACAGAATACCAGCGTCTAATAGCAGCTTCATGCTGCTGAATTTGGTATGGTGAGTGTAGAGAACCGGAGACCCTTTTTACTGGAAACGAGGCATTTAATCTTAGTCCTCACAAGCGATATCGCATTTTGGTTTGTAATCGAGGATAGATATAGATGTTTGTGGGCCGCTGCGACCACTTACCATCAGGTGGATTGCGTGCTCGTTTGTCACCGTTATCCTCTAAAAAAACTATAGGGACTAACTATTGCGCAGTCAGTTACTTTGGCTCTACTTCGGATATCTTCATTATGAAGTCTATCGCGCAGAGAAACTCCGAGGATATTCCTAGCCATAGCTCTCTGACCGACTTTAAAATTTAGATCGATACCCCAAAAGTTTATGCGTGTAGTGGCGGTGTAAGAATAACGAATACCTCATATCATCCCGTAAATGTAGTAAGAGGCGACATGTTATGTTATTATATTTTACAAAATTATCACATGTATAATATTTTTTGGAAAAAATGAGAGCTCCACTTTTACTAGGACTAAACATAATCAACTTTTATACTCAGTTATGTATATGTCTGTTTTATGCTCTAAATATAAATTGCAATCATTAAGTTGTTGTGTTTAAAATTGGCAGAGGAATCCTTTACAGGTCCATTATATTTACGGTAATAGATACTTAAGTAAAACAAAGTTCAGAATATCCAGTAATAGCTTGTTCGAACACTGTCCGTAACAAGTTGCATTTAACTGGCTTAGAAATAGATAAATTGATAAAGGCCAAAACAAACTATTATTGAATGCTGAACTTTCCGTGTATCGAACAAACGGCAGTTTGCAGAGCGCCTGCAGTTTCTAACTCAAAGAACAAGTTTCATGTGCAACTTTAGAGATATGTTATACCACTAGCATTACTGTGTTTGCTTAGGAAAATATACGGATGAGCCATCTTAATTGAATTGCTAAGTGGTGGAGATCCTTTCCACTTTCACATACATTCTTGCTTATTTCTGTCGTCAAACAGTGGTTATTGTTTAGCACTAGACCGTCATTAAAATTTTGTGCTGGTCATTTCATCTTAGTCCTCAGAGATGATTTCGCATTTCTTTGTTTGTTCATGTGATTTTCAAATGTTTTTCATATAAACTTGTCCCGCGAGCGACACCCCGGGTCTTTCGACATCGTGCACATACGTGACTCCACTGGACACACATTCGCACACATCAGGATGAAGAACGTGTTCATCATCGGCAAGGGCACGAATGCGTACATCTCGCTGCCGTGTGGCAAGGGTCATTGCCGAGGAGCGCGACAAGCGCATCGCCGCCAAGGTCACCGCGCACTGACCGCTACCTCATGTAAAATACAACTATATATATATATATATATATATATATATATATATATAATGTTTATTAACTTCAGTAACGTTAAAATATAAATTCGTTAGTGAAAATATTTTTGAATACGTTGTTATGTCGAAACGAAAAAAAAATTATAACAAATTTGAAAGCTAACTAATTGCAAATTAATTTTAACTCAAAAATATTTAAAAATATAATTAATTAATATTAGGACAAGAGCGCTGAATGTGCACTTATTTTCAAACTAGCGTCACGGAGGGTGGAATAATTTCTGCAATAATTTTCCCCTTCAAATTTCAACAGGTCTTCATCGCTGCATTGGAACACGTTGTCAAGCTACTGGACTGGAAAGGATACGGGATTAACATCAATTGAGAGTATAACACTTACCTTCGATTTGCTGACGAAGTCCTGTCCTTATAGCAAAATCTCTGGAGGACCGAAGCACTCTGCTCAATGACTTCAATAGTGCCTCCCAACGGATAGGTCTTAAGATGAACATGGACAAAATAAAGATCATGTGTAACGTCCATGTCATACATATGCCGATAATTATTGGGAGCACTAAGATCGAAGTTATTGAAAAGTATGTTTACCTGGGACAAATAGTCCGACTGGGTAAATCCAACTTCGACCGCGAGGTCAATCAATGAATTCAAATCGGCTGGATAGTGTTCGGGAAATTACGACACATCTTCTCGTCAGGTATACCTCAAAACTTGAAAAGGAGATCGCACAACTAGTACATGTTTTCAGTAATGACCTATGGAACTGATACGTGGTCCTTCACTCAGCGAGCTATGGAAAGGGCTATGCTCGGAGTTTCTCTGCGTGATAACGCAGAGAAACTCCGAAAGAACTTAGAAATGAGGATATCAACAATAAAACTAGAGTAACCGACATAGCCCAACGGATTAGTAAGCTGAAATAGCAATAGGCCGGCCATATAGCTCGAAGAACCGACAACTGATGGGAAGAAATGTTTCTCGAGTGGCAACCTCGTACCGGTAGACGAAATGTAGGGCGATTCCCCATAGATGTAGTGACCTGGTAAGACATGCAGAAAGGCGATGTGTTGCCGATGGAAAGAAAAGAGGAGATCTCCCGCCGGGCAAGGTGTTCTTATGCCCGGGGATCGGCCAACGCTCTGAGTGGTAGTGCGGAACTGTTCTATATATGCTGCTTTAACTTCGGAACTTTGTTAGTGATTTAGGATTTAGGCTTCGATGTGTTTTGCTTGTAGCGCGACGACAGCGTCGCCACATCACCCCCCTGCTCAGACCTGAGGTCGATAGTGCAATCCGATTGCCGGTGCGTCCTTAATGCCGGTGGGGAATGCATGCTGTAGGCGTAAGGGCAAGTGACGCCTGTGCGAACGATATGCCGATGTGTAACGCATGCCGTACTACGCACTTGCAAGTGATGCCGATGAGAACGATGAGCCGGAGCAAGTGCCAGGGATTGCCTTGTAGTCTGCGGTGAGTCGAGAGGAAGGCAAGTAATCTGCGTGAGTGCCGTGAAGCAGAGGAGAGCAGTAAGGCTTAGAGCCGTGGCGAACACTGTAGCGCAGAGAGTAGCGAGTAGCTTGAAGGAACAGGAAGCATTATTATTCCAGTGCTGAGTTGTAAAGCTAGATTGGCTTGCAAAATGTGAAGACTGCAGACAATATCTGCTCAGGAGCGAATGAATCGGGTACTTGAGGATGATATCGAAAGTTTGAAGTTGTAGTTTTCTGAAGGTTATTGGTTGCGTCTTCATATCACGTCGGGGTCACCAGTGTGGTCGGTAGAAAGAAAAGGGGAGATCTCCCACCGGGCAAGGTGTTCTGCCTGAAGAGCGGCCAACGCTCCGAGTGGTAGTTTGGAGCTATTCTATATATGCTGCTTTAACTTCAGAATTTTGTTAGTGCGATTTAGGCTTCGATGTGTTTCGCTTGTGGCGCAACGACAGAGCCACCACAGATGAATGCAAGGGGCTCAGCACCGTGATTTGTGGCATTCCTTGGGGGAGGTCTATAATCGGCAGTGGACTTGTGAAGGGCTGTAGTGATAGTACCATCTTTATAATATGACTATCTTGATACCGACGACCTTCAAATTTATGTACAGGATTAAAACTTAAAAGCTGTTAGTGAATGGTCAAGGCGCTATGGTATCTCTGTCAACCCAAAAAATTTGACGCAATAGGGTAGTTCTAGAATGCTGTCTAAGATAAGTATATCTTATCTGTCTTTTACAATGCTATATAAGTACCCTTCTCGAACCCCGTGAAAAATCTAGGCATGTATATGGACAGTACATTAAAATTTGTTACACACTGCCGCAGTCTTTGCATCCTCACGGCCTGTCTATCATCTAAAAAAATTTCTACCTGTCAACACAAAGTTCATTCTAATTCACTTATTTAACCCATTATTAATTATGCAGATGTTTGTTATCCAGACTTGGACCAATATAATTGCATTAGATAAGTATACAGGCTTTGAAAGTGTGGTCACGATTCTCTGTATCGTAATCGCCTTAATTGACTCCCAATCAAATGGAGGCGCAGTTTTACAATTCTGCTTTTTTTTTATAGGATAGGGTGACAAACGAGCACACAGTCCACCTGATGGTAAGTGGTTGCTGTGGCCCATAGACATCTACATCTATCCTCGATTACGAATAAAAATGCAGATGCGTTGTCACCCGTGAGGACTAAGATGGAATGCCTCTTTTCCAGTAAAAAGGGTCTCCGGTTCTCTACACTCACCATACGAAACACAGCAGTGTTAGACTGCTATTTTACGCTGGTATTCTGTGAGAGCGTGGTCCTTCCCCGGTCGAGCCGACACATTCGTACTACAACTATACTACTAATATAGCTGCAGCATGGCTCTACCACGTTAAACGTGCTTGTTATTTTTCCTATTTTTAATAATCTAGCTTCTCCTTTAAATCTTTAGGAAAGATATTCATTTCTTTCTTTAATCCATGACAGAGTTCTACGGTCCTCATCTAATCACAAAGTTAGTATTCCGACTTATTGTATTCAAAAGCTGGATTCTCCAAGAAATCATGTTCGTACAAGAGATTAATTCGAGAACACCTTTTAAAACAAGACATGGTTTTATAAAAATAATGATCATGTACATAATATGTATGTATGTCAATACAAACATTTTTATAGAGATCATATTAAATCAAGTTTACACCTACCACAATAGCTCACCATGCTATGGATTGGCTGGCAGAGAATGCAGACAGACGATGGATATACTTAATAAGTACACCCATCGATAAACCGAATCTTAAAATTATTGTTCTGCTGTATTAAATAGGTTCCTAAGGTACTTTGATCATTTAAATAAATAAAACACAAATATTATACTTAGACATATATTATGCACATATATATATATTAGCTCGCCAGGCAGACGTTGTTCTGCCCTTTCCAACGACCCTTCCTATAAAAATCTTTAAAATCGCATTAAAAAAGTTTGAGGGTCATTTATCGAGATAAAACTATACTATCTTTTAAGTTGGACCAAAATACACACAGTATCCAAAATTTTATTGAAAACAGTTCAGTAGTTTAGGAGTCCATCGCGGACAAACAACGTGACACGTAATTTTTATATATGAAGATATATATTTATATGCGTATTTAGTAAAAATTATATATATGAAAATAAATGAGCAAACGTATACAACAAAAACACCTTTTTACTCTTATATAAATGGAGGCTATTTCTTGTACCCGACCAATATCAAAGTAACAAGTTATTGGTGTCTTATTTTATCGGGCAAGTTAGGTTGACTTTCGTTATTACTTTGCCCTGATATAATGGAAGGAACACAAATAAAGGAAACCTAATTACACGGACCAGATGGAATATAAAATATTAGTTGGAAATATAAATGACACATAAATTATTATTGTATATATGAAACTGTGTGTGGAGGCGACGTAAGGGATTCATCACTCTATTCGTCCTGTTGATGTTTTAAGAGGCGATTATGGAAAATGCAAGAAAAACCTTGTGATGTCTCATACACGGCGTCATACTTTTAGTAACGAAGTCAACTTTTTGTTCAATTTAGGCTTGTTTAAAGCTCTTAGCGACATCGGAAACAGATCGAAAAAACGACCTCTCAGAAGATTTTTTTTATAGGATAGGGTAAACAAACGAGCACACAGCCCACTTGATGCGTTGATAGATGACAGGTGCGTTGTCACCCCGTGAGGAATAAGATGTAATGCCTCTTTTCCAGTAAAAAGGGTATCCGGTTCTTTACACTCACCATACAAAACACAGCAGTGTTAAGCTGCTATTTTACGCTGGTATTCTGTGAGAGCGTGGTCCTTCCCCGGTCGAGCTGACCCATTCTTGCTACAACTATAATACTAATTTAGCTGCAGCATGGCTCTACCACGTATAAATACGATACGGCAAAAAAAATTTTTTCGTGTTACACACGAATTTTATTAACAGTCACAAAATTTCATAAAATAACTGCTTCGGTAGAGTCTTATATTAATTATTCTGGGTATTTTTATGAATTTCATGACTTTTGATAACTTTCAAGTTTTATTTATTAAATGCTGTATTTTTGCATAGATATTTAGTAAACGGTTATCTATACTAATAAATAAAATTGAAGTTTGTAATGTCAAAATTACAGTTTTTTAATAAATGCATATGAAAGTAAATACGGTTCCTATAACTAAAATAAAATTTTTAAATTTTTGTCTGTCTGTCTGTCTGTTTGTTCCGGGTAATCTCCGAAACGGCTGGACCGATTTTGACGGGACTTTCACTGGCAGATAGCTGATTTCACAAGGAGTAACTTAGGCTACTTTTATTTCAGAAAAAGAATTAGGGTTCCGCGCGAAAACATAAAAACCCTAACACGCGAGCGAAGTCGCGGGGAACATCTAGTGTTAAAATAAATTTAAAGTAGTTTATTGTTTTAACATCTAGTGTAATTTTTATTATTTTTTGGCACTGTCCGAATCAAAATCTTTTAAAAAGTTTGAATATTATAAGCAGTATTAAATGAAGAACATAATAACGTAAATTATAATAATATAAATCTGTTATAAACAAATTATTTTTTGGTGATTTAGTGTTAATGTTTGTTTTCTTATGAAGACACTCTTATCTCTTACTGTGGTAAATTATAAAATAGGGGAAAAGTTTCTTCGTATTGCAGAGCCATGCTACAGTTATAATAATGGTATAGTCGTAGCCCGAATGAATCGGCTCGACGGGGGAAGGACCACGCTCTCACAAAATACCTCAACTCCTCTACTGCAACTACTAATTTGCCGATCTTGTTCCACCTTTTCAAAAATGGCATCGACTTTGCCCGTATGAGGGTGGCCAGAGCGAGCTTCATTTTGACATCAAATTTCCCGGACTGAAAACGCTTGAACCAACTTTGTGCATTACTGACACTGCATTAGGGTCATAAACGACCCCAACTTATCCTTATACCTATAGGTCTATTAATAGGTATAAATATAATAAATAATAATATAAGTATAATAAATAAATTAATAACCATTGAGCAAGAAAGGTCACCAGCATTCTTGGCACTATACCGTCAGAAGTAAGGCTATATGATAATTTTAGCTTTATTTTTTTACTGTTACATATTGAGTATATTTTTACTTTAATAAAATTTTTATAACAAAATTTAAATATAAAATACGCTAAAATAAATTAGTAATAGAAAATATACCACAAATAGAAGTCATCACTTTCCTAAGCATTGTAACTTTTGCGTCACTTGTAACAGACTGACTTTTTTCTCACTGATGATATTATGAGCTAATGAAATTTTCATTCTTTTATTTTTGGTCAGCTTTGATGTTAAAGAGCCTGATTGTATAAGGAAACCTAATTAGACGGAATACAAGCGAGCCGAATATGTACAATGTCTAAAATTTTGCTTATCTTCTTTGGAACTGATTTTTTTATATTTACGCGAAAACTACACATTTAATAAAATTACTTTTACGGATTCCCGACGTTTCGGGTGCTTTACAGCACCTATGGTCATGGAAAACTGAGGTGATTGACGTCCCGATGTCAGGTTAACCCCGGAGTACCTTCAGGTTTTTTAATTATTAACTTTGGTCCGATCTACGCAGAATGAACTTTTTGTGTCTTGAAGTCTTGAAGTGGTATGCTTGGGTTGTTTTAATTTTATTAATTACAAGATCCCAAGCAGGCAGTACTATTGAAATTAAGATGTTTTTTAATTTCAATAGCCTCACGTATCATCTTGCAGACTGTCTGCAGTTTGGGATCATATCCTATACAGCCCCCGCCATTAAATTAGATTTGATAAACCACTAATTCTCGCGAAGGAACATCGATTCCTGTTTAGGATGATACGTGAGGTTTGTACCAAACGTTTCCCACTTTTGGCGCTTCTGCCTGCCGCCATAATATGTATTTTACGTCTAACATAAACCAGCTGGTTATACTGCTATTTATCGGAAGCCATAATAATTTTCTGGTAATGCCCATAGTCGTCTCTTATGACACCCACCACGGTACGAAGTAGAGTGACGTATTTTCTTACTCCACCACGTTTATTTTTAGTGACGGATGACCCACCACTAAATGCAATGACCTGAGCAAGGCATGTAGGGTCTGAGAAGACACATGATCATTTATTATTAAATTTAAATTAAAATAGTTTTAGAAAACGAGCATGCAGCTCACCTGATGATTAGTGACTACCGCCGCCCATGAACAACGCAACACCAGGGGAATTGCAGATGCGTTGCCGGCCTTTTAAAAAGACTTTTAAAAAGAAAGCTCTTTTCTTGAATGTCCCTAAGTCATATCTGTCTGGAAAAATCGCTGGTGGTAATCGATTCTACAAGGAAGTTGTGCGAGGAAGAAAACTTCTTCTAAATCGCACAGTGGTGGACCGCCAATCATCCAGATGGTATGGATGGTATCGCAAGTTTTATCGCGATGTGCTATGGTGAAGTTGAGTAGCGGGAATTAGTCCGAACAATTCCTAATAGCACTCCCCGTGGTAGATGCGGTAAAATACGCAAAGAGATGCAATATCTCTTCGCAGCGCCAGTGAATCGAGCCGATCGGAAAGAACTCGGTCGTCGAGGATTCGAGTCGCTCTGCGCTGGATGCGGTCAAGTGGAAGAAGCTGGCCCTGGGGAGCCCCAGCTCAGATATTGGAACAATATTCCATGTGAGGCCAAACCTGCACCTTTTAAATTTGCAAGCCGTGTGCTGGCATGAAACACTGTCTATCTCTGCTGAGCACGCCAAGCTTTTTAGAGGCCAATTTGGCCTTATTTTCCAAGTGACCACGAAACTGCACGTCACAAGTCATGTATTTAAGTAGCGCTAAATTAAGGCCGCTGTAAGTGCATAATCTAAGATTGGTATCCCGTAAAGCAGTAACAGTGGTAGAGCCACGCGGCAGCTTTTGCTGTCGCACGGATCGGCCGGCTCTAATAAACTAATCAAGCTTTCTCTTGAAAAGCCATCTTTTCATTCGCCACGTTTTTAAACACGTCGTGAAACACAGTTGAGACCGCTATTACAATAGAGTATTTCAAAAGCCGCTATTGATATTTGAAGTTTCGTTTCGTTATTCAAAAAAGCCGCTACAACCCACCGCTAAATATACGTGTTCGGACTTCGCATAATATCTTCGATGTTTATTTAACTTTTTAGACAGCATTTTTACGCACGCAGGTGTGTCGGCATGGATCAAATCTGGGTTGGTTACGTACTGTGACCTTTACGGTGACGCTTAGCCCCAGTGCTACCATTCGGTTCCCACTTTACCTTCTTGTCTATACTTCTTTATTTTTTTGTCAAGTTCAAACCGATGTGAAACCGGCGCGCCTACGTTAGTTTTACTTTTTACGTTTAGTTTTACTTTAAAATTCATTTAAGTTAAAACATTCACTCCATTATGAAATATGGTGAGAAATACAAGAAACATTTACATAGTTCCGAAATGCTAAATCAACAATATTAGCAATTCAATTGATGAAGCTAAAATATTCCCATGTCGGTTTTTACAGTTTAGTTGTATAAACTACATTGTTATTTACATAAGATACCTAATATAAAATATTCTTACTAGTATACGTGTTACAAATTCAAACTACAAAAATTATACAAAAAGTATTAAAATGATGGAAATAAATAGATTTTTAAATTAAAAAAGTTAATAAGATCGTAGGTGTTTCCGGTTCTTAAATCGTGGCGAAGTTTTGCATACATAAATCGCACTTGGGTAAAATCCGTAATCACTGGCCCACGACGCAAAAGAGAAGGCCGACCTTTTAGGCTCCCTTTTTGCGTCCAACTTGACTGTTGATGACGGGGGGAACACACCGCCGACCATCCCGCGGTGCGAGTGCTCTATGCCGGATGTGCTATTCTCACAGCGCTCGGTTCGCAGAGCACTCCTCTCCCTTGACATCCACAAGTCGAGTGGGCCTGACGGAATCCCCCCAATTGTGCTGAGGACGTGTGCTCCGGAGTTGGCACCGGTTCTAACGCGTCTTTTCCGGTACTCCTACTCCCAAGGCGTTGTCCCTAACTCATGGAAGACAGCTTTTGTCCACCCGATCCCTAAAAAAGGCGACCGCTCAGACCCGTCCAACTATAGGCCTATCGCGATCACCTCCTTGTTCTCCAAAATAATGGAATCCATTATTAACTGCCAGCTCATCCGGTACCTTGAGGATCACCAGCTGATCAGTGACCGCCAATACGGTTTTCGTCGGGGTCGATCAGCTGGTGATCTTCTAGTCTACCTGACCCATAGATGGGCGGAGGCAGTAGAGTCCAAGGGGGAGGCGTTGGCCGTTAGTCTGGACATTGCGAAGGCCTTCGATCGGGTTTGGCACAAAGCGCTTCTTTCGAAGCTCCCTTCCTATGGGCTTCCCGAGAAATTGTGCAAATGGATCACCAGCTTCCTTGCAGATCGGAGCATCAAGGTCGTTGTAGACGGTGCATGTTCTGACTACAAGCCTATTAACGCTGGTGTTCCACAAGGCTGTGTGCTATCACCAACGCTGTTTCTTCTGCATATCAATGATATGTTACTAACTGGTAACATTCATTGCTATGCGGATGACAGCACTGGTGATGCTCTATACACCGGCCGGGCCAATATTTCTCGGGAAAACGTCGCCGAGTACCGGAACAAACTTGTGTCTGAAGTCGAGTCTTTGCTGGACAAAGTCTCGGATTGGGGGCGACTAAATCTAGTCCAGTTTAATCCTCAGAAGACACAAGTTTGCGCGTTTACCGCTAAAAAGAACCCCTTTGTCGTATCTCCTCAGTTTCAAGGCACTCCCCTTATTGCCTCAGCCAGTATCGGTATCCTCGGAGTCGACATATCGAGTGACGTGCAGTTTCGTGGTAACTTGGAAGAGAAGGCCAAATTGGCCTCTAAAAAGCTTGGCGTGCTCAGCAGAGCGGGACAGTATTTCATGCCGGCACACCGCCTGCAACTTTACAAGGCGCAGGTTCGGCCTCACATGGAATACTGTTCCCATCTCTGGGCAGGGGCTCCCCAGTGCCAGCTCCTTCCACTTGACCGCATCCAGCGCAGAGCGGCTCGAATCGTCGACGACCGAGCCCTTTCCGATCGGCTCGATTCATTGGCACTGCGAAGAGATGTTGCATCTCTTTGCATTTTCTTTCGCATCTACCATGGGGAGTGCTCTGAGGAATTGTTCGGATTAATCCCAGCCGCCAAATTTCATGAACGCACATCGCGGCAGAACTCCCGATACCATCCACACCATCTGGATGATTGGCGGTCCACCACTGTGCGATTTAGAAGATGTTTTCTTCCTCGCACGACTTCCTTGTGGAATCGATTACCATCAGCGATTTTTCCGGACCGATACGACTTAGGGACCTTAAAGAAAAGAGCCTACTCCTTTTTAAAAGGCCGGCAACGCATCTGCAATTCCCCTGGTGTTGCGGTTGTTCATGGGCGGCGGTAGTCACTTACCATCAGGTGAGCCGCATGCTCGTTTGCCCCCTCTCCTATAAAAAAAAAAAATCCAGGGTTTATAAATAACCAGTGGTAAATAAAAAATGACTTTCAATAAGTTTTATGTAATAATCAATATTGAATAAAAAATCATTCTATACTATTCAATTCTTCAGATATTTATTTGTACATCATACAAATACTGCGTCGTGCGAACGCGAACCTTTGGCAGCGCAATCAAACACTTAACTAGTTTAACGGTCCGTATTTTAATAAATATGTATAAATAAATATAGGTAAAAATAAAAAATAAAACTTAGCGCGACTTATTACGCAGTAAATTGTAAACTGCTGGTTGTGGTAGCACAGAGGCGAAGCGCTTGCTGTTAATTTCAAAGAAAGCGAGCAACCCGGGCTCGATTACTGCCGGCACCAGTGTAATGGTTAAATGCAATTTTAAGTGCTGATTTACTACATGCTCCGTGGTGAAGGAGAACATCATGTGGAAATATGTATGTATAAGAATTAAAATAATTCGGGGACTTGTGAAGTTCACTAACACGCACTGTAGCAGCGCGAAGAAACAATTATATACACAATTACTCTCAAAAATGAAAGGAGGCCTGTGCCTAGAAGTGGGACGTAAGTTTGTAACTTTACTTTCCTACATCGTATAGACGGTTAAATTCAGTAATATTTTAGAAAGGAATTTATTATTGTTTGTGAAAACAAATTAGCTTATTATATTTTCTTATAAAAATCAACTGCATAGAGTAAAACTATAAGTCGTTACAAGATATACTTTCTTACTAATATAACGATTTCTTATATTTACTACCTTATTATTTTCTTAATACATACTATCTTACTTATTTTTATTTCTCTAACTCATAAAATAAAGCTAAATAAATAATATATTTAAGACGCGTAACTACAAAAGAGCTCATTGAGAAGACAAAGTTGTACACGTAAATTTCGTGGCTTGCCAAATTTAGAACCTAGAGGAAGCTTTAAAAGAACTTTCTTTAGCAGTCAACTACTAATTGCGAACTTTTTAGGAGTTAAGTACGCAAGGCACGAGACTGGTACAGTAGATGGATTTAGAACACGCGAAGTAAACTTTGAAACTCAGTCTTTTAGCTCACATAAAAATTAACATTTTAAATAATATCCACAAATCACCACTGCTTTCCTTACAAATTTTATGGTAATACCAATAGGATCTATAGGATAAATCTATTGGCACAAATTATGTACGTCAAATAATTACGTGATAGAGCCACGCTGCAGCACGCTCTTAAAGAATATCAGTAAAATAGCTGCATAATTTGTTTTGTATAGTGAGTGGAATGATTCAGTAACCTTTTCTACTGATGATCGTATTGAATGACATATTCTTTCCACTACAACTACGTGAGAGTAAAGCGCAATGCACTGTGTTTACTATTTTAACCATTCTCAGGATTATGTCACACAATAGAGCAGACTACGTTCCCCTTTCATAACACAGTATGATTTTCGTACACGGTTTTGTACCGTTAGAATGTACGAGTAGTAATGCTTAAAGCTTTTAGTTTATTATCCTTTCTCAAAGGTGAAATATTACACTATAATCTATTATGGATTTATTCATAAAACTGAGGTGAAAAATGACCTTACAGTCCATCTGATTGTGATTAACTCCTGTAGTTCAAGGTCACCTGCAGCTAATTTTAAACAAATAAGTCTACTTATTTGTTGTCACAATCTGACTATCTATAATCGTCAGACCTGAACCAACAGCCAAGTTTCTGTTTCTGTTTCTGTTTCTGTTGAACTAATTCAAAATAACTCTTCGGAGTTTTCCCGTGGTAAACGCTATAAAAAGCAATAATATACAACATCATGTCCTTGACATCGTTTGTACTAACTTATCGACGAACGAGTATATATCAAATATTGTAAATGTTTTAATTTTTTTTCTTGTATTCTTAAAAATCACACTAGGAATATTTCCTGCATTGTGAAGTTTACATATACAAATAGTACAAACATTAACCAGAAACAGTTATTTGAATAATGACTATACAAATACTAGCTCTGTGCGGTATTTGAACCTGCCTCCCGCTGTGTCACACCCAAATGTTTATTCACTACACTACTTCTTTACCAGTCCATCTTCAAATCGTGACGATTGAGGTTGATCCTTCCTACTATGCGAGGCATCCATTTCTTGATGACATATAACGAGAGGGATATTATTATAAAATATTATACAGTATTACTTCTATTATACTGAGGTACTACTAGGCAGAAATTAAGTTATTCCTCCATTCAGATTTAAATTAGAATAGAGTAATTTTTATTCAATACAGATTATTACATAAACTTATTAAAAGTCATTTTTTATTTACTACTGATTCGAAAATACCTCTATCTATATGTGGCCGCTTGTGAAAGCATTTTCTGGAATTTTCTGGAACTACTTACGGTTTTTCTCAAAATTATGTAAGAATAAACTAGAACTGGTAAGAAATGTTGACGTAGAACATATACCAAATCCACCAAATATCGAAATATTTTTACTCTTGTGAATATATAATTTCATAAACTTGTCAGTTAATTTCATAATTTTCTAATTTATACTAATCTATGGATGGTGTATGCCGCAACAACATATTCATATACAAGCTTTTTACCCGCGGCTTCGCTCGCGTGAGCTTGAATTTAGGCATATCATTAAATGCTGTTCCGTGTCAAATTTAGCAAAATTCGATAACTTTTAGAGTCAGCTCAGTGTTTGTGTTTCTCTCTTCTTAATTCTCAAAGGCTATTGAACGTATGTGATTGGTATTTGGCAAATAATTATATAATATGCTACAGGAACACGTGAATAATAAGTTTTTCAGAATTGCATTAATATCATAATATGCCTAGAAACACCTACTATTTTTTTAAATCGGGCTTGTCTTCCGATGTATTCATAAGAAAGGTTTTTTATACGTGGTAGAGACATGTTACAGCTATATCAATAATACAGTTGTAGCACGAATGTGTCGGCTCGACCGGGGAAGGAACACGCTCTCCAGCTTAATGCTGCTGTTTCGTATAGTGAGTGTAGAGAACCGGAGACCCTTTTTAATGGAAAAGAGGCATTCCATCTTAGTCCTCACTGGTGACAATGCATCTGCATTTTGATTCGCAAGCGAAGATAGATGTAGACGTCTATGGACCGCAGCAACCACTTACCGTCAGGTGGACTGTGTGCTCGCTTGTCATCCTTATCCTATAAAAAAAAGACAAAAAGGTAAATTATTTTGGAATTAAAATTTATTATTATTATTTTTTACACTTTACTCTTTACATTTATTCATAATTAAAGTTAATTTAGTATTAACAACATAATAATGAAACTCATGGTCTTATATCAGTTTACGGTATAATGCTTTTTTGCGACGTTTTATTCATATCATTGGTCACATTTAAAATTGACTGGCACCATAAAATAGATGTAGATATTTCTTTTTAGTTCTAATAGATTCAAAATTTCATAAATGCAGTTCTATAATGATGCATAATACATCATCATCATCATCATTACAGCCCTTCACAAGTCCACTGCTGAACATAGGCCTCCCCCAAAGAATGCCACAAAGCACGGTCCTGAGCCACCTGCATCCATCGACTTCCTGCATATCTTACCAGGTCGTCACTCCATCTAGTGGGAGGACGCCCTACACTTCGCCTGCCGGTACGAGGCTGCCACTCGAGAACCTTTCTTCCCCATCGGTTGTCGGTTCTTCGAGCTATATGGCCGGCCCATTGCCACTTCAGCTTACTAATCCGTTGGGCTATGTCGGTCACTCTAGTTCTACTGCGGATATCCTCATTTCTGAGTTTATCACGCAGAGAAACTCCGAGCATAGCCCTCTCCATAGCTCGCTGAGCGACCTTGAGCTTCCTCATCCGGCCAGCAGTGAAGGACCACGTCTCAGTTCCGTATGTCATCACTGGCAACACGCACTGGGTGTACAGTCTCGTTTTCAAGTTTTGAGGTATACCAGACGAGAAGATGTGCCGTAATTTCCCGAACGCTGCCCAACCGAGTTGAATCCGTCGATTGACCTCTCGGTCGAAGTTGGACTTACCTAGTCGGACTATTTGTCCCAGGTAAACATACTCGTCAACAACTTCGAGCTTAGTGTTCCCAACAACTACCGGCATAGGTGTGACATGGACATTAAACATGATCTTTGTTTTGTCCATGTTCATCTTAAGACCTATCCGTTGGGAAACACTATTGAGGTCATTGAGCATAGTGCTTAGGTCCTCCAGCGATTCTGCCATAAGGACTATATCGTCGGCAAATCGAAGGTGAGTGATGTACTCGCCATTGATGTTGATACCGTATCCTTTCCAGTCCAGAAGCTTGAAAACATCTTCCAATGCAGCGGTAAAGAGTTTCGGGGATATAACGTCACCCTGTCTTACACCTTTCTGCAATTGGATAGGTTTCGTACTCTGGTTCTGTACTCGGATAGCCATCGTAGCCCTACTGTACAAGCACTTCAACACTTCGATATACCGACAGTCAACTTGGCATCGCTGAAGGGACTGCAGCACCGCCCAAATTTCGACGGAATCAAAGGCTTTCTCATAGTCCACATACGCCAGACATAGTGGCAAATTGTACTCCTCGGACTTCTGTACAATTTGCCGAAGGGTATGTATGTGGTCTATGGTGCTAAAGCCTTTTCGGAAACCGGCTTGTTCGGGAGGCTGGAAGTCGTCAAGTCTGCGCGCGAGACGATTCGTAATGACTCTCGAAAACAGCACGTAGACGCGGCTCAGAAGGGAAATCGGTCTGTAGTTCTTCAAGAGAGCGTTGTCGCCTTTCTTGAAGAACAAGACCACCGCACTTCTGCTCCACGCCTCCGGTGTAATGCCACCATGGAGGACGGAATTAAAGAGCTTCTGAAGGACTTCAAGTACCGGTTTTCCACCCGCTTTCAGAAGCTCCGCTGTAATTCCATCCTCGCCTGGGGCCTTGCCGTTTTTAAGGTGCTGGAGAGCCATTCTAATCTCGCTCAGACTGACGTCCGGGATATCATCGGAATAATGTCGGATAAGACTCGCTCTTGGATCGTTACTCACACTTGCGTGCGGCTCCAACGATGACGTGTACAGCTGCCCATAGAACCTCTCAATCTCACTCAAAATCTCAGGTGCCCCGGAAACGATGCTGCCACATTCTGTCTTCAGCTTTGACAGTTGGCGCTTTCTGGCAGACAGATCTCTGGCTTTGGAGCCTCGGTTCCGCTCGATCACTTCTTCAATACGAGCTGTATTGAATTTGCGTAAGTCCCGCCGCATGCATTTGGAGATCTGTCTGTTCAGTTGCCTGTATGCTGTCAAATCTGTTGAAGAATGTAGCTTCATCTCCCGTCTAACAGCCATGAGATTAAGAGTGTGATCGGAGAGTTTTTGTGTTCTTCTGCGGCGGGTCTTGCAGAACTTAGCTCCGACCGCATGGACAGTTTCCACGAGCTTGTCATTCAAATCGTCCACTTCATTGCAGTCTTCTAGGCACTGAAAACGGTTTTGTAACTCGAGCTGAAAGGTTTCGGGACTTTGGATTAGAGCACGAGGGGGACGGAGCGTTGACTTCATTAGACGAGACCTCTCCAACTTAACGTTTAGGTTCAGTGTGCCTCTAACCATTCGGTGATCGCTGCCGGTTTTCACCCTCGCGATCACTGAGACATCACTGAACAGTTGTCGTCTGGTCGTCATAATGAAGTCAATCTCATTTTTTGTCGAACCGTCGGGGCTCGACCAGGTCCACTTCCTGTGGGGCCGCTTCTGGAAGAAAGAGTTCATCATAAAGAGTCCCTCTTTCTCCATGAAGTCAGCCAACTGCTGGCCCCTTGGGTTCCGTTGCCCTATTCCAAATTTCCCTACTTTCAGCTCACCGTTCTCTCTTGTGCCTAGTTTTGCATTGAAGTCTCCCATTAACACCGTATATTGGGTTTTGGAGGAATGCATGGCTCTAGAGATATCCTCATACATTTCCTCCACCTCCTGATCGGGGTGTGCCGAGGTTGGTGCGTAAACCTGTATGACCTTCAGCGAATACCGTTTGGTGATTCTGAGTATAAGGTACGCAACCCTCGTCGACACACTCTCAATCTTTACAACGTTGTTAACGAGAGACTTGTGGACGATAAATCCGACACCTCCTTGGGACAGATGGTCGCCCTCCCGGTAATAGAGCAAGTTGCCAGATTCGAGGATTACCGTGTCCTCCCCCTCTCTTCGGACTTCGGATAATCCTATAATATGCCAGCGTAACTTGTCTATCTCTTCTTCCAGCTCCACAATCTTCTCGTCAGTCCTCAGGGTGCGTGCGTTGTATGTTGCCAGGTCGAGTCGTCGTAGGTGGCAACCGAACCTCCACCGGAGATTCTTAGCACCCCCTGCCCCGCCGTTACCATGGTCGCCACCATAGCCAGGAATAGCGGGGCCGCCGGGGACTGGGGGCCGTTTATTATTGTCATTGCTCATGGGGGGTATATTGCCATAGTTGCCACGCTTGGCGAGCGGGTTGGCAACCGCAGTTTTTTATTGTTATTTTGGCTATTATCAGGAAGATGCTGCTGCCCATCTCCTGCCTGTTTCCCTTTGTCGCCTTTTACGACACCCACGGGAAGATATGGGGTAGTGGATATTCTTAACCGCCACTACACGGGTAATGCATAATACACATGGAATCAAACTAATTTTACGGATTTTATCGTATCATATCGTTTAATTTTAACTTTTTTTTAAGTGGGTTCTTTTACGCATCTTTGGATGAAGGTTCCATAAAAAACTTTATAGGATAGGGGGTAAACGGCCATACGGCTCACCTGATGGTAAATGACTACTACTGCCCAAGAACAACTGCAACACCAGGGGAATTACAGGTGCGTTGGAGGCCTTTCAGAAATAAGCTCTTTTCTTGAAAGTCCCTAAGTCGTATTTGTTCGGAAAAATCGTCGGTGGTAATCTATTCCACAGAGAAGTCATTTGCGGAAGAGAACTCTTAGTGAAACGTACAGTGGTGCATCGCCAAGCATCTAGATGGTGTGGATGAGCGACAATTTTGCCGTGATGTGCGTTCGTGAAATTGGGCGGATGGGAACAGTATTTCATGGGAGGCGCCTGCGTACTGTGCCTTGTAAAGTTGCAGGCGGTGTGCCGGCACAAAATACTGTCCCGCTCCGCTGAAGCACGCCAAGATTTATAGAGGACGATTGGGCCTTTTCTTCCAAGTCAAGAAACTGCACGTCACTCGATATGTCAACCCCGAGGATTTCAATACTAGCTGGAGCAACAAGAGGAGTGCCTTGAAACTGAGGAAATAAGACAATGGGGTTCTTAAAACTTCTTCTTAAAACTTTCTTATTAGGAAGACGCTGCTGCTCCTCTCTTGATTTGTTTTCCTTTTTTTACTATTCTAAGCCAATGCTTACTACAGTCTCACAGAATGGTAAGTGGTGATGTAGCCTTAGGTGGTAAAACGCACTGACTTAACAAAATCCTATTCACTCTTGCCTTGAAGACACCCAAATTTCAATCGGATGCAAAGACAGATGCTGATTTCCCACTTCATCTCCATGAATGTGTTGTAAGAGGTGACAGCTCTTATTATGATATTATGGGTAGTGGATATTCTTACATCGCCACTTTACGGGTAATAACGGAACCAGTGTTAAAAAATTATCCAAATATATTTTTTTATTTATTATACTTTTACAATAAAATTTACTCTCCTGTTTTCTATCCTTATAAAATCCTTTTGAATTAATTAGGTCATGATCCAACGCAAACTACTAGTGGTAATATATTTTAGAAATCGTTGCAAATAACTTCAATCCTTTCATTTGCACTTGATGAATTGTTTCCCATGTGATTTTAAATTTTTCCGTGTCGTTGATAGTGGGTAATTTATTTTAGCTCTCCGTTTATAATATTTAATCCGATTTCATATTGTGTTTTTCATTAATTTTAATGAGCAATAAATTTACATACGCCTTATAAGTGAATGAATAAGCAAACAAACTACTTTAATCAAATATTAAAGACTAATAAGAGTGAAATGCATTTTATTTTTTATATAAATACTTCTTTACTTTTATTATCTAATTAGCTGACGATTTCCCCCTATTTCTTTGTAGATTTCAACAATAATTATGTATCTGATCCTATATTTACGCAAGTTTTCATTAAAAATGCTTTTATTTTTAATGTTGTCATTTTCTGGTATAAAATCTACTAAATTGTATGTAGTTCTCATCGCCGGAGTATATGCAAGCCGCATTTAAATATGCTGTAGGTGCATGAAAAAAGCGTTTCAAAAATTGGTTCAGTCACATGAAAGTTTGTAACGATGCTAATTTCTTTAGCCATGGAATTTTTTTTTACTTCTTAAGCGATCAACGCACAATATATTCATATTACTTCTCTTTGTCTTTATAATATATCTTATTTACAAATTTTTATAATAGTTTGCATAATATTTTTATGAATAAGATTATAAAATTTATATTACTGTATTAATGATTGAATATGTTTACAATTTATTTGTTTTAAAAGTTTAAATAACACTGGCAACGCCATGAACAATATCAATTCCTACTCCGATTAACAAATTTGACTAAGCTAAAAATTGTTGCGTTCACGACAGTAGCCGATTGTAGCTGTAATTCAAACCCGCGATTTTTGGTTTGGAGATAAGTATTTGAAACAGGTTGCCTTTATTTATCTATTTTTAATTAATGTTTTCGCTGCCATAATACACAATAAATTAGAGTTTTAATTTTCACTTTTCAGAAAATCATGATAACTGCGACACTATATATGCTGCAATAGCATTATTACTACATCTTTCGAAGAATAGTAGGATATATCGTTATGTGGACGACTAACTGGAGATTTATGATAACGTGCGTTCTAAGAAATGTTGGCTCGGTGACAGATTCAATTTCGGAAGGGTTACGGTTACGGTGTAAAAAAACGAAACTTGATATGTGTTACTTTGGATCACTTAAGAGACTGACCAATTTTTTTAGTAATATTATATTAAACATAGCTAAAAACAACGTTTTTAAATGGTAGATATGTTGCAGCTTTATAATGGTTATAGCACGAATGGGTCGGTTCACCCGGAGATGGATCACTCTCTCACAGAATACCAGCGTAAAATAGCAGTGCAACGCTGCTATGTTTTGTACGGTGACTGTAGAGAGCCGGGCACACCTTTTTACTGTAAATCAGATATTCTATAGTTTCTTGTTCTATATGTGTAGTTTTATTGTTAATCAATCATAAATTTATCTTTAACATACTGTGTGTTTGTTTGTCATCTTCTTTCTATAAAAAAGAGAAACAAGAAAGTTGGTTATAAAAATCAGTCTGTTTATTACAGGTAAGTCCACCTGGTGGTCAATGGGCGGTGTAAGCAATTGCATTATAATTATCTTCGATTATCAATCAAAATTTAAAATACGTTATCACCCCTGAAAGTTAAGTTGGAATACTATCGAGGTATTTCACCAAATTTTGTGATTGTATTCTGTAAGAATGAGAAGATGAAGAAAAGAGGATATGACAGCAGAGATATATGCGCAGAACGTGCGGGAGCAGATCTTAACCACTTACATGCAAGTACACTTCATTGTCAAGTATTTCAGCTTAGAAAACTTCTATTATTATTCCTTTTTCATTGTATCTAAATGCAAAACATGGCCATGTTTAATTAAATTTACACAACAAATCACGAAGAACGAAAGCAAAATGAGGAACCTCTTATTTATATTCCTCATTCTTTCAAAGTCTTTTATTTATCAAACAGAAACTAAACACTAAGTTCTCGATATCAATGGTTACATTATTATTAGCTAAACGTAACGAAATAAGAAATCAACTTGTAGGTAGGTTGTTAAGGCCCTTTAAAGATCCCCTGTGCTGGGACTCACTCGAACGCATTACATAATACCGCGTAATATAACTACGTACGATACGTAACATTGTTTTTAGTGAAGGCGATAGTGAAGTGCTACTTCTAGCGTAAGAAATGTATTATATACGTATATACTACAGCCAATTAATGAGCGCACGTTCACGTCTGCTTATCAAAACTATAAATATATTAAATTTATATCTTATATTACCGCGAATGCCTAATGCAAACTAATTTTATTACGCTTAATTTCATTATTTAATATTCAGCCTCCTAACAGCCTAGAGCCCTAGAGCACGAAGATGTTCGCCTAACTGCCCTAGTGCATGTTGGCTAAGATGCTTTTAAGATGTTTTAACTCCCCAGGCGCCACATGATTTCTCTAAACGTTTTTCTTCACCATCGAGCATGTAGTAAATTAGCATTGAAATTGTTAAGCAATGCCAAGTTTGTAGGCGGGGATCGAACCCGATGTACTTACGTATTCTACCAGCATCTCAAATACCTATGGTATTATATATTGATTTATATTAGTAGTTTTCTATTAGTGTCCATTTTTACAACTTGTTTCTCTACTTAATACCTAAAGTTAAAGTTACAGCCTTAATTATATGTCACACTGCGCAAGAAAATGTCCGCCACACTGTAACAATGCGCGTAGGAAAGGTCGTTACAAAATGTAACAAGTAATTGAATCTATAGCGGGTAGCGGGTTATTGCAGTCCAACAAAACTATCTATTACAGTAGATGTTTTACTCAGTAACACGATTCATGTTTCACGAACGAGCGATCAGAAGACGCGGCTTTAGAAATGAAAAAATATTTTCGAATTAATTGAATTTGTTGCGTGGCCCAGTCTAAATTCGTCTCGTGTTTGATAACTCCGTTTGTTTTTAATTGCTAATATAGTAGATTATGTTTTGTGCAACAATAATAATTTGTAGTCAGATATGAAGAGAATACAATTGGTTGTAGTGTTGTTATTTTATTTAAATTTAACTAATGTATTAATTGTTACTTAATGAACTCGTCAACAGCCAGTCCTAAGCCTGGATAAAGCATGAAGGAAATTTCATTGCAATATAAATCTTCTTAACAATCTTAAAACTTAAAAATCTTCTAAACAAAAAAACAGTAATTTTAACGAAACGGGAATACCAAACAAACTAATCAAGCTTTCTTTTGAAAAGCCATCATTCCATTCGCCACGTTTTTAAACACGTCGTGAAACACTCTGTTGAGGCCGCTATTAAAATAGAGTGTTTCAAAAGCCGCTATTGATATTCGATACATAGTTTCGTTTCGTTATTCAAAAAAGCCGCTACAACCCACCGCTAAATATACGTGTTCGGACTTCGCATATTATCTTCGATGTTTATTTAACTTTTTAGACAGCATTTTTACGCACGCAGGTTTGTCGGCGTGGATCAAATCTGGGTTGGTTACGTACTGTGACCTTTACGGTGATGCTTAGCCCCAGTGCTACCATTCAGTTCCCACATTACCTTCTTGACTATACTTCTTTTTTTTTGTTAGAATGAGAAAATGAGGAAAAGAAGATATGACAGGAGAGATATATGCGCAGAACGTGCGGTTGCAGATCTTAACCACTTACATGCAAGTTTAATTCATTGTCAAGTATTTCAGCTTAGGAAATTTCTATTATTATTCCTTTTTCATTATATCTAAATCCAAAACATGGACATGTTTAATTAAATTTACACAACAAATCACGAAGAACGAAAGCAAAATGAGGAACCTCTTATTTATATTCCTCATTTATTCAAAGTCATTATTTCTTTTATTTATCAAACAGAAACTAAACACTAAGTTCCCGATATCAATGGTTACATTATTATCACCTAAACGTAACGAAATAAGAAATCAACTTTTAGGTAGGTTGTTAAGGACCTTTAAACATCCCCTGTGCTGGGACTCACACGAACGCATTACATAATACCGCGTAATATAACTACGTACGATACGTAACATTGTTTTTAGTGAAGGTGATAGTGAAGTGCTACTTCTAGCGGAAGAAATGTATTATATATGTATATACTACAGTCAATTAATGAGCGCACGTTCACGTCTGCTTATCAAAACTATAAATATATTAAATTTATATCTTATATTACCGCGAATGCTAATGCAAACTAATTTTATTACGCTTAATTTCATTATTTAATATTCAGCCTCCTAACAGCCTAGAGCCCTAGAGCACGAAGATGTTCGCCTAACTGCCCTAGTGCATGTTGGCTAAGATGCTTTCAAGATGTTTTAACTCCCCAGGCGACACATGATTTCTCTAAACGTTTTTCTTCACCATCGAGCATGTAGTAAATTAGCATTGAAATTGTTAAGCAATGCCAAGTTTGCAGGCGGGGATCGAACCCGATGTACTTACGTATTCTACCAGCATCTCAAATACCTATGGTATTATATATTGATTTACATTAGTAGTTTTCTATTAGTGTCCATTTTTACAACTTGTTTCTTTACTTAATACCTAAAGTTAAAGTTACAGCCTTAATTATATGTCACACTGCGCAAGAAAATGTCCGCCACACTGTAACAATGCGCATAGGAATGGTCGTTACAAAACGTAACAAGTAATTGAATCGATAGCGGGTAGCGGGTTATTGCAGTCCAACAAAACTATCTATTACAGTAGATGTTTTACTCAGTAACACGATTCATGTTTCACGAACGAGCGATCAGAAGACGCGGCTTTATAAATGAAACAATATTTTCGAATTGATTGAATTTGCGTGGCCTTACCCAGTCTAAATT
The DNA here is from genome assembly GCA_963668995.1 of Parnassius mnemosyne. Classification (NCBI taxonomy): domain Eukaryota; kingdom Metazoa; phylum Arthropoda; class Insecta; order Lepidoptera; family Papilionidae; genus Parnassius; species Parnassius mnemosyne. Next base: position 14,864,475 of record CAVLGL010000091.1, read on the forward strand.
CGTCTCGTGTTTGATAACTCGGTTTGTTTTTAATTGCTAATGTAGTAGATTTTGTTTTGTGCAACAATAATAATTTGTAGTCAGATATGAAGAGAATACAATTGGTTGTAGTATTGTTATTTTATTTAAATTTAACTTATGTATTAATTGTTACTTAATGAACTCGTCACCAGCCAGTCCTAAGGCTGGATAAAGCATGAAGGAAATTTCATTGCAATATAAATCTTCTTAACACTAAAATCTCGTTAACAGTAATTTTAACGAAATGGGAATACCAAACAAACTAATCAAGCTTTCTCTTGAAAAGCCATCTTTTCATTCGCCACGTTTTTAAACACGTCGTGAAACACTCTGTTGAGGCCGCTATTAAAATAGAGTGTTTCAAAAGCCGCTATTGATATTCGATACATAGTTTCGTTTCGTTATTCAGAAAAGCCGCTACAACCCACCGCTAAATATACGTGTTCGGACTTCGCATATTATCTTCGATGTTTATTTAACTTTTTAGACTGCATTTTTACGCACGCAGGTGTGTCGGCATGGATCAAATCTGGGTTGGTTACGTACTGTGACCTTTACGGTGACGCTTAGCCCCAGTGCTACCATTCGGTTCCCACTTTACCTTCTTGTCTATACTTCTTTATTTTTTTGTCAAGTTCAAACCGATGTGAAACCGGCGCGCCTACGTTAATTTTACTTTTTACGTTTAGTTTTACTTTAAAATTCGTTTAAGTTAAAACATTCACTCCATTATGAAATATGGTGAGAAATACAAGAAACATTTACATAGTTCCGAAATCCTAAATCAACAATATTAGCAATTCAATTGATGAAGCTAAAATATTCCCATGTCGGTTTTTACAGTTTCGTTGTATAAACTACTACATTGTTATTTACATAAGATACCTAATATAAAATATTCTTACTAGTATACGTGTTACAAATTCAAACTACAAAAATTATACAAAATGTATTAAAATGATAGAAATAAATAGATTTTTAAATTAAAAAAGTTAATAAGATCGTAGGTGTTTCCGGTTCTTAAATCGTGGAGAAGTTTTGCATATATAAATCGCACTTGGGTAAAATCCAGGGTTTATAAATAACCTGTGGTAAATAAAAAATTACTTTCAATAATTATTATGTAATAATCAATATTGAATAAAAAATCATTCTATTCTATTCTATTCTTTAGATTTTTATTTGTACATCATACAAATACTCCGTCGTGCGGACGCGAACCTTTGGCAGCGCAATCAAATACTTAGCTAGTTTAACGGTCCGTATTTTAATAAATATGTATAAATAAATATAGGTAAAAATAAAAAATAAAATTTAGCGCGACTTATTACGCAGTAAATTGTAAACTGCTGGTTGCGGTAGCACAGAGGCGAAGCGCTTGCTGTTAATCTCAAAGAAAGCGAGCAAACCGGGCTCGATTACTGCCGGCACCAGTGTAATGGTTAAATGCAATTTTAAGTGCTGATTTACTACATGCTCCGTGGTGAAGGAGAACATCATGTGGAAGTTTGTATGCATAAGAATTAAAATAATTCGGGGACTTGTGAAGTTCACTAACACGCACTGTAGCAGCTCGAAGAAACAATTATATACACAATTACTCTCAAAAATGAAAGGAGGCCTGTGCCTAGAAGTGGGACGTAAGTTTGTAACTTTACTTTCCTACATCGTATAGACGGTTAAATTCAGTAATGTTTTAGAAAGGAATTTATTATTGCTTGTGAAAACAAATTAGCTTATTATATTTTCTTATAAAAATCAACTGCATAGAGTAAAATTATAAGTCGTTACAAGATATACTTTCTTACTAATATAACGATTTCTTATATTTACTAACTTATTATTTTCTTAATACATACTATCTTACTTATTTTTATTTCTCTTACTCATAAAATAAAGCTAAATAAATAATATATTTGAGACGCGGAACTACAAAAGAGCTCATTGAGAAGACAAAGTTGTACACGTAAATTTCGCGGCTTGCCAAATTTAGATCCCAGAGAAAGCTTTAAAAGAACTTTCTTAAGCAGTCAACTACTAATTGTGAACTTTTTAGGAGTTAAGTACGCAAGGCACGAGACTGGTACAATAGATGGATTTAGAACACGCGAAGTAAACTTTGAAACTCAGTCGTTTAGCTCACATAAAAATTAACATTCTAAATAATATCCACAAATCACCAATGCTTTCCTTACTAATTTTATGGTAATACCAATAGGAGTCTATTGGTACAAATTATGTACGTCAAATAATTACGTGATAGAGTCACGCTGCAGCACGCTCTTAAAGAATATCAGTAAGATAGCTGCATAATTTGTATTGTATAGTGAGTGGAGAGATTCAGTGACATTTTCTACTGATAATCGTATTGAATGACATATTCTTTCCACTACAACTACGTGAGAGTAAAGCGCAATGCACTGTCTTTACTCTTTTAACCATTCTCAGGATTATGTCACACAATAGAGCAGACTACGTTCCCCTTTCATAACACAGTATGCTTTTCGTACACGGTTTTGTACCGTTAGAACGTACGAGTAGTAATGCTTAAAGCTTTTAGTTTATTATCCTTTCTCAAAGGTGTAATATGAAACTACAATTTATTATGGATTTATTTATAAAACTGAAGTGACAAATGACCTTACAGACCATCTGATTGTGATTAACTCCTGCAGTTCAAGGTCACCTGCAGCTAATTTTAAACAAATAAGTCTATTTATGTGTTGTCACCTGTGAATACAAAGACGGAATGACTAACAGCCGGTAATCTGACTATCTATAATCGTCAGGCCCGAACCAACAGCCAAGTTGAACTAATTCAAAATAACTCCTCGGAGTTTTTCCCGTGGTAAACGCTATAAAAAAGCAATAATATACAACATCATGTCCTTGACATCGTTTGTACAAACTTATCGACGAACGAGTATATTTTTTTTCTTTTTTTTTATAGGAGAGGGGGCAAACGAGCTTGCGGCTCACCTGATGGTAAGTGACTACCGCCGCCCATGAACAACCGCAACACCAGGGGAATTGCAGATGCGTTGCCGGCCTTTTAAAAAGGAGTAGGCTCTTTTCTTGAAGGTCCCTAAGTCGTATCGGTCCGGAAAAATCGCTGGTGGTAAACTATTCCACAAGGAAGTTGTGCGAGGAAGAAAACATCTTCTAAATCGCACAGTGGTGGACCGCCAATCATCCAGATGGTGTGCATGGTATTGGGAGTACTGCCGCGATGTGCGTTCGTGAAATTTGGCGGCTGGGATTAATCCGAGCAATTCCTCAGAGCACTTCCCATGGTAAATGCGAAAGAAAATGCAAAGAGATGCAACATCTCATATATCAAATACTGTTAATTTTTTAATTTTTTTTTTCATGTATTCTTAAAAATCACACTAGGAATATTTCCTGCATTGTGAAGTTTACATATATTTTTTTTGGTTTATTTATCAGATCAAAAGAAGAGAATACATGTATAGGTATAATTAACATCTAAAAACCACGGAGGTTTGACTTGATGCTAAATAATTTAGTTTAAGTCAGCATATTATTTGCAAGACACAGTTTAAGTAAGTTGTTAGGTATGTGAGTAGTTAGTATGTGTAGTAAGAATATAAAGACTAAGAAGGTAAGTTATCAACTTGAATAAAGTAGTAGCAAGGTAAAAGTAAGAACTAGGCAGGTAGGTATGTTATTGTTAAGTAAGTAGATATAGTAGGCAATTATAATTTAGATATGAAAAAGCTTTTGAGTTTAGTTTTAATGTTTTTTTGTGAAATTTTTTCGCGTTAATCGAAAGGTAAATTATTTATTTAATGCAGTACCTGATAAGCGGCCGTCCGCTGCCCGTAGACATTATTAGCAGTGATGTACCGGAGCCGGTTTTGTGTCATAGCGCGCGTACGTACAGGTTGATCTATGTATGTATGACTTTATATTATCGCAAAAGAAATATTGCTTTAATAACATGAATTTAATTTGGTCATAAACTAGTATGATTTTACAATGTTTAAAAATCTCATTTTCATCATCATCAATTAGGACACGCATAAACATTAACAACTTGCACAAACATTAACCAGAAACAGTTATTTGAATAATGACTATACAAATACTAGCTCTGTGCGGTATTTGAACCTGCCTCCCGCTGTGTCACACCCAAATGTTTAGTCACTACACTACTACTTTACCAGTCCATCTTCAAATCCTTCCTTTTGATGTTGATCCTTCCTACTATGCGAGGCATTTTTATACGTGGTAGAGCCATGCTGTAGCTATATTATGGTTGTAGCACGAATGGGTCGGCTCGACTGGGGAAGGACCACGCTCTCACAGAATATCAGCGTAAAATAGCAGCCTAACGCTGCTGTGTTTCGTATGGTGAGTGTAGAGAACCGGAGACCCTTTTTACTGGAAACGAGGCATTCCATCTTAGTCCTCACGGGTCTATGGGATTAGGTGGACTGTGTGCTCGTTTGTCACCCATATCCTATAAAAAAAATATCCATTTCCTGATGACATATAACGAGAGGGATATTATTATAAAATATTATACAGTACTACTTCTATTATACTGAGTTACTACTAGGCAGAAATTAAGTTATTCCTCCATTCAGATTTAAATTAGAATAGAGTAATTTTTATTCAATACAGATTATTACACAAACTTATTAAAAGTCATTTTTTATTTACTACTGATTCGAAAATACCTCTATCTATATGTGGCCGCTTGTGAAAGCATTTTCTGGAATTTTCTGGAACTACTTACGGTTTTTCTCAAAATTATGTAAGAATAAACTAGTAGTGGTAAGAAATGTTGATGTAGAACATACACCAAATCCACCAAATATCGAAATATTTTTACTCTTGTGAATATATAATTTCATAACTTTTTGAATTTATACTAATCTATGGATGGTGTATGCCGCAATAACATATTCATATACAAGCTTTTTACCCGCGTCTTCGCTCGCGTGATTTTGAATTTAGGCACATCATTAAATGCTGTTCCGTGCCAAATTTAGCAAAATTCGATAACTTTTAGAGTCACCTCAGTGTTTGTGTTTTTAATCTCTCTTTTTAATTCTCAAAGACTATTGAACTATTGTAAATATATAATATGCTACAGGAACACGTGAATAATAAGTTTTTTAGAATTGCATTAATATCATAATATGCCTAGAAACACCTACTATTTTTTGAATCGGGCTTGTCTTCCGATGTATTCATAAGAAAGGTTTTTTTATACGTCGTAGAGACATGTTACAGCTATATCAAAAGTACAGTTGTAGCACGAATGTGTCGGCTCGACCGGGGAAGGAACACGCTCTCCAGCTTAATGCTGCTGTTTCGTATAGTGAGTCTAGAGAATCGGAGACCCTTTTTAATGGAAAAGAGGCATTTCATCTTAGTCCTCACGGGTGACAATGCATCTGCATTGTAATTCGCAAGCGAAGATAGATGTAGATGTCTATGGACCGCAGCAACCACTTACCGTCAGGTGGACTGTGTGCTCGCTTGTCATCCTTATCCTATAAAAAAAAGAAAAAAGGTAAATTTTTTTATTTATTATTATTTTTTACACTTTACTCTTTACATTTATTCATAATTAAAGTTAATTTAGTATTAACAACATAATGATGAAACTCGTGGTCTTATATCAGTTTACGGTATAATGCTTATTTGCAATATTTTGCAACACACTGGTGAGCCTCAGCCTAGAGATGGGAACAGTATTTCATGGGAGGCGCCTGCGTACTGTGCCTTGTAAAGTTGCAGGCGGTGTGCCGGCACGAAATACTGTCCCGCTCTGCTGAAGCACGCCAAGATTTATAGAGGACAATTGGGCCTTTTGTTCCAAGTCAAGAAACTGCACGTTACTCGATATGTCAACCCCGAGGATTCCAATACTAGCTGGAGCAACAAGAGGAGTGCCTTGAAACTGAGGAGATACGACAATGGGGTTCTTAAAACTTCAGACACAATTTGTTTCTGTACTCGACGACGTTTTCCGGAGAAATATTGGTACGGCCGGTGCATGGAACATCATCAGTGCTGTCATCCGCATAGCAATGAATGTTACCCAAATGCAACGTATCATCGATATTGTGTGACGCCTTATAATTATTATTAATAAATTATAATTTAATTAAATATAAATACATTTTAATATTTGGTGGCGCTCACGGATAGCTTTTTATGGTCAGTGTGCCTATTGTTGCCTAACCCGTGTGACGTACATTTACTGTGGCTGGATTTGATCGTATTCTGTATGGTGTTTAAACGCATTGCGCTGCTCGATTTTGGTCGTTGTTCATGCTTACGCACTACCAAGGGGCCAAGTCCTCTTTTACTACTTGGCCAGTTATTTTGCTGTGGACTACGGTCCAGTTCCCAACTTAACGTTCCCTTCGGAGGGAGTGCATTGATTGGTTGGCGCTCACCGTACACGGCGTGTGTGGAGCCGTGTGCCACCCCACATTTTTTTTTAAATGTTGGAGAGCGAATCCCTTGTATCTGATTTATATTTGATATAAATATTGTGGGACTTTTCCAAGCGGGAATGGATTAATTAATAAAGAATTAACTGTAGTGAACCAGATACAAGTGGAATAGGGATAACTTATTGTTATTAACTTTTTGAGCTCTGTCTTCCTGAACGGGGTTCTTAGCTTATAAGATGCTACCAACAGCTTTCTGCTGCACTAGTGAATATTTATTCTCCAAGAGATACCTAATACAACTAAGTTACTAAATAAATAACGTAAATAAGGGTCCTAACTATGACGATCAAGCCATAAATTTATTAAACGGCCTATATTTAAACCTTTAGAAAAATCAATATATGGTTAATATACTGGTCACGTTACTTTGATATATTTATATATCTTATAGATATAAATAATAAATGAAGACAAAAATAAGTAAAGAGGGGTTGGGTGGGAGTGTTACAATATGCAGAAGAAATAGCGTTCGTGATAGCACGCAGCCTTGTAGAACACCAGTGTTAATAGGCTTGTAATCGAAGCATGCACCGTCTACTACGACCTTGATGTTCTGATCAGCCAAAACACTGGTAAACTAATTGTACAATTTCTCGGGAAGCCCATAGGAAGGACGCTTCGGCAGAATCGCTTCGTGCTAGACCCGATTGAAGACCTTCGTTATATCCAAACTAACCGCCAAAGCCTCCCCCTTGGACTCAACCGCCTGCACCTATCTGTGTGTTAGGTAAACAAGAAGATCGCCAGCTGATCGGCTCCGTCAGAAACCGTACTGGCGATCACTAATTAGCTGATACTCCTCAAGGTACCGCATGAGCGCAGTTAATAATAAAAAAGTTGCAGCCTATTTACGTCCCACTGCTGGACACAAGCCTTTTCTCATTTCTCAGAGGGTTTTAGGCCAAGGAAATGTCTGTCACGCCCCAATGCGTGTTGGCGCACTTCACATGTCTTCGAAATATTTTTTTCTCATTTCTCAGACGTGCAGATTTCCTCACGATGTTTTCCTTTACCGCCGAGCACGTGGTAAATCAGCACTTAAAATTACAATTAACAATTTAATTGGTGCCGGCGGGAATCGAACTCGGGTTACACGCGTACTGTAAAGCTTACAGCGAACGCTAAACATCTGAGCTACCACGGCTCGTCAATAATGGACTCCATTATTTTGGAGAACAAGAAGGTGATGGCAATCAGCTTGTAGTTCGACGGATCAGAGCAGTTAACTTTTTTAGGGAACGTTTGCATGAAAGATGTCTTCCATGAATTCGGAACAACGCTTAGGGAGTAGGAGTACCGGAAATGACGCGTAGAACCAGTGCCAACTCTAGAACGAACCTCCTCAGCATAATTGGCGGAATCCCATCAGGCCCACTCGACTTGTGGATGTCCAGGGAGAGAAGTGCTTTGCGTACTGAGCACTGTGTGAATCGCACATCATACATAGAGCACTCACAATGCGGGATGGTCGGCGGATTGTTCCTCCCATCATCGAGAGTCTATTTGGACGCAAAAAGGTCTAAAGGGTATGCTTTCTCTTTTGCGGCGTAGGCCAGTGAGTCATCCCTCCCTGTGCAGAGATGGTCGTGATGGCTTGCAGAAATTCCCTTGGACAGCCTTGGCGAGAGACCAGAATGCACGGATTCCCGAAGGAAGGCGGACTAATTTTTCGCCAATTCTGCCAATGTGCTCATGCTTTGTCTTGGCAATAACTCTTTTGAAGGACCTGGATGCAAAGTTATACTTCTTTTTAAACATGCTGGTGTTTACATCCCGTGTTGTCGAAGCCGCAGCCCAGGCTTAATAACTCTCCTTCTTACTGCGTAATGAAGTCTTACAGGAGCGACCAAACCAAGGCTGAGATCTGCCTCCGATGGGTACCACAGATGATGGAATAAATAGTACCATTCCCTGTAGCACCACATCAGTGACAGAGTCAGCAACAGCGCTGGGATCATCCGGCGAGAAACAAACCCGCCCCAATGGGTAGGATGCAAAGAAAGATCGCATTTCGTCCCAATACGCCGACCTGTAATGCCAAACACGACGGTAACCTGCAGAACCCAACTGCGAAGGGAGCGTGAGTGGCACCACACTCCGGATCAGACAATGGTCTGAAGAGCAGAGAATGGCGTCGACGGAAACCTGATGTCCGTCCGAATGAGAGGTCAGCAAAAGGTACAACAGGGGAGGTGTATGATCCTCCACATCTGGAATCGGCATAGGTGAAGTAACCAGTTGTGTCAGACCATATGCCTTGGCATATGGTCTGCCACAACTGGCAAAATCATAAACAGATCTACCCGCATGATCGGTTACACGTGAACCAAGTCATTCGCGAAACTAAAGTGCATTAGTTTTCTTTTGAGTAAAGATTTAAGCAGAAGCTGGCATATAATATTAATGTCCTCCAGACCGAATTTCGGTCACGGTGGCCAGTCTTAACGGAGACTAGCCATCTGCGCAGGAAACGTTTATAGTGTACACGTGTATCATCATATCATTATCATAACTAATAAACTGATGGATGGCAAACTCATACGACTGGAGAGAGATGAAGCGCAGGACTAACAGTTTACGTGCTTTCCGAGGCACGGGGTTGAAACACCGGCAACTTCTTGACTCCGACCTAGTACTGAGAAATTCTTGACAGAAACACCTAACAACTGACTTTGGCTGACTGATTGAAACCTCTCATGATCAGAAAATGCATATACGGCCACTAGACCAAATAAGCAGTCATTACTGAAGCTGGAATTATGTAAACGTTCAACGAGATATTTTAGAAATTTGTGTCTTAATAAGACAAAAACCGCACAGTAATATCATTTCCTGTAAAAAATGTGAGATACATTTTACTAGGGGAAAGTAAAATTAAATCACACGACAAAGAACGTGAAGGCGTTTCCGTTTCTACGCTTGAGGAGACGGTAATAGAAAGAAATAATAATACAGAAAATGAAACGGTATTTTATCTTAAAGTGGTTAACTAAACATGAATTCATTTCCGCCGCGGGTTCGAATCCCGGAAAAAATAATACTCCTTGTACAAATTACAATTTTTAAAATGACTCCACGATACAGGAGAAACCCGTAGTGTGGGGGTAATGTTTTAAAAAAAAGTCTTAGGATGTAGGAAATGATACCTGATGATCTAGTAGAAGTTGGGAAACGTCATATTATTGAGTAACACTAATTTTACGAAAAATATTAACGCATATATTTTTAACTAAATATCGTTGAAATCCCGAAGTGTCTACTTCGTATTGCAATTGCTGCCAATGGTTAATGGAGTACTAGATTATTCCACACCTTGATGTCAATTTAACCTGTGATTTCTTTAGTTTTAAACATTTTTGGTCTAAATCTACGCTAAATTTCTATCGCTTATATTATTTTCAATTTTCTATAGAGTTTAGAATCAAGTGATTTGAAGTTTTTTAAGATAAAAAAAAACATAAACACTCACACCTGGGGTAGGCAGAGACTATGGACTTCCATTTGGCACGATCCTGACAACCTCTCTCGCTTCCTTCACAACCATATACCTACGCATACACGCTCGTCGGTTGAAGGTACACTTGATATGGCCCATTTTCAATATATCGCCAGTTTGGTCAATAAACTTTCACCTAGGGCGTTCCTTCCCGATTCTGCCGTTCACCTCTGCAACATAAATTTGCTTTGTCACTCTATCTTCATTCATTCTTTCTACATGACCAAACCACCGAAACATTCCTTTCTTAATCCTGGTCGAAACATCAGCTTGCAAACTACACTCTTCTCTTCTCACATAATTTCTCACTCTGTCATTTAGATTCATCCCTAACAAACTCCTTAACGACCGCATTTCTACAGCATTTATTCTACGCTCGTGCTTCTTCTTCCACACCCAACTTTCACTACCATACATTAAAGTAGGGACTATAACAGCATTGTGAACACAGCCCTGTCTGACCCCTTTATGGATGCCAAATCAGTCCGAGTAGGCCCCGTTGATCCTGACATAAGCACTAGAGTCCCTATACAGAGTCTTCAATGCCTGTATCAACCCAGCGCTCAATCCAAATGAGTTCAGTATTTGCCATAACATACCCCTATCCACTCTGTCATAAGCCTTCTCTAAATCCGTGAACGCACAAAAAACTTTTTGGTTTTTTAACCAAAAATTTCTCCGCGAACATGCGCATGGAAAGGACTTGATCTGTACATCCCATTCCCTTTCTAAATCCCGCTTGCACATCCCAAATTTTTCCATCAGATTCTTTCATAACTCTTTCAATCAGTACCTTACCATACAGTTTTCCCACGATGCTAAGAAGGCTGATACCACGGTAGTTTTTACTGTCCTGCTGTGATCCTTTTCCCTTATATATTGGGACTATTACGGCTTTGCACCAGTCTACCGGTACCCGCTTCAGTTTCCAACATAAATTAAACAAGGTGCACAGAAGGTCTGCCACTACTCATTCTCCAGCCCTTAGCATTTCGAGAGATACTCTATCATATCCGGCTGCCTTACCTGCTTTCATAATTTTAATTTCTTTCATTATTTCATCTATACTTATATCTCTATCTATTTCCTCTTCTTTCGAAATTAATATTTCATTTAATTTAAACGTCTCATCACTCATAAACATGCTTTCAAAGTATTCCTTCCATCTCCTTAAACTCAAAACTTCGTCATTCAGAATACAGCCATTCTGGTCTCGTATAGCATTCGTTCTAGGCTGTTTTGAATGTCCCCTGGCAGTTCTTACGAGTTTCCAGAACATTTTAATGTTTGCCTGGAAGTTTTTCGATATTCTTCTATCATTCTTATCCGTTCTATCTTGCTTTTTCCTTTCAACTACTTCCTTGACTCTCTTATTTCGATGTCTAAAGACTGCCTTTTTCCCTTCAATATCATCATTCATACGGCTAGAACTACTAGCCTTGGTTGCTAATAAATCTAGCCATGCTTTCTTTTTTGCTTCAACTTCCATCCGTACCTCATCATCCCACCATAACGTGTTATTTTTCCTTTCATTAGTTCTGTCACTTACACCACATACTTCGGTAGCTGCATCCAACTAAACCTTTCTTGAAATTATACCATACTGTCTCCAAGTCTAAATCATTCATTCACAATTCAGCCATACCGCTTATATTTTCTCTCTATCTACATTTGAACTTCTCTGTCACACCTTCATCTTGTAACCTCTCTGTTCTTATACGCTGTAACGTAGTAGTAGACACAGATGTCTGATGCCTCCAACGTCTGAAAAGACCATTAATTCGGCATAAGACCAAGTAATGGTCCGTCCCAACGTTAGACTCCAGGTAAACCCTTGTATCTACCACCGCGCTCCTCATTCTTTTATTAACAATTATGAAACCTATCATGTTTCTATCATCACCTCTTTCCCATGTATACGTGTGAATCTTCTTATGACGAAAGAAAGTGTTCGTTACAAAAAGATTACTTTCCACACATACAGTGAGGAGGCTTTCACCATTCTCATTTATACTTTCATCACCAAACGTTCCCAATATCCTTTCATAACCAAGTCTCCGAACCCCAACCCTTCCATTAAAATCTCCTAATATCACAATATTTTCATTACCCTTGCATTTCATTAGCACCATCCTTACCAACTTCCAAAACTGTTCTCGGATATAAGTGGGCTTAGATATGTCTGGGGCATAGACCCCTAGAACAAACAACTTCTTTAAGCCACTTTTATTCGTATCCATAGTAGTCTCGGGCTATAGATAAGAATGTCACGTCGTTTCGTTTCGTCTCATTTACACATAACACATCTATTCCTCTATCATACATCATATCGCATATTTCATCCATCTTATCATTCATTGTATAATAAATGTAATAAATATAATGTAAAAAAAGCGTTTATTCTACAAAAAAGAGCAATTAGAATAATATCTCGTATACACCAGAGGCAATCATGTAGAGAACATTTTATAAATTTGAAAATCCTTACTGTGCCCTGTTTGTATATTCAAACTTTACTCACTGATCTTATCAAACATCCGAACAGACATGAAACTGATGATGAAATGGCTAGAAGATACCACACCAGAAGAAGGAATAACCCAATGTCTTTAATACAAAACTACGGGTTGTTGAGCATAGCTTTAGAAATCAAGCTGTAAAAGTTTTTAATAGACTTTTATGCCCTAAAAACCATAAATAATGTAAATTTTTTTAAACAAAGTTTAAAATCTTTTTTATTGGAAAAATGTTTCTATTCAGTGAATGATTATATTGAGTTTCATAAAAATTAATATTGCATGCATTATTTAATTAACAATTACGTTGTAGACATTTTCAGTAAACACGTTGTTTACGCCCGAACGCTGATTTCGGGATTGACGTTAGAGGGCGCGCCGCTCGGCGATACCGGTTTGAAATTAGGCCGAGCGTGGCAAGTGGCGCGCGGGTCGCAAGCGCGTCAGTCGTCCTTAAGCGGTGCTAACGATTGGCACGCTGTATTCTGTTAGGGAACTCGGAATAATTCGGCGCGGCCAGTAAATATACGGTCTATCATTGTGACGCGCATTCCTGCTGGATAGCTGCCCAGGTACTCATTGTGTTTGACTCAGAATCTGCATAAGTGCATTAGTCGATATCAGCTCATGGGCCCCTGAGGATCTGTCCCTTTAAGGGAGCAGCCGTAGGCCGTAACAAACTGGTAGCAGAGCGCGGTTCCGGGTTCGATTCCCGGTCGATCTCGACCATAGTGTTTGATAAACATTAAACAATTCTGGTGGCAGGGAGCGTTGGTTTGATTGGTTTAATTTGTATCTACAATCACGCCCGTCCGTAATACGTAAAAATATTTTTTTGTACGTAATAATAGAATTATTTCCCTTTGTTCTTTGTTGCTTGCCTTTTTTTGGTTAGTGGGTAGATTTGAAAAGCCGCGCCCTAGGTTGCGCAAGCGGGAGTTTTCTAGAGATATACGTCATGTAGGTAGATGGTTATTTTTACGTAATCGGTTAATTATCGTTGTCGGATAGTTGTAGTGGATTACTTATCGAAGGGTCGATTTCCGAGCTAGGCATTTTTTGTTGATCGACCGTGATGTGTATCTTCGTTTATACTGTAATTTGTATTTGAACCAAAGAGTAATAATTGTATTTGCGCCATTTAAATTTAACTTGATTTGATCGCACTAGTATTTGTTATTTGTTAATTTGATTTGTGTCTTTTCTTTTGTGCTAACTTGTATTTGGTTGATACGTAGTAATTCGTATTTGTGTAATTTCTATTCAACGCGATTTGATAGGAACTGCATTTATTAACTGTTAATTTTTGTTGTATTTTTTGTTTGTTATCTTTGTAATCCGTGCTCAAGCCGCGTCGTAATTTGCATTTAATAGTGATGACATCGCCCAAGCTACTGATCCGTTGTTTGCGGACTGAGCTACGCTGGGCCACAAGCGCCCATGCTTTGATAGGTCGACCGGATAGGGTCCATAACTTGATAAAGCAGTTCGAGCAGGTGAATGCTCGAAGGGCCGCAGTGGAGGAGGCTTACGCTGAGCTCGAGGATTCGGATGTGGAGAAGGGAGTCCTGGACTCCTGCTTCGCGGACTATGAGCAGTTCTTGTGGTTCACGGACGAATTGATCGAGGCTGAAGGCAGGTATGCCGAGGAGGCGCGTGAAGCTCGGATGAGTGACCTGTCCGAGTCCTCTCTGAAGCAGCTTCAGCCGGAGCTGTTGGGACGACTCCCAACTCTGGACCTGCCAAAGTTCTCCGGGGTCCTTTCCGAATGGCTGACCTTCGTTGGTCTTTTCGACAGCCTAGTGGATGCCCGGAGTGACTTGACCCCGAGCCAAAAGATGGTGTACCTCCTGGCCTCACTGGAGGGGGAGGCCCTGGGCGTCGTCGGCCACTTGAGATTGTCGGACGACGCCTACCAGACTGCTGGGGACCTCCTAGCCAGAAGATACGCCAACGTCCGGCGAATTGCGGACGAACATGTTAAGCAGCTTCTAAGCCTCCCGCTGCTTAGTGACCGGGCCAGACTGCGTCCGGACCTGTTGGATCCAGTCTTGGTGGCCTGTAATACGTTGAGGCGGCTGGGTTTACCAGTGGGCGAATGGGCTTTTTTGTTGCTCCGCATCGTGCTGTCCCGTCTACCTCTCGACCTTCGAATCCATTTTGAGGAGAGGTACGGCGGGGACGAGGCCTCCTATCTTCCGCCCTTCTATGACCTGCTGAGGTTTTTGGAGGAGCAGTGCCGGCAGATAGAGAACGCGGCGGGCACCGTTGACGACTTACGAGCCGTGCCCAGTGAGAGGCTGAATCCTCCAGGCAAGTTGTCGTCAACCCCCCCCTGCTCCTATTGTCGAGCATCTGATCACCGGGTAACGTCGTGCCCGAAATTATTAGGTAAGCCGGTTCCAGCGAGGCGAACTATCGCCAAGGAGCGCCGCTGGTGCTGCTCATGTTTGGGAGGACACCTCCAGCGAGACTGTCCCCATCGGCGGCCCTGTCTGCATTGCCAGGGCAATCATCATGCCGTTTTGTGCCTGAGTGCGAACGGCGTCTCCTCTCGGGGCTCTGCCAGGCCCTCGACCCCCACGGGCGGGGGCACTCAGCCACGCCCTCTGCCGGGCGACTCTCGGCGCCCGCCGGCCAGCCATCAGGCCCCTAAGTTTGAAAGGGGTCCCTCCCCCGACCAGTCGGGGGGTAATTCCCCCAGGGGCGGGGGTGTCATCACCCCCTCCCTAAGCGTGTGGAGAGGAACTTCACGGCCACTCATCGGTCCGCTGGACCCTTCTCACTCCCGTTAGCTGAGTGGCCGCGACTGGTGTACCACTGTTCCCCATTTGATGGAGGCGGCCCTGGCTAGCTGCCGCCTTAGCTCCCACCACGGCCACCTCCACTGAGCCTTAAGCCGTCAACAGTCCACTTGTCAAAATCTTCTGTTGCCGACGGCCTCAGTGAAGGCGTACAACCCGAGTGGCGACTGTTAGCGATCTCGGGTTCACGCCATGTGGCCTCCCCTTGGTGGTGGGAAGATTAGGGTCCCTCTGGAGCGTTGAATCACGCTGTCAAGGGGTATTAGATTTGGTTTGGTCGAGCACTTAGTCAAAAAAATACTTGAATTAAAATTAAAAATTGCTTTGGGCTTTCCGCGAAATTTTCCTATTTGTAGCGGTTTAAATTAAAAAAATTGAATTTAATCTACTCCTTTAAATGCTACTGCATGTGTTTTGTACATATATTTAATCACTGTATTTGATTGTTGCGTCTGTTTGCTGAAAGGAAATTGAATGGCGCACTATTTGAAAAATTATGTTTATGATAGTGTTTAATCATTTTGCTTTGCGAAGAAGTAGGGCTGTCCCTTACGTTATTGTTTGTTTAATTTGCATATTGACCTATGCGCATCAGTGATTAATTTGGTTGAATTAATTCTGTAGTTGAACATTGATGCTTTTGAAAAATTAGTTGAAATATGAGCATAGGACTACTTGCCTAACAGGCTAGCTAGTTTTGGAGATTATCAGATTGAAATCAGCTGCCGCACTATTTTAGTAAATGATAATATGGTGGGTGGCCTGGCTAGGCCTACTTGTTGAAAATTCATACTAGGGACTATCTGTGCGTTTCGTTTGGCTCTCCACAGACGACTTTCATGTGGAATTTGTGGGTGCGCTCTGCACTGAAGCAACTGTTGGCACAAAATTTGTCTGGGCAGCTTCGTGTAGCGTCGCTGTTGGCAGAGCTGATCCGGTCGGATTGCGGAACTAATCATAGGGGCACAGATAGGTGTTTGAAGGAGGTCGTCGGACTTCTGTCCAGTACAGGACTTAGTAAAGTGCTGCGATGCCCAGGAGGGGCATCCAGTGGAGGCTGACCCTCCGGCTTGCCACATTAGGGCTATCTTTTGAGGCGTTGGTTAGGGTTGCAAGATATGATGGGTTGCCTAAGGTGGCCTAGTTTGGTTGTGAATTCGGTCTTGCAACTTGCCTTCGCGACCTTGTCCCGCTGACCGGTTTGCTCGCGGACCTAAATCCTTATGTCCGGTACGGGGGTTTGTTTACGCCCGAACGCTGATTTCGGGATTGACGTTAGAGGGCGCGCCGCTCGGCGATACCGGTTTGAAATTAGGCCGAGCGTGGCAAGTGGCGCGCGGGTCACAAGCGCGTCAGTCGTCCTTAAGCGGTGCTAACTGTATTCTGTTAGGGAACTCGGAATAATTCGGCGCGGCCAGTAAATGTACGGTCTATCATTGTGACGCGCATTCCTGCTGGAGAGCTTCCCAGGGACTCATTGTGTTTGACTCAGAATCTGCATAGGTGCATTAGGCGATATTAGCTAGTGCGGCCTCTGTATTCTAGAACTCTATATTCTAGAACTAACTGTTGCGACGCGAAACGGTAGTGACCTTTAATAAACTGTAAACTCCGTGTGCGTTTTGTGTGTTAACCTTATAACCCGCGATAGTTAGTGGCTTCTGTAAGTTAGTAAATCGTACGATAGAGTTAATTGACTGTCAACGTGACGAAAGAAGAAAGTGACTGTGGACAACCTCGAAAGGCCCCCTCAAGTTGGAGCGGTGTCGACGCTCGGGCTGCTGCCGACGGCCAAGGTCTAGGTTCAATCATTATCAGTCACACCCAGATACACATCACATCACTTATTTCCCTTTCACTACACAACCACATGTGACCTGACCGACTCCGGAGGGACCAATCGCCTTGGATATAGGTAAGTAAGCTCCGCCTAATTCCTCTGCCGGTCGACTGGCCGTAGTATAGAACGCTCCCCCATATATTTTAGTGTAATTCGAGAGATTCCACGTGGCCACATTGAGGCTCGACCTACGTCTGCTCGGGAAGTCTTCAGCTCATGGGCCCCTGAGGATCTGATCCTTTAAGGGAGCAGCCGTAGGCCGTAACACACGTATAATGTTAATTAATTACATTTAATATTTTATGCTACAATTAAGTTTTCCCACACAATTTATATTGTTTTTGGAATAAATGACTATGCCTATGACTATGACTATTGCTCCACATACAATCAACGTAGCCAGACGGGCTTCCGCAATCCACTTTTCGCCCCTCCAGGGGTCAGAACGTGACTGGTGGCGAATCTAGTCGCCGGTTTTCCTCCAGGGGATTCTTCGCACCCCTGCCCCATTAAAGGGCCGCCGGGAACTCGGGGCCATTTCATAAATGTTTTGCCTCATGGTGCGAAAGTAGAGGGTGGTATTTTTTACGCCGCTACCACACGGCGAGGAGCCGAGTCTGTTCTTTCGACTTTGTCGCTTGTTTAGCACCACCCGAGGGACACGTTTAGGGTGGGCCTAGGATTAGGTGGTCGAAACCTACGGACGCGTGCGACTCATCCCCTTTTTAAGAACCAAGTTTTAATAACAATAACCTCACCTCATCTTTGTTGTGTATCCTAAACATCTTCACAGAAAGCAGACCTTTCTTTATAGGATAAGGTGACAAACAAGCACCCAGCCCACCTGATGGTACGTGGTTGCTCTGACCCATAGGCATCTACATCAATCCTCAATAAAGAATCAAAATGCAGATGCATTGTTACCCTTGAGGACTAAGATGGAATGCCTCTTTTCAAGTAAAAAGGGTCTAAGGTTCTCTACACTCACCATACGAAATACAGCAGTGTTAAGCTGTTATTTTACGCTGGTATTCTGTGAGAACGTGGTCCTTCCCCGATCAAGCCGACCAATTCGTGCTACAACCTTACTACCAATATAACTGCACCATGGCTCTACCTCCCGGAGCGTCGGTGATTTACATCATCTGTATGTACTTTTGAGACTGTTATTACGCCTCAATCTTGTAAACTTCTTTATCTTAAAAAGATAATGCAGGACATTAAGATGTGTCGCATCGGTCCCTTATGATAGGTGTTGCAAAGCACAAGAATAGTCGAAAATATAATTTAATATTAAAATCCGATAATAGATACTTGCTATCATTGCCGTTATCAAAGATTCATAATTTTCGGATTACTTTATCCAACATCACAAAATTTTACTGAGCTTAATATTTCGTAGTACGCAAAAATAAATAAACAGCTTTAAAGGTTTATTTATATTATTTTTGTAATTGTTTATATTACTTTAGTAAATAAACTTAATTACGAAAACTTATTTGTTTAACGGCTACAGGCTGTGTTGATTTGTACTCGATCGGTGATTTATTTGCAATCAGTTTTCAAAATGGACAAATTAAATTACTTTCTCGTTTTAGTTTTTCGTTTAAACCTTTTCGAAAATTGAATATTGCATGATACAAATACGAAGTTCTACACCCACAGAATGTTACATTGATAGTTTAGAAAGAAAGAAAGAAATAGTAGTCGATACTACATACCTTTTTAGCAATGCGTGCAGCAAAGGATTGGAAAAATCTGCCGGCGTCTGTCTTTTCGTCCGATTACAATCTGGAAGACTGCAAAGCAAGATTAGGCTTTTGTTGCGCCAATACAGTGAGATTTATCATATAGGGTTTCATCACTACATACTACTCGGTGAGATTATATTCAAGCACCTATAAACCAGTGTAAAATAAAAAAAATTAAAACAAACATTAACTTAACTAAATTCTAAATGTAATCAAATCTATATAACGATAACCTACATGTATGTACGTATGTATTTTTTTGTTTGGTATAGAAGTATTAAGTATAATTTCTTGTCCTCGAAGATGGTTTCGAGTGCACTTTAGTTTAGTTTGACCTTATTTACAAACAGTAATAATATTTTATTTCACCTTTTTAATCATATTTTTAAATATTTCAATTAAAATAAAAAACAAATATTGAATAATTATTAAAGAAACAAAACAATTTATATTTTTAAGTACACGAGCTAATTTAAATTTAAGATGTTGTTTTACGACGTACTTTGCGATGATCAACCTGAGGAAATAAATATGTCGAGGACATGTTAGTGTAGTTACGAGTATATTGCACTTAAAGCATGAATGGGTCGCCTCGGCCGGGGTAGGACCACGATCTCATGGACGCTTTGCTTCTTTCACGGCAGGATCAGCGTAAAATGGCAGCTTAATGCTGATGCGTTTCGTATGGTTAATGTAGAGAACCAGAGACCCTTTTTAATGGAAACGAGGCATTCCATCTCAGTCCTCAGAGGTGACAACGCATCTGCATTTTGATTCGCAAGCGAAGATAGATGTAGATGTCTATGGACCGCAGCAACCACTTACCGTCAGGTGGACTGTGTGCTCGCTTGTCATCCTTATCCTATAAAAAAAAGACAAAAAGTTAAATTATTTTGGAATTAAAATTTATTATTATTATTTTTTACACTTTACTATTTACATTTATTCATAATTAAAGTTAATTTAGTATTAACAACATAATGATGAAACTCATGGTCTTATATCAGTTTACGGTATAATGCTTATTAGCGATATTTTATTCATATCATTGATCCCATTTAATATTGACTGGCACCATAAAATATATGTAGATATTTCTTTTAAGTTCGAATAGATTCAAAATTTCATAAATGGAGTTCTATAATGATGTATAATACAAATGGAATAAAACTAATTTTACGGATTTTATCGTATCATATCGTTTAATTTTAACTTTTTTAAGTGGGTTCTTTTACGCATCTTTGGATGAAGGTTTAAAAAAAACCTTTATGGGATAGGGGGTAAACGGCCATACGGCTCACCTGATGGTAAATGACTACTACTGCCCATGAACAACTGCAACACCAGGGGAATTACAGGTGCGTTGACGGCCTTTCAGAAATAAGCTCTTTTCTTGAAAGTCCCTAAGTCGTATTTGTTCGGAAAAATCGTCGGTGGTAATCTATTCCACAGAGAGGTCATTCGCGGAAGAAAACTCTTAGTGAAACGTACAGTGGTGGACCGCCAAGCATCTAGATGGTGTGGATGAGTGACAATTTTGCCGTGATGTGCGTTCGTGAAATTGGGCGACTTGGATTAATCCGAACAATTCCTCAGAGCACTTCACGTGGTAGATGCGAAATAAATGCAAAGGGATGGAACATCTCTTCGCAGCGCCAGCGTATTGAGACAAACGGAAAGGACTCGGTTGATGACGGTTCGAGCCACTCTGCGCTGGATGCGGTCAAGTAGAAGGAGCTGGCACTGGTAAGCCTCAGGTAAGGAACAGTATTTCATGGGAGGCGCCTGCGTACTGTGCCTTGTAAAGTTGCAGGTGGTGTGCCGGCACAAAATACTGTCCCGCTCCGCTGAAGCACGCCAAGATTTATAGAGGACAATTGGGCCTTTTCTTCCAAGTCAAGAAACTGCACGTCACTCGATATGTCAACCCCGAGGATTCCAATACTAGCTGGAGCAATAAGAGGAGTGCCTTGAAACTGAGGAGATACGACAATGGGGTTCTTAAAAGTTCAGACACAAGTTTGTTTTTGTACTCGACGACGTTTTCCGGAGAAATATTGGTACGGCCGGTGTATGGAGCATCGTCAGTGCTGTCATCCGCATAACAATGAATGTTACCTAAATGCAACATATCATTGATATTGTGTGACGCCTTATAATTATTATTAATAAATTATAATTAAATTAAATATAAATACATTTTAAAATTTGGTGGTGCTCACGGATAGCTTTTTATGGTCAGTGTGCCTATTGTTACCTAACCCGTGTGACGTACATTTACTGTGGCTGGATTTGATCTTATTCTGTATGGTGTTTAAACGCATTGCGCTGCGCGACTTTGGTCGTTGTTTATGCTTACGCACTACCAAGGGGCCAAGTCCTCTTTTATTACTTGGCCAGTTATTTTGCTGTGGACTACGGTCCAGTTCCCAACTTAACGTTCCCTTCGGAGGGGGTGCATTGATTGGTTGGCGCTCACCGTACACGGCGTGTGTGGAGCCGTGTGCCACCCCATATTTTTTTTAAATGTTGGAGAGCGATTCCCTTGTATTTGGTATTTGATATAAATATTGTGAGACTTTTCCGAGCGGGAATGGATTACTTAATGAAGAATTAACTGTAGTGAACCAGATACAAGTGGAACAGGGACAAATTATTGTTATTAAATTTTTGAGCTTTGTCTTCCTGAACGGGGTTCTCAGCTGATAATATGCTACCAACAGCTTTCTGCTGCACTAGTGAATATTTATTCTTCAAGAGATACCTAATACAACTATGTTACTAAATAAATAACGTAAATAAGGGTCCTAACTAAGACGATCAAGCCATAAATTTATTAAACGGCCTATATTTAAACCTTTAGAATAATCAATACATGGTTAATATACTAGTCACGTAACTTTGATATATTTATATATCTTATAGATATAAATTCTAAATGAAGACAAAAATAACTAGAGAGGGGTTGGGTGGGAGTGTTACAATATGCAGAAGAAATAGCGTTGGTGATAGCACGCAGCCTTGTAGAACACCAGCGTTAATAGGCTTGTAATCGGAGCATGCACCGTCTACTACGACCTTTATGTTCTGATCAGCCAAAACACTGGTAAACTAATTGTACAATTTCTCGGGAAGCCCATAGGAAGGACGCTTCGGCAGACTCGCTTTGTGTCAGACCCGATTGAAGGCCTTCGTTATATCCAAACTAACCGCCAAAGCCTCCCCCTTGGACTCAACCGGCTGCACCTATTTGTGTGTTAGGTAAACAAGAAGATCGCCAGCTGATTGGCCCCGTCGGAAACCGAACTGGCGATCACTAATTAGCTGATAATCCTCAAGGTACCGCATGAGCGCAGTTAATAATAAAAAAAAGTTGCAGCCTATTTACGTCCCACTGCTGGACACAAGCCTCTTCTCATTTCTCAGAGGGTTTTAGGCCAAGGAAATGTCCGTCGCGCCCCAATGCGTGTTGGTGCACTTCACATATCTTCGAAATATTTTTTTCTCATTTCTCAGACGTGCAGGTTTCCTCACGATGTTTTCCTTTAGCGCCGAGCACGTGGTAAATCAGTACCTACTTAAAATTACAATTAACAATTTAATTGGTGCCGGCGGGAATCGAACTCGGGTTACACGCGTACTGTAAAGCTTACAGCGAACGCTAACCATCTGAGCTACCACGGCTCGTCAATAATGGACTCCATTATTTTGGAGAACAAGGAGGTGATGGCAATAAGCTTGTAGTTCAACGGATCAGAGCAGTTAACTTTTTTAGGGAACGTTTGCATGAAAGATGTCTTCCATGAATTCGAAACAACGTTTAGAGAGTAGGAGTACAGGAAATAACGCGTAGAACCAGTGCCAACTCTAGAACAAACCTCCTCAGCATAATTGGCGGAATTCCATCAGGCCCACTCGACTTGTGGATGTCCAGGGAGAGGAGTGCTTTGCGTACTGAGCACTGTGTGAATCGCACATCAGACATAGAGGACTCAAAATGCGGGACGGTCGGCGGTGTGTTCCTCCCATCATCGAGAGTCTATTTGGACGCAAAAAGGTCTAAAGGGTCGGCTTTCTCTTTTGCGGCGTAGGCCAGTGAGTCATCCCTCCCTGTGCAGAGATGGTAGTGATGGCTTGCAGAAATTCCCTTGGACAGCCTTGGCGAGAGACCAGAATGCACGGATTCCCGAAGGAAGGTGGACTAATTTTTTGCCAATTCTGCCAATGTGCTCATGCTTTGCCTTGGCAGTAACTCTTTTGAAGGACCTGAAGGCAAAGTTATACTTCTTTTTAAACATGCTGGTGTTTACATCCCGAGTTGCCGAAGCCGCAGCCCAGGCTTGATAACACTCCTGCTTACTGCGTAATGAAGTCTTACAGGAACGACCAAACCAAGGCTGAGATCTGCCTCCGATGGGTACCACAGATGATGGAATAAATAGTTCCATTCCCTGTAGCACCACATCAGTGACAGAGTCAGCAACAGCGCTGGGATCATCCGGCGAGAAACAAACCCGCCCCCATGGGAAGGATGCAAAGAAAAATCGCATTTCGTCCCAATCCGCCGACCTGTAATGCCAAACACGGCGGCAACCTGCAAAACGCAACCGGGGGGGGGGGGGGGGGGAGCGTGAGTGGCACCATACTCTGGATCAGACAATGGTCTGAAGAGCAGAGAATGGCGTCGACGGAAACCTGATGTCCGTCCGAATGAGAGGTCAGCAAAAGGTCCAACAGGGGAGGTGTATGATTCACCACATCTGTAATCCGCGTCGGTGAAGTAACCAGTTGTGTCAGACCATATGTCTTGGCATATGGTCTGCCACAACTGGCAAAATCATAAACAGATCTCCCCGCATGATCGGTTACACGTGAACCAAGTCATTCGCGTAACTAAAGTGCATCAGTTTTCTTTTGAGTAAATATTTAAGTAGAAGTTGGCATATAATATTAATGTCCTCCAGACCGAATTTCGGTCACGGTGGCCAGTCTTAACGGAGACTAGCCATCTGCGCAGGAAACGATTATAGTGTACACGTGTATCATCATATCATTATCATAACTCATAAACTGATGGATGGCAAACTGATACGACTGAAGAGAGATGAAGCGCAGGACTAACAGTTTACGTGCTTTCCGAGGCACGGGGTTGAAACACCGGCAACTTCTTGACTCCGACCTAGTACTGAGAAATTCTTGACAGAAACACCTAACAACTGACTTTGGCTGACTGATTGAAACCTCTCATGATCAGAAAATGCATATACGGCCACTAGACCAAATAAGCAGTCATTACTGAAGCTGGAATTATGTAAACGTTCAACGAGATATTTTAGAAATTTGTGTCTTAATAAGACAAAAACCGCACAGTAATATCATTTCCTTTTTTAAATAAAACTAATTTTACGGATTTTATCGCGTATATTAACTTATTTTTAACTTATTTTTATATTCCCGACGTTTCGGGTGCTTTCCAGCACCCGTGGTCACGGGGGACTGAGTTGTTTGACGTCCTACTGTCATAGTTAGCCCGGCTACCTTCAGTTTTTTAATATTAATTTTCGGTTCGATTTACGCAGAATGAGCTTACAGTATCTTGAAGTCTAGCAGTGGTATACTTGGGTTTGGATTTGATTTTATTAATTATGGGATCCCAAGCAGATGGCAGAACCCATCCATCTTCTCTATTGAAATTAGGATGTTTTTTAATTTCAATAGCCTCGCGAATCATCCTTGGGAGGAATCGGTGTTCTTTTGCGAGGATTTGTGGTCTATCAAATCTAATGTAATGACGGGGACGATCCTGAACATGTTCACAAACTGCAGACTTCCCGATACGTCGGTGCTTCACGTCAGCTATATGTTCTTTAACGCGGGTTTTAATAGATCTTTTTGTTTGTCCTATGTACGAGAGACCACATTCACAATCCAGCTTGTACACTCCTGCATCTTGTAGAGGGATATGACACTTGACGGATGGTAAAAATTGACCAATCTTCTTCAGCGGCTTGAAGTACGTTTTAATGGAAGCTCGCTTCAAGATGTAGCCAACCTTGTCTGTGACTCCTCTGACATAGGGTAGTACAGCAGGCACACGCTCGACTGTGGCTGGCTTCACTCGGTCACTGTGACGTAGGCGCGGGACCCGAAGCTTGTTGTCTTGCAGTACTTGCTCGACGTGCTGAAGCTCGGCGGCCAGATGTTTTCTGTCACAGATCCCTCGTGCTCTCTGAAACAAAGATTTTCCCACGGTAGCTAACTGTGAAGGATGATGGTGAGATTCACCATTTAAATATCGGTTGGTATGGGTATTTTTTCTGTACACAGTATGACCAATAGTGTTATCAGGATTTCGGATGACTAAAACATCTAGAAAAGCTAAAGTATTGTTTGCCTCTAACTCCATTGTGAATTGTATTTTAGGGTTTATGGAATTAAGGTGGTTTAAAAATGCCAATATTCCATAAACCCTAAAATACAATTCACAATGGAGTTAGAGGCAAACAATACTTTAGCTTTTCTAGATGTTTTAGTCATCCGAAATCCTGATAACACTATTGGTCATACTGTGTACAGAAAAAATACCCATACCAACCGATATTTAAATGGTGAATCTCACCATCATCCTTCACAGTTAGCTACCGTGGGAAAATCTTTGTTTCAGAGAGCACGAGGGATCTGTGACAGAAAACATCTGGCCGCCGAGCTTCAGCACGTCGAGCAAGTACTGCAAGACAACAAGCTTCGGGTCCCGCGCCTACGTCACAGTGACCGAGTGAAGCCAGCCACAGTCGAGCGTGTGCCTGCTGTACTACCCTATGTCAGAGGAGTCACAGACAAGGTTGGCTACATCTTGAAGCGAGCTTCCATTAAAACGTACTTCAAGCCGCTGAAGAAGATTGGTCAATTTTTACCATCCGTCAAGTGTCATATCCCTCTACAAGATGCAGGAGTGTACAAGCTGGATTGTGAATGTGGTCTCTCGTACATAGGACAAACAAAAAGATCTATTAAAACCCGCGTTAAAGAACATATAGCTGACGTGAAGCACCGACGTATCGGGAAGTCTGCAGTTTGTGAACATGTTCAGGATCGTCCCCGTCATTACATTAGATTTGATAGACCACAAATCCTCGCAAAAGAACACCGATTCCTCCCAAGGATGATTCGCGAGGCTATTGAAATTAAAAAACATCCTAATTTCAATAGAGAAGATGGATGGGTTCTGCCATCTGCTTGGGATCCCATAATTAATAAAATCAAATCCAAACCCAAGTATACCACTGCTAGACTTCAAGATACTGTAAGCTCATTCTGCGTAAATCGAACCGAAAATTAATATTAAAAAACTGAAGGTAGCCGGGCTAACTATGACAGTAGGACGTCAAACAACTCAGTCCCCCGTGACCACGGGTGCTGGAAAGCACCCGAAACGTCGGGAATATAAAAATAAGTTAAAAATAAGTTAATATACGCGATAAAATCCGTAAAATTAGTTTTATTTAAAAATGTGTAGTGTTCGCGTAAATATAAGAAATCATTAATATCATTTCCTGTAAAAAATGTGAGATACTTTTTACTAGGGGAAAGTAAAATTTAATCACACGACAAAGAACGTGAAGGCGTTTCCGTTTCTACGCTTGAGGAGATGGTAATAGAAAGAAATAATAATATAGAAAATGAAACGGTATTTTATCTTAAGGTGGTTAACTAAACATGAATTTATTTCCGCCGCGGGTTTTTGTCTCCTTGTACAAATTACAATTTTTAAAATGACTCCACGATACAGGAGATGCTCGTAGTGTGGGGGTAATGTTTTAAAAAAAAGTCTTAGGATGTAGGAAATGATACTTGATGATCTAGTAGAAGTTGGGAAACGTCATATTATTGAGTAACACTAATTTTACGAAAAATATTAACGCATATATTTTTAACTTAATATCGTTGAAATCCCGAAGTGTCAACTTCGTATTGCAATTGCTGCCAATGGTTAATGGAGTACTAGATTATTCCACACCTTGATGTCAATTTAACCTGTGATTTCTTCAGTTTTAAACATTTTTGGGTTTATATCTACGTTAAATTTCTAGCGATTATATTATTTTCAATTTACTATAGAATTTAAAATCAAGTGATTTAAAGTTTTTTAAGATAAAAAAAAACATAAACACTCACACCTGTCACCCAGAGGGGTAGGCAGAGACTATGGACTTCCATTTGGCACGATGCTGACAACCTCTCTCTCTTCCTTCACATCCATATACCTACGCATACACACTCGTCGGTTAAAGGTACACTTGATATGGCCCATTTTCAATATATCGCCAGTTTGGTCAATAAACTTTCACCTAGGGCGTTCCTTCCCGACTCCGCCGTTCACCTCTGCAACATAAATTTGCTTTGTCACTCTTTCTTCATTCATTCTTTCTACATGACCAAACCACCGAAGCATTCCTTTCTTAATCCTGGTCAAAACATCATCTTGCAAACCACACTATTCTCTTATCACATAATTTCTCACTCTGTCATTTAGATTCATCCTTAACATACTCCTTAACGACCGCATTTCTACAGCATTTATTCTAGGCTCGTGCTTATTCTTCCACACCCAACTTTCACTACCATACATTAAAGTAGGGACTAAAACAGCATTGTGAACACAGCCCTGTCTGACCCCTTTATGGATGCCAAACCAGTCCGAGTAGGCCCCGTTGATCCTGACACAAGCACTAGAGTCCCTATACAGAGACTTCAATGCCTGTATCAACCCAGCGCTCAATCCAAATGAGGTCAGTGTTTGCCATAACACACCCCTATCCACTCTGTCATAAGCCTCCAAATCCGTGAACGCACAAAAAACTTTTTGGTTTTTGGCCAAAAATTTCTCCGTGAACATGCGCATGGAAAAGATCTGATCTGTATATTCCATTCCCTTTCTAAATCCCGCTTGCACATCCCAAATTTTTCCATCAGATTCTTTCATAACTCTTTCAATCAGTACCTTAGCATTCAGTTTTCCCACGATGCTAAGAAGGCTGATACAACGGTAGTTTTTACTGTCCTGCTGTGATCCTTTTCCCTTATATATTGGGACTATTACGGCTTTGTACCAGTCTACCGGTACCCGCTTCAGTTTCCAACATAAATTAAACAAGGTGCACAACAGGTCTGCCACTACTCCTTCTCCAGCCCTTAGCATTTCGAGAGATACTCTATCATATCCGGCTGCCTTACCTGCTTTCATACTTTTAATTTCTTTCACTATTTCATCTATACTTACGTCTCTATCTATTTCCTCTTCTTTCGGAATTTCTATTTCATTTAATTCAAACGTCTCATCACTCATAAACATGCTTTCAAAGTATTCCTTCCATCTCCTTAAACTCAAAACTTCGTCATTCAGAATACAGCCATTCTGGTCTCGTATAGCATTCGTTCTAGGCTGTTTTGAATGTCCCCTGGCAGTTCTTACGAGTTTCCAGAGCATTTTAATTTTTGCTTGGAAGTTTTTCGATATTCTTCTATCATTCTTATCCGTTCTATCTTGCTTTTTCCTTTCAACTACTTCCTTAACTCTCTTATTTAGATGTCTAAAGACTGCCTTTTTCCTTTCAATATCATTATATTATATATTATTATATATTATATCATTATTCAATATCATTCATACCGTTAGAACTACTAGCCTTGGTTGCAAGTAAATCTAGCCATGCTTTCTTTTTTGCTTCAACTTCCATCCGTACCTCATCATCCAACCATAACGTGTTATTTTTCCTTTCATTCGTTTTCTCACTTACACCACATACTTCGGTAGCTGCATCCACCAAACCTTTCTTGAAATTATACCATACTGTCTCCAAGTCTAAATCATTCATACACAATTCAGTCATACCGCTTATATTTTCTCTCCATCTACATTTGAACTTCTCTGTCACACCTTCATCTTGTAACCTCTCTGTTCTTATACGCTGTAACGCAGTAGTAGACACAGATGTCCGATGCCTCCAACGTCTGAAAAGACCATTAATTCGGCATAAGACCAAGTAATGGTCCGTACCAACGTTAGACTCCAGGTAAACCCTTGTATCAACCACCGCGCTTCTCATTCTTTTATCAACAATTATGAAACCTATCATGCTTCTATCATCACCTCTTTCCCATGTATACGTGTGAATCTTCTTATGACGAAAGAAAGTGTTCGTCACAAAAATATTATTTTCCACACATACCGTGAGGAGGCTTTCACCATTCTCATTTAGACTTTCATCACCAAACGTTTCCAATATCCTTTCATAACCAAGCCTCCGAACCCCAACCCTTCCATTAAAATCTCTTAATATCACAATATTTTCATCCACGGTGGTAGAGCCACGCAGCAGTTTTTGCTGTTGCACGTATGGGCCGCCTCGAGCCGGGTTGGTACCACGACCTCACGGAATACCGGCGTGAAGTAGAAGCTCTGCTTCTGCGTTTCGTCTGGTGAGAGCAGGTGGCCGGAGGCCCAATTCCCCCCCCCTCCCATCAACATGGTAGCGGAATTACACAATAGACTACCCCAGGAGGGTACCAGCACCACTGGAGAATCCCTCGCTGAGCATCCACGACCATGTTATTCCAATCCTGAACGTGGGTGCTCAGGCTGCCTCGCCTATTCTGGGGGGGGGGGGGGGGCAAAATTCCGCTCAAAAACATAACTGCTCGGGGCAAACTGAGCAGAAATACCAAGGCGACCACTGCCACGCTAACCGTGAATTTCTGCAACATCAGGGGACTTCACTCTAACCTAAACGCCGTCCACTACCATCTCGAGACGGCGAAGCCGGCCTTGCTCTTTCTGACCGAGACGCAGGTTTCCTCTCTGGCTGATATTTCGTATCTCTCCTACCCGGAGTACAAATTGCAGCACTCCTTTGTGCCTCGGGCTGGAGTTTGCGTGTATGTCAGAGAGGACATCTGTTCTCGACGCCTCGGCAGTCTTGAAGGTTCGGACCTGTCCATCCTTTAGTTACGCGTAGACAGCGACGACCATCCGCGAGTCTACGGGTGCCTCTATAGGGCCCATAGCGGTAATGCCGAAACAGACCGACTTATCGACCACGTCCAAATGGCTACAGATTCCATGCTACAACAGGTCCCATCTGCAGAGATCGTGATCCTTGGCGATTTTAACGCCCACCACGCTGAATCACATCACCACGCTCGGTTCACGTTTAACCGATCATGCAGGGAGATCTGTTTATGACTTTGCCTTGGCATATGGTCTGAAACAACTGCTTACTTCGCCTACGCGGATTCCAGATGTGGAGGATCATACACCTTCCCTGTTGGACCTTCTGCTGACCTCTCATCCGGACGGATATCAGGTTTCCGTCGATGCCCCTCTCGGCTCTTCGGACCATTGTCTGATCCGGAGTGTGGTGCCACTCACGCTCCCCCCCCCCCGGTTGCGTTTTGCAGGTTGCCACCGTGTTTGGCATTACAGGTCGGCGGATTGGGACGGAATGCGGTCTTTCTTTGCTTCCTACCCATGGGGCGGGTTTGCTTCTCGCCGGATGATCCCAGCGCTGTTGCTGACTCTGTCACTGATGTGGTGCTACAGGGAATGGAACTATTTATTCCATCATCTGTGGTACCCATCGGAGGCAGATCTCAGCCTTGGTTTGGTCGCTCCTGTAAGACTGCATTACGCAGTAAGCAGGAGTGTTATCAAGCCTGGGCTGCGGCTTCGGTGACTCGGGATGTAAACACCAGCACACTTAAAAAGAAGTATAACTTCGCCTCCAGGTCCTTCAAAAGAGTTATTGCCAAGGCAAAGTCAGAGCACATAGGCAGAATTGGCGAGAAACTAGTTCGCCTTCCTTCGTGAAACCGTGCATTCTGGTCTCTCGCCAAGGCTGTCCAAGGGAATTTCTGTAAGCCATCACTACCATCTTTGCACAGGGAGGACGACTCACTGGCCCAAGACGCAAAAGACAAAGCCGACCTTTTAGGCCCCCTCTTTGCATCCAACTCGACTCTTGATGACGAGGGGAAAACACCGCCGACCATTCCGCGGTGTGAGTGCTCCATGCCGGATGTGCTGTTCTCACA
The DNA here is from genome assembly GCA_963668995.1 of Parnassius mnemosyne. Classification (NCBI taxonomy): domain Eukaryota; kingdom Metazoa; phylum Arthropoda; class Insecta; order Lepidoptera; family Papilionidae; genus Parnassius; species Parnassius mnemosyne. The sequence goes on from CAVLGL010000091.1 coordinate 14,895,490, forward strand.
GCGCTCGGTTCGCAAAGCACTTCTCTCCTTGGACATCCAGAAGTCGTGTGGGCCTGACGGAATCCCCCCAATTGTGCTGAGGACGTGTGCTGCGGAGTTGGCACCGGTCCTAACGCGCTTTTCCGGTACTCCTTCTCCCAAGGCATAGGCCCGAACTCATGGAAGATAGCTTTTGTCCACCCGATCCCTAAAAAAGGCGACCGCTCAGACCCGTCCAACTATAGACCTATCGCGATCACCTCCTTGTGCTCCGAAATAATGGAATCCATTATTAACTGCCAGGTCATCCGGTACCTTGAGGATCACCAGCTGATTAGTGAACGCCAATACGGTTTTCGTCGGGGTCGATCAGCTGGTGATCTTCTGGTCTACCTGACCCATAGATGGGCGGAGGCAGTAGAGTCCAAGGGGGAGCCGTTAGTCTGGACATTGCGATGGCCTTCGATCGGGTTTGGCACAAAGCGCTTCTTTTGAAGCTTCCTTCCTATGGGCTTCCCGAGAAATTGTGCAACTGGATCACCAGCTTCCTTGCAGATCGGAGCATCAAGGTCGTTGCAGACGGTGCATGTTCTGACTACAAGCCTATTAACGCTGGTGTTCCACAAGGCTGTGTGCTATCACCAACGCTGTTTCTTCTACATATCAATGATATGTTGCTAACTGGTAACATTCATTGCTATGCGGATGACAGCACTGGTGATGCTCTATACAACGGCCGTGCCAATGTTTCCCGGGAAAACGTCGCCAAGTACCGGAACAAACCTGTGTCTGAAGTCGAGTCTTTGCTGAACAAAGTCTCGGATTGGGGCCGACTAAATCTTGTCCAGTTCAATCCCCAGAAGACACAAATTTGCGCGTTTACCGCTAAAAAGAACCCCTTTGTCGTATCTCCTCAGTTTCAAGGCACTCCCCTTGTTGCCTCAGCCAGTATCGGTAGTGCTCTGAGGAATTGTTCGGATTAATCCCAGCCGCCAAATTTCACGAACGCACATCGCGGCAGAACTCCCGATACCATCCACACCATCTGGATGATTGGCGGTCCACCACTGTGCGATTTAGAAGATGTTTTCTTCCTCGCACGACTTCCTTGGGGAATTGATTACCATCAGCGATTTTTCCGAACCGATACGACTTAGAGACCTTCAAGAAAAGAGCGTACTCCTTTTTAAAAGGCCGGCAACGCATCTGCAATTCCCTCCCTGGTGTTGCAGTTGTTCATGGGCGGCGGTAGTCACTTACCACCAGGTGAGCCGCATGCTAGTTGGCCCCTCTCCTATAAAAAAAAAAACCAACTCCCAAAACTGTTCTCGCATATAAGTGGGCTTAGACATGTCTGGGGCATAGACCCCTAGAACAAACAATATCTTTAAGCCCACTTTTATTCGTATCCATAGTAGTCTCGGGCTATAGATAAGAATGTCACGTCGTTTCGTTTCGTCTCATTTACACATAACACATCTTTTCCTCTATTCGCATACTTCATCCATCTTATCATTCATTGTATAATAAATGTAATATATATAATGTAAAAAAGCGTTTATTCTACAAAAAAGAGCAATTAGAATAATATCTCGTATACACCAGAGGCAATCATGTAGAGAACATTTATTAAATTGTAGACATTTTTAGTAAACACGTATAGTGTTAATTAATTACATATAATATTTTATGCTACAATTAAGTTTTCCGACACAATTTATATTGTTTTTGGAATAAAGGACTATGACTATGACTATGACTATTGCTCCACATACATTCAACGTAGCCAGACGGGCTTCCGCAATCCACTTTTCGCTCCTCCAGGGGACAGAATTGTGGCGAATCTCGTCGCCGGTTTTCCTCCAGGGGATTCTTCGCACCCCTGCCCCATTAAAGGGGCGCCGGGAACTCGGGACCATTTCATAAATGTTTTGCCTCATGGTGCGAAAGTAGAGGGTGGTATTTTTTACGCCGCTTCCACACGGCGAGGAGCCGAGTCTGTTCTTTCGACTTTGTCGCTTGTTTAGCACCACCCGGGGGACACGTGTAGGGTGGGCCTAGGATTAGGTGGTCGAAACCTACGGACGCGAGCGACTCATCCCCTTTTTAAGAACCAAGTTTTAATTACAATAACTTCACCTCATCTTTGTTGTGTATCCTAAACATGTTCACAGAAAGCAGACCTTTTTTATAGGATAAGGTGACAAACAAGCACCCAGCCCACCTGATGGTACGTGGTTGCTCTGACCCATAGGCATCTACATCAATCCTCAATAAAGAATCAAAATGCAGATGCATTGTCACCCTTGAGGAATAAGATGGAATGCCTCTTTTCAAGTAAAAAGGATCTAAGGTTCTCTACACTCACCATACGAAATACGGCAGTATTAAGCTGTTATTTTACGCTGGTATTCTGTGAGAACGTGGTCCTTCCCCGATTAAGCCGACCAATTCGTGCTAGAACTATACTACCAATATAACTGCAGCATGGCTCTACCTCCTGGAGCATCGGTGTTTTACATCATCTGTATGTACTTTTGAGACTGTTATTACGCCTCAATCTTGTAAACTTCTTTATCTTAAAAAGATAATGCAGGACATTAAGATGTGTCGCACCGGTCCCTTATGATAGGTGTTGCAAAGCACAAGAATAGTCGAAAATATAATTTAATATTAAAATCCGATAATAGATACTTGCTAACATTGCCGTTATCAAAAATTCATAATTTTCGGATTACTTTATCCAACATCACAAAAATTTACTGAGCATAATATTTCGTAGTACGCAAAAATAAATAAACAGCTTTAAAGGTTTATTTATATTATTTTTGTGATTGTTTATATTACTTTAGCAAATAAACTTAATAACGAAAACTTATTTGTTTAACGGCTACAGGCTGTGTTGATTTGTACTCGATCGGTGATTTATTTGCAATCAGTTTTCGAAATGGACAAATTAAATTACTTTCTCGTTTTAGTTTTTCGTTTAAACCTTTTCGAAACATGAATATTGCATGATACAAATACGAAGTTCTACACCCACAGAATGTTACATTGATAGTTTAGAAAGAAAGAAAGAAATAGTAGTCGATACTACATACCTTTTTAGCAATGCGTGCAGCAAAGGATTGGAAAAATCTGCCGGCATCTGTCTTTTCGTCCGATTACAATCTGGAAGACTGCAAAGCAAGATTAGGCTTTTGTTGCGCCAATACAGTGAGATTATCATATAGGGCTTCATCACAACATACTACTCGGTGAGATTATATTCAAGCACCTATAAACCAGAGTAAAATAAAAAAAAAAATTAAAACAAAAATTAACTTAACTAAATTCTAAATGTGATCAAATCTATATAACGATAACCTACATGTATGTACGTATGTGTTTTTTTGTTTGGTATAAAAGTATAAAGTATAATTTCTTGTCCTCGAAGCTGGTTTCGAGTGCACTTTAGTTTAGTTTGACCTAATTTACAAACAGTAATAATATCTTATTTCACCTTTTTAATCATATTTTTAAATATTTCAATTGAAATAAAAAACAAATATTGAATAATGATTAAAGAAACAAAATAATTTATATTTTTAAGTACATGAGTTAATTTAAATTTAACATGCTGTTTTACGACGTACTTTGCGATGATCAACCTGAGGAAATAAATATGTCGAGGACATGTTAGTGTAGTTACGAGTATATTGCACTTACAGCATGAATTTTTTTTTTATAGGATAAGGGTGACAAACGAGCACACAGTCCACCTGATGGTAAGTGGTCGCTGTGGCCCATAGTCATCTACATCTATCTTCGATTAAGAGTCAAAATGCAGATGCGTTGTCACCCGTGAGGACTAAGATGGAATGCCTCGTTTCCAGTAAAAAGGGTCGCCTCGGCCGGGGTAGGACCACGATCTCATGGACGCTCTGCTTCTTTCACGGCAGGACCAGCATAAAATGGCAGCTTAATGCTGATGCGTTTCGTATGGTGAATGTAGAGAACCAGAGACCCTTTTTAATGGAAACGAGGCATTCCATCTCAGCGTCAGAGGTGACAACGCATCTGCATTTTGATTCTGAATTGAGGAAAAATGTAGATGTCTATGGGCGTCCACTTACCATCAGGTGAACTGTGTGCTCCTTTCTCACCCTTATTCTATAAAAAAAATACACGCTTTAGATCGCACGGCAGATTCTACTAATCTCCAAAACGCTCTTGAAAGGAGGCTTGTGCCCAATATTGGAACGTATATAGGCTGTCACTTTATGATAATGCAAGGATATATGTCATTTCATTAAATTTGTATGTAACTAAGTATCTAAAATTTCTGAATAAGCAATGATGATTAATTACATAAAAGATCCTTAAATAAAGTTACAAAAACATCAGCTTAGTTATTCGTAAGTCTATTCGATCCCCAAGCAAGAAAATTCTTTCTGAATGTAAAGGGTTAAACCCGTGATTCTCAAGAGATTAGTGATGTGCAAAAGTCTTAATTTCAAAGTATTTGAGTTGTTAATGCGTAATATCTTCAATACAATAAAGTAAAGATCTTTGAAGTATAAGTACTCGTATTAATTGGTATTGATTTAGTAGTTAAATCGTTCATATATTTGTCGAAAACATATTATTGAGATTAGACCTGGACAATGGACATGTAGTAGATTAAAACTTGTTTTTTTAATGCGGATATTATCGCATTCAATTATCCTATTTTTATATTCCCTACGAAGATGGTGTGGGATTATAGTGTTTGTCTCTTCTTCGGAAAAAAATTTGTTACCGTATTAAACTTTAACTTTATAACGTTTCCTACAAATGATTTCTTATATTTACGCGAACACTACACATTGAATAAAACTATTTTTTTACGGATTTTATCGCGTTTAATTTACTTATTTTATTTTATATTCCCGACGTTTCGGTTGCTTTCCAGTCCCCCGTGACCACGGTTGCTGGAAAGCAACCGAAACGTCGGGAATATAAAATAAAATAAGTAAATTAAACGCGATAAAATCCGTAAAAAAAAAAAATAGTTTTATTCAATGTTTCCTACAAATTATTGTTTGGTTGTAGGTTGAGTGACATAGGTATTCATATCAATATAAAGGTTATATTTTAATAATATGTAGGAGTATTTAACCTGAATTTAATATAAAATAATTTTGCAATGGACATTTACAATGTATGTACATATATTTTCTAGATTTGTAACTTTTTATCGCCTCTTACTACCCTCACGGGATGACGTGGGGTAGTGGATACTACACTTATCTTCACGCACAATCCCTGACGGGGTAGCCAGAGAGAACAGATCGCCAAGTGTCACGATCCTTACAAACCTCTTTCGCTTCTTTCAGATTCATTATCTTCTTCATGCATGCACGTCTAGGTATCCGAGTACTCTTGACCCTACCCTCTTCGAGCAATTTGCTCACATGGTCTTCGAAAGTTAGTCTCGGTCTACCTCGACACCTTTTAATATTAACTTTCGCGCTATATATTTTCTTCACCATTCGGTCTTCACTCATTCGCTCAACGTGCCCAAACCACCGAAGCACGCCCTTATCAATTTTTGTGATAAGGTCATCTTTCAAACCTGCCATATTGCGAATCTCTTCGTTTCGCTTTCGGTCGGCCATAGTAACGCCGATCATTTTACGAAGAGATCGCATCTCCACTGCATTCAACTTACTTTTATGCTTCTTCTGGCATACCCAGGTTTCGCTGCCATATAACAAAGTCGGTACCAACACTGCGTTATGTATTGCAAGGCGTGCACTCTTCGCTACGCCTTGCCTTTTGACTAACGCAGTCAGGGCACCATTGACTTTGTTCATGGCAGCGACACGCCTGTCCACATCTAAATCACATCTTCCATCCCGGCTAAAAGCACTCCCCAAGTATACAATTTCATTTACCTGTTCTAGGCATTCCTGATTTACCCATATTTCACACTTCGTTCTCTCTTCGTCCCTTTCAAATACCAGAACCTTAGTTTTATTAGCATTCAAACGGAGACCTTTAATTTCACATTCCTCTTTCATACACGTGACTAATGCCTGCAGTTCTGCCTCTGATGGTGCAATAAGCACTGCATCATCAGCATACAGCAGACAATTTACTTTTATGTCACCCAATTTCACACCCAAACAGCTATCTTTCAGCTTTTGTAAACAGCTGTCGAGATACAGTATGAACAGCCAGGAAGACATGACACAACCCTGTTTTACGCCCGTTTGGACGCTAAACATGGGTGACAGGTCATGCCCTACCCGCACACAGGCTTTACAGTCACAGTAAAGAGACTGCACAGCCCTTAGCAATCGGCCATCCACACCATACCCCGGCAACAGTTCCCACATTTTCTTCCTTACAACCTTATCAAATGCTTTCTCAAGATCCACAAAAGCACAGAAAATCTTCTGGTTAACAGCCAGAAGCTTTTCCGTGATCATACGGAGAGAAAACATTTGATCCGTGCATCCTCTTCCAGGTCTAAATCCGCATTGTGCCTCCCATAGAAATCTTTCCGATTTCTCTTGCATCCTACGTGTCAAAACCTTCGAGTAAACTTTACTTGCTAAACTGGTCAAGCTGATCGCCCGATAGCACCCGCAGTCAAAATGTGAACCTTTACCTTTATATAAAGGCACAATGACTGCGGATCGCCAATCATCCGGGACATCCCCCGTCCGCCAGCACAAATTGCACAGCAGATGAAAGCTGTCCCAGACGCGAGGCCCACCATACTTGACCATTTCAGCAGTAACTCTGTCTAGTCCCGCAGCCTTACCACATTTCAAACTTCGAATCGCACGTTCAATCTCTTTCATACTGATGACCTCAGTGTCATCGAGGTCCGGGTCTGGCGTGCCAGTCACAGCGTCATCCCCGGATCCCTCACTAAGATCATCACACGCATACATTTCTCTATAAAATTCGCTCCATCGCTGCATGACGTCCGATTTTTCTGAGAGGACGTCATTAGTTCTCGAAAGCACTTTGTTCATTCTTAAGGCCGTCGCACCACTTCGGGTCCTTCCAACCTCTTTCCAGAAGAGTTTGGAGTTCTCCTTAAAGTTGTGCGACAACCTTTCATCCGCTTCCATTCTACACCTTTCACGCACTTCCTCAATCAATGCTTTCGTGTGAACTTTCTGCAGCTTATATCTTTCTTTCATCTTCTCTCTCATATCCTTATCATTACTAGAGGCCAAGTAGTCTAACCATGCTTTCTTCTTCTTCTTTACAGCTTCTTTCACTTCATCATTCCACCATGCATCTCTTCTTTTACTACTGCCTCTTTTTATTGTTCCACACACTTCTTCCGCTGCACTTACCATTCCATCCCTAAGGTTCTGCCATATTCTTTCTACACATTCGTTTCTGCCATCGATGGTGTCAAGCTTTTCGGCTACCCTCGCATGATATTTGTCCCTAGTATCCGCTTCCTGAAGCTTCCAGCTTCGGATGCGACAGACCGACTGTGGTTCTGTCACTGTCGTCCGGTAGCGCCAACCCGCGAACAGACCCCTAAATCTAGTAATCACTAGATAGTGATCCGTTCCCAGGTCAGCACCCCTGAACACTCGCGTATCCATAACCTGTTTTCGCAGTCGGTCATCCACCAGGAACAAATCGATCATACTTCTCTCATTCTTTCTTTCTCTAGTATACATATGGATTTTCTTGTGATTAAACATAGTGTTTGTCACAAGAAGACCCTTTTCCTTGCATACCGCCAGTATAAGCTTGCCAGCATCATTAACCCTTTTATCGCCAAACTTTCCAAGTACCGACTCGTACCCTGGTCGAGCGGTACCAACCCATCCATTCAAATCACCACATACAACAATCCTTTCATTTCCCCTAGCCAAATCTAGAACTTCTCTTACATTCTCCCAAAACTCCTCCAGCTCAGCCCTGGACGACGAAGCCACCGGCGCATAAACAGCCAAAAGGAATAACTTCGCCAGTCCCAATTTAAAGCGAACCCAGAGAAGTCTTGAGTTCACAAACTTATATTCAGTCATAACATCGACCAACCGAGAAGACAGCAGCACCCCCACTCCCTGGCAGGCGTTCTCGCTCTCCGGGACTCCGGACCATAGAGCTAACGCCCCGCCAGGGAGCTCTTCAGTACCACTGCCCTTCCGTTTGGTCTCCGACATACACACGACATCTAATTCTCTTTCTTTCATTATTTCGATCAACTCATTCGTCTTATCTCTCATGCCTCCTCTAACATTCCACGTGCCAACTCTGCACTCCGTCCTCCACCTTCCGCCGTGTCGGGCTGTGCGTGACGGGTGGCGGTCCCCATCGCCGCTTTGCGCGCTGCATTCCACACCAACGGGGACGAGCTGGTGTGCGTCGCCTTGGGGGGACGCCCTAACCCTCGTTGACATGGGTGCGCAGCTGAGTAGAATTGCAGCCCTGAAAAGGGCTGGCAGGGGTCGCGACGAGCACGCTTCTACAATGACCCCCTGGATACTACACATTGAAAAAAACTCTTTTTAAGGAGTTTTTATAATAAAATACTATATAATCCGTAAAAATAGTTTTATTCAACATGTTGGCGGACTTATATGTCAAACATTTTTTCATTGTAGACGTGGTAAAAATGCATAGAAAATAGTAACAATTAACTCGGTTAATTTAAAATATGTATTATATGATTGTACAATTTCTTCAATCATTTTTTATTCTTTGGAACTGTACTATTTGAAAAAATATAATTAAAAAGAATCAATACAATATTATTAATGTTTTTAAATTACGTCAAACAAAATGTATTATATTTTTTGTAAAAAATGAGAACTCCACTTTTACTAGGACTAAAGATAATCAACTTTTATACTCTGTTATGTATATGTTTGTTTTATACTCTAAATATAAATTGCAATCATTAAGTTGTTATGTTAAAAATTGGCAGAGGAATCCTTTACAGGTCCATTATATTTACGGCAATAGATACTTAAGTAAAACAAAGTTCAGAATATCCAGTAATAGCTTGTTCGAACACTGTCCGTAACAAGTTGCATTTAACTGGCTTAGAAATAGATAAATTGATAAAGGCCAAAACAAACTATTATTGAATGCTGAACTTTCCGTGTATCGAACAAACGGCAGTTTGCAGAGCGCCTGCAGTTTCTAACTCAAAGAACAAGTTTCATGTGCAACTTTAGAGATATGTTATACTACTAGCATTACTGTGTTTGCTTAGGAAAATATACGGATGAGCCGTCTTAATTGAATTGCTAAGTGGTGGCGATCCTTTCCAGTTTCACATACATTCTTGCTTATTTCTGTCGTCAAACAGTGGTTATTGTTTTGCTCTAGACCGTCAATAATATTTTGTGCTGGTCATTTCATCTTAGTCCTCAGAGATGATTTCGCATTTCTTTGTTTGTTCATGTGTCTAAAATTATTTATATGAAAATTATATACATTACTGGTACGTATATAATTTTCATATAAATGTTTTTCATATAAACGTGTCCCGCGAGCGACTACCCGGCTCCTTCGACATCGTGCACATACGTGACTCCACTGGACACACATTCGCTATCAGGATGAACAACGTGTTCATCATCGGCAAGGTCACGAATGCGTACATCTCGCTGCCGCGTGGCAAGGGTCATCGCCGAGGAGCGTGACAAGCGCATCGCCGCCAAGGTGGCCGCGCACTGACCGCTACCTCATGTAAAATACACAACTCAAAAATATTTAAAAATATAAATTAATTAATATTAGTACAACAGTGCTGAATGTGCACTTATTTTCAAACTAGCGTCACGGAGGGTGGAATAATTTCTGCAATAATTTTCCCCTTCAAATTTAAACAGGTCTTCATCGCTGCATTGGAACACGTTGTCAAGCTACTGGACTGGAAAGGATACGGAATTAACATCAATGGGGAGTATAACACTTACCTTCGATTTGCTGACGATATAGTCCTTATAGCGAAATCTCTGGAGGACCGAAGCACTCTGCTCAATGACTTCAATAGTGCCTCCCAACGGATAGGTCTTAAGATGAACATGGATAAAACAAAGATCATGTGTAACATTCATATCTTCATAGATCAAAGATCATGTGTAACATTCATATCATCATGTCATACATATGCTGATAATTATTGGGAGCAATAAGATCGAAGTTATTGAAAAGTATGTTTACCTGGGACAAATAGTCCGACTGGGTAAATCCAACTTCGACCGCGAGGTCAATCAATGAATTCAAATCGGCTGGGCAGCGTTCGGGAAATTACCACACATCTTCTCTTCAGGTAAAACTTAAAACTTGAAAAGGAGATCGTAGCACTAGTGCATGTTGCCATTAATGACCTATGGAACTCATACGTGGTCCTTCACTCAGCGAGTTATGGAAAGGGCTATGCTCGGAGTTTCTCTGCGTTATAAGCTTAGAAATGAGGATACCCGCAGTAAAACTAGAGTAACCGACATAGCCCAACGCATTAGTAAGCTGAAGTGGCAATAGGCCGGCCATATAGCTCGAAGAACCGGCAACTGATGAGAAGAAATGGTTCTCGAGTGGCAACCTCGTACACCGGTACGAGGTTGCCACTCGAGAACCGAAGGAGGAAAAGCCTTCTCTTCACTCGAAAACCGAGGGAGGCGAAGTGTAGGGCGATTCCCCATAGATGTAGTGACCTGGTAAGACATGCAAAAAGGCGATGTGTTGCCGGTGGAAAGAAAAGAGGAGATCTCTGTATTCTACCCGGGGATTCTGCCCGGGGATCGGCCAACGCTCTGAGTAGTAGTGCGGAGGTGTTCTATATATGCTGCTTTAACTTCGGAACTTTGTTAGTGCGATTTAGGCTTCGATGTGTTTTGCTTGTAGCGCGACGACAGCATCGCCACATAACCTCCCTGCTCAGACAGGAGGTCGATAGTGCAATCCGGTTGCCGGTGCGTCCTTAATGCCAGTGGGGAATGCATGCTGTGTGCGTAAGGGCAAGTGACGCCTGTGCTAACGATATGCCGGTGTGTAATGCATGCCGTACTACGCACTTGCAAGTGATGTCGGTGAGAACGATGAGCCGGAGCAAGTGCCAGGGATTGCCTTGTAGTCTGCGGTGAGTCGAGAAGAAGACAAGTAATCTGCGTGAGTGCCGTGAAGCAGAGGCGAGCAGTAAGGCTCAGAGCCGTGGCGAAAACAGTAGCGCAGAGAGTAGCGAGTAGCTTGAAGGAACAGGAAGCATTATTATTCCAGTGCTGAGTTGTAAAGCTAGATTGGCTAGCAGAATGTGAAGACTGCAGACAATATTTGCTCAGGAGCGAATGAATCGGGTACTTGAGGATGATGTCGAAAGCTTGAAGTTGTAGTTTTCTGAAGGTTATTGGTTGCGAGTTCATATCACGTCGGGGTCACCAGTGTGGTCGGTAAAAAGAAAAGGGGAGATCTCCCGCCGGGCAAGGTTTTCTGCCCGGGGAGCGGCCAACGCACCGAGTGGTAGTTCGTAGCTATTCTATATATGCTGCTTTAACATCGGAACTTTGTTAGTGCGATTTAGGCTTCGATGTGTTTCGCTTGTGGCGCAACGACAGCGCCACCACAGATGAATGCAAGGGGCTCAGCACCGTGATTTGTGGCATTCCTTGGGGGAGGTCTATAATCGGCAGTGGACTTGTGAAGGGCTGTAGTAATAGTACCATCTTTATACTATGACTATCTTGATACCGACGACCTTCAAATTTATGTGCAGGCTTAAAACGTAAAAGCTGTTAGTGAATGGCCAAGGCGCTATGGTATCTCTGTCAATCAAAAAAATTAGACGCAATAGTTCTAGAATGACGTAGTTCTAGAATGCTGTCTAAGATATGTATATCTTATCTGCTTTTTACAATGCTATATACTACCCTTCACGAACCCCGTGAAAAATCTAGGCCTGTATATGGACAGTACATTAAAATTTGATACACATGTTATTGAAATCAGCCGCAGTCTTTGCATCCTCACGGCCTGTCTATCATCTAAAGAATTTTCTACTTACTTACTTATCGATTATGCAGATGTTTGTTATCCAGACTTGGACCAATATAATTGCATTAGATAAGTATACAGGCTTTGAAAGTATTGTCACAATTCTCTGTATCGTAATCGCCTTAGTTGACTCCCAATCAAATGAAGGCGCAGTTTTACAATTCTGCTTTTTTTTATAGGATAGGGTGACAAACGAGCACACAGTCCACCTGATGGTAAGTGGTTGCTGTGGCCCATAGACATCTACATCTATACTCGATTGCGAAAAAAAATGCAGATGCGTTGTCTACTAACTAAGATGTAATGCCTCTTTTCCAGTAAAAAGAGTCTCCGGTTCTCTACACTCACTATAATATAATAATAATCTCCTCGACCGATTTCGGCCACGGCGACCTCTTCAGCTCCGATCTTGTCGTTGGTGTGCTCGTGCATGGCTAACGTAGCCGATCTTATTTACAAATGTTCGCGTGCAATGCGGGCAGGTGAGCACACCATTACAGAAATTATAGTTAATCGCACAAGGTGGGCGTGCTTTGAGTTCATCACGTCGGGCGTCCAATTCAGAGCATCGATTCTCCTCAAACATTTTGACCTTGGCTTTCACCAAAGATCTCCACTCCGGTCGTCGAGCGGCTGCTTGCTCCCACTCTGAAGGCTCAATGTCGCACTTCGTCATGTGGCGCTTAAGTACATCTTTGTACCTGAGAAGTTGTCCGCCATGCTTACGCTTGCCCTTCTCAAGTTCAGAGAAAAAGATGCACTTAGCCGTACGCTGATCTGACATTCGCGATAAGTGTCCACACCAACGGAGTTGTCGCCCCATAAGGTAGGCTTCAATCCCCATGGTATAGGCTCTACGCAGCACTTCCGTATTCCGAATGCGATCAGACCAACGGATGTTGAGAATTTTGCGCAGACATTGCAAGTGGGAGCGATCCAGCGTCCGTATATGACGGCGGTAAACTGTCCATGACTCTGAAGAGTACAGTATGTTAGGCAGCACTACCGCCTTATAAATACCAATTTTGGTAGCCAGCTTTAGGTCATGTGAGCCAAAGACCTTGCGATCCAGTTTACCGAATACCGCAGCCGCGGCACCGATTCGACTGTTGATTTCAGCATCAAGGTCACACTTTGATGTTATCGTGCTCCCCAGATAACGAAATGTATTGATCTGCTTAAGTATATCATCACCGAGTTTGACGGCCAGTGTCTCTTGACCGTAGATATCTAAAGACATCACTTCCGTCTTTTTAACACTTATCTTCAGACCAAAAATACGGCACGACTCATGAAAGGTGGTCACAAGCTGTTGCAGGCCAGCTGGGGAATCGGCCACAAAACATAAATCGTCTGCGTAGACGATCTCTGTAATAAGTGCGTAAGACACTTTCGTACAGGCCTTAAGTCTAGCTAAGCTGAAAAGATTGCCATCGTTGCGGAAACGAATGCGAATTCCATCATGGGTAGTTTTTAAGACTTCCTGGACTACAACTGCAAAGTATAACGCGAAAAGTGTGGGTGCAAGGACACACCCTTGTTTTACTCCACAGGTAACGGGAAAAAATTCTGACTGATCAGCGTTTACAGCGACGCAGCTCTGCATGCCATCATGCAGGAGTCTCAGAAGTCTCACAAACTTCTCCGTGCATCCAATTTTCCGCAGCACTATCCAGAGGGCTTCACGTGGTACACTATCGAATGCCTTCTCAAGGTCTACAAAACAGAGATACATATTACGACCCTGTTCTCTGCTTTTTTCCTGTAGTTGACGTAATGAGAAAATCGCCTCACAGGTACCACGGTCAGGTCGGAAGCCGAACTGGGATTCCGGCAAAATCCTTTCAGAAAGTTTCCTGAGGCGGTTTAAAAGAAGTCTGGCGAAGACTTTTCCAGGCACTGAAAGTAGAGAAATGCCACGGTAAGAATTGCAGTTTGACCGGTCACCCTTGCCTTTATATAGGGCTCGTATGAGGGATACCTTAAAAGTATTAGGGACTTGTTCTTTTTCCCACATAATGACACTCACTATACATCAGGGTTAGACTGCTATTTTACGCTGGTATTCTGTGAGAGCGTAGTCCTTCCCCGGTCGAGCCCACCCATTCGTGCTACTATTGACGTTATGACGCAGACGTTGTTCTGCCCTTTCCAACGACCCTTCCTATAAAAATCCTTAAAATCGCAATAAAAAATTTTGAGGGTCATTAATCGGGATAAAAATTATACTATCTTTTAAGTTGGACCAAAATACACACAGTGTATATATATATATGCATAATATATGTGTAAGTATAATATTTATATATATATATATATATATATACTAGCTCGCCAGGCAGACGTTGTTCTGCCCTTTCCAACGACCCTTCCTATAAAAATCCTTAAAATCGCAATAAAAAATTTTGAGGGTCATTTATCGGGATAAAAATTATACTATCTTTTAAGTTGGACCAAAATACACACAGTGTATATATATATATGCATAATATATGTGTAAGTATAATATTTATATATATATATATACTAGCTCGCCAGGCAGACGTTGTTCTGCCCTTTCCAACGACCCTTCCTATAAAAATCCTTAAAATCGCAATAAAAAATTTTGAGGGTCATTTATCGGGATAAAAATTATACTATCTTTTAAGTTGGACCAAAATACACACAGTGTCCAAAATTTCATTGAAAACAGTTCAGTAGTTTAGGAGTCCATCGTGGACAAACAACGTGACACGTCATTTTTATATATAAAGATATATATTTATATGCGTATTTAGTAAAAATTATATATATGAAAATAAATGAGCAAACGTATAAAACAAAAACACCTTTTTACTCTTATATAAATGGAGGCTATTTCTTGTACCCGACCAATATCAAAGTAACAAGTTATTGGTGTCTTATTTTATCGGGCAAGTTAGGTTGACTTTCGTTATTACTTCGCCCTGATATAATGGAAGGAACACAAATAAAGGAAACCTAATTACACGGACCAAATGGAATATAAAATATTAGTTGGAAATATAAATGACACATAAATTATTCTTGTATATATGAAACTGTGTTTGGAGGCGACGCAAGGGATTCATCACTCTATTCGTCCTGTTGATGTTTTAAGAGGCGATTATGGAAAATGCAAGTAAAACCTTGTGATCTCTCATACACGGCGTCATACTTTTAGTAACGAAGTCAACTTTTTGTTCAATTTAGGCTTGTTTAAAGCTCTTAGCGACATCGGAAACAGATCGAAAAAACGACCTCTCAGAAGATTTTTTATATAGGATAGGGTAAACAAACGAGCACACAGCCCACTTGATGCGTTGATAGATGACAGGTGCGTTGTCACCCCGTGAGGAATAAGATGTAATGCCTCTTTTCCAGTAAAAAGGGTATCCGGTTCTCTACACTCACCATACGAAACACAGCAGTGTTAAGCTGCTATTTTACGCTGGTATTCTGTGAGAGCGTGGTCCTTCCCCAGTCGAGCTGACCCATTCGTGCTTCAAATATAATACTAATATAGCTGCAACATGGCTCTACCACGTATAAATACGATACGGAAAAAAAACTTTTTTTCGTGTTATACACGAATTTTATTAACAGTCACAAAATTTCATAAAATAACTGCTTCGGTAGAGTCTTATATTAATTATTCTGGGTATTTTTATGAATTTCATGTCCTTTTGATGACTTTCAAGTTTTATTTATTAAATGCTGTATTTTTGCATTGATATTTAGTAAACGGTTATCTATACAAATAAATAAAATTGAAGTTTGTAATGTCAAAATTACAGTTTTTTACTAAATGCATATGAAAGTAAATACGGTTCCTATAACTAAAATAAAATTTTTAAAATTTTTGTCTGTCTGTCTGTCTGTTTGTTCCGGGTAATCTCCGAAACGGCTAGACCGATTTTGACGGGACTTTCGCTGGCAGATAGCTGATTTCACAAGGAGTAACTTAGGCTACTTTCATTTCAGAAAAAGAAATAGGGTTCCGCGCAAAAACATAAAAACCCTAATACGCGAGCGAAGTCGCGGGGAACAGCTAGTGTTAAAATAAATTTAAAGTAGTTTATTGTTTTAACTTCTAGTGTAATTTTTATCATTTTTTGACACTGTCCGAATCAAAATCTTTCACAAAGTTTGAATACTATAAGCAGTATTAAATGAAGAACATAATAACGTAAATTATAATAATATAAATCTGTTATAAACAAATTATTTTTTTGGTGATTTAGTGTTAATGTTTGTTTCCTTATGAAGACACTCTTATCTCTTACTGTGGTAAATTATAAGATAGGGGAAAAGTTTCTTCGTATTGCAGAGCCATACTACAGTTATAATAATGGTATAGTCGTAGCCCGAATGGATCGACTCGACCGGGGAAGGACCACGCTCTCACAAAATATCCACCTGAAATAGCAGATTAATGCTGCTGTGTTTCGTTTGGTGAGTGTAGAGTACCTACCATTTTTACTGGAAAAGAGGCATGCCATCTTAGTGCTCACGGCTGACAACGCATCTGCATTTTATTCGCAAACGAGGATAGATGTAGATGTTTATGGGCCACAGCAATCACTTACCATCACGTGGACTGCGGATCGTATATTTCCCAATAAAAAAATATACAAATTCAAGACAGTTTTTTATTTATTATATTATATATGTGTCATTTTGTACGATAACTTGTTGTCATTTTGTAGGTAGTGACATGATCCCGTTGCTGTAGAAATCTTGATTTTTCACCAAAAAAATGCGACAAGTATGTTGTGTTAACCTACACTACCCAAAGAATTCTTAAGAGACCGAAACAGGTGAAAATCTGAGGGTGCATTAACATTTCCCAACCTAGCTCTCTCAATTTTTGGTGAGTGGCCATATATGTGGGTGGTCTGGCGTTATCACTTTAAAAGAGCATTTCTTTTCTGTTGATCAGTTTCAGTGCCCTTCTAATCCCATCACACACACAGCGTCACCTTATTGCGTGTTAACCGGGTTTCGTTACAGTCTGTGGAGCTCGCCCACCCTGATCTTTTTCGCACGTTCTTGTCCTAAGTGATCCGTTTTTCGCCACTAGTTATCAATCTATTCAAAAATGGTTCGGTTTTATTACTTAAGTGAGTACATGATTCATTAGGTTTCTTTCAGTGAGCCCGTGTACCCAAATATAATATCGAGCTTTTTTGTATAGACAGACATTTAAAAATGTATCAAAACTGTTTTGTGGTTAATTCTCAACTCCTCTACTGCAACTACTAATTAGCCGGTCTTGTTCCACCTTTTCAAAAATGGCATCGACTTTGCCCGTATGAGGGTGGCCAGAGCGAGCTGCATTTTGACATCAAAATTCCCGGACTGAAAACGCTTGAACCAACTTTGTGCATTACTGACACTGCATTAGGTTCATAAACGACCCCAACTTATCCTTATACCTATAGGTCTATTAATAGGTATAAATATAATAAATAATAATATAAGTATAATAAATAAATTAATAACCATTGAGCAAGAAAGGTCACCAGCATTCTTGGCACTATACCGTCAGAAGTAAGGCTATATGATAATTTTAGCTTTATTTTTTTACTGTTACATATTGAGTATATTTTTACTTTAATAAAATTTTTATAACAAAATTTAAATATAAAATACGCTAAAATAAATTAGTAATAGAAAATATACCACAAATAGAAGTCATCACTTTCCTAAGCATTGTAACTTTTGCGTCACTTGTAACAGACTGACTTTTTTCTCACTGATGATATTATGAGCTAATGAAATTTTCATTCTTTTATTTTTGGTCAGCTTTGATGTTAAAGAGCCTGATTGTATAAGGAAACCTAATTAGACGGAATAAAAGCGAGCCGAATATGTACAATGTCTAAAATTTTGCTTATCTTCTTTGGAACTGATTTCTTATACTTACGCGAAAACTACACATTTAATAAAATTACTTTTACAGATTTTATCGCGTTTGATTAACTTATTTTTCTTGTTTATTATTAATTCCCGACGTTTCGGGTGCTTTACAGCACCTATGGTCATGGAGAACTGAGGTGATTGACGTCCCGATGTCAGGTTAACCCCGGAGTACCTTCAGGTTTTTTAATTATTAACTTTGGTCCGATCTACGCAGAATGAACTTTTTGTGTCTTGAAGTCTTGCAGTGGTATGCTTGGGTTGTTTTAATTTTATTAATTACAAGATCCCAAGCAGGCAGTAGTACCCAGCGTCCCTCTCTATTGAAATTAAGATGTTTTTTAATTTCAATAGCCTCACGTATCATCCTGCAGACTGTCTGCAGTTTGTGATCAAATCCTATACAGCCCCCGCCATTAAATTAGATTTGATAAACCACAAATTCTCGCGAAGGAATATCGATTCCTGTTTAGGATGATACGTGAGGTTTGTACCAGACGTTTCCCACTTTTGGCGCTTCTGCCTGCCGCCATAATAGGTATTTTACGTCTAACATAAACCAGCTGGTTATACTGCTATTTATCGGAAGCCATAATAATTTTATGGTAATGCCCATAGTCGTCTCTTATGACACCCACCACGGTACGAAGTGGAGTGATGTATTTTCTTACTCCACCACGTTTATTTTTAGTTACGGATGACCCACCACTAAATGCAGTGACCTGAGCAAGGCATGCAGGGTCTGAGCAGACACATGATCATTTATTATAAAATTTAAATTAAAATAGTTCTTATTGGAGACGGGGAAAACGAGCATGCGGCTCACCTGATGATTAGTGACAACCGCCGCCCATGAACAACGCAACACCAGGGGAATTGCAGATGCGTTGCCGTCCTTTTAAAAAGACTTTTAAAAAGAAAGCTCTTTTCTTGAACGTCCCTAAGTCGTATCTGTCTGGAAAAATCGCTGGTGGTAATCGATTCTACAAGGAAGTTGTGCGAGGAAGAAAACTTCTTCTAAATCGCACAGTGGTGGACCGCCAATCATCCAGATGGTATGGATGGTATTGCAAGTTTTACTGCGATGTGCGATGGTGAAGTTGAGTGGCGGGAATTAGTCCGAACAATTCCTAATAGCACTCCCCGTGGTAGATGCGATAAAATACGCAAAGTAAGTAGTGCTAAATTAAGGCCGCTGTAAGTGCATAACCTAAGATTGGTATCCCGTAAAGCATTAACAGTGGTAGAGCCACGCGGCAGCTTTTGCTGTAGCACGGATGGGCCGGCTCGAACCGGGGTGGTACCACGACCTCACAGAAAACCAGCGTGAAGTAGAGGTTTACCTCTGCGTTTCGCTTGGTGAGTGCAGGTGGCCGGAGGCCCTATTTACTGGAAATGAGGCATTCCATCTTAGTCCTCACGGGTGACAACGCATCTACATTTTGATTTGTAATAGAGGATTGATGTAGATGTCTATGGGCCGCAGCAACCACTTACCATCAGGTGGACTGTGTGCTGGTTTGTCACCCTTATCGTATAAAAAAAGCGTAGTTGTACTACTGTGTGTGGAAGTGTGTGGAAACTCTAACTATATTACATGACTTGTTGTCGAGGCTTATGTAATTAGACTCTATTTACGATTAGATGTCATCGATCAGCTGTTGTTAAGTTCATTATTATGCCGAGATCTATTGACATTGGATGAGCAAAGAAAAATATTTATATAATAAGGATGACAAGCAAGCATACAGTCCACCTGATGGTTAGTGTATTCTGTAGCTCATGGACACCTAAATCTATCCAGAGTAAATATGCAGATACGTTGTTACCCCTGAGGACTAAAATGGAATACGACGTTACTAGTAAAAAGGCTTGACTTCTACCACTGGGCGAGTACTACTACAAATTATTTAAATTTATTGAACGTAATATAGCAATTTTTTTAAGACATGACCCAATGTGTATATTTTATTTATTTTTTCCTTTCGTTCTATTAATAGTTTAAGAATTATCTTTAACGTGACGCTCGATGCTATCAGTTAAGCTTTAATCTTTTTATATATAAAAATTACGTGTCACATTGTTTGTCCGCGATGAACTCCTAAACTACTGAACTGATTACAATGAAATTTTGCACAATGTGTGCAGTTTGGTCCAACTTTAGAGATAGGATAGTTCGAATGCCGTTAAGTGACCCTCAATATTTTTTATTGGTAATTTATGGATTTTTATAGGACAAAGTTGGAGAGGGCAGTACGACGTCTGCCCGGCCAGCTAGTTTAGTATAATTTTAATGACACAGGTCGCTTATTCGCGGATAATTTGTCCAAAACGTTGTAGTATTTTGTGAATAAAAGAACTCAAATCTCGCACTTTTGACCCTGCTGTTCGTTACAACACAACGAAACCCAGCAACCAATAATTCATGTTTTTGCATAAATGTCATCTCTGCCTGGGATTCGAACTGAGGTCCTGTGGAATAATAGTAAGATACTCTGCCTATTAAGTAACGCGGTACCCTATGGGGTAAAACAATCGCTTAGTCGACGTACTAATCGTATGGGGACTGAAAGGTTTTCACTTTGTAACATTACTTAAAGTTAAAAATCCGAACCAAAAAATGCTTTATTTGTCCTATAATTAACGCGAGGGAACCCCTCAATACTGATACGTTAACGGTTCCCGTTGAACCGTATTACGAAACGGACAGAAACAAATGCGGTAATTTGCTGCCGTCGCCATGATTAATTGATATTAAAGGCGATTACAACAAAATAAAGGCTTTTTCCTGCTGTAATGAAATTTATTTGTATTATTTTTCATTACAGATTGGATCCTGGCTGGAGAATGGCTTCTACTCGTTATTATTTGCGCCAGAACTTTTACTTATATGCGTAATTTTTTTATTCAATAATTTAAATTTAAAAATTTGGTAGAACTGACTTTAATATAAATTATTAAGAATAGCTCAAAAACTATTAGTCAGACTTTGATCAAATTTATATAGGACCACATGGAAAGCACCAGCTTTCAAATAAATAAAGAATTATCGAAGTCAGTTCACCCAGTAAGAAGTTATGAGGTAACACACATTAAAAAAACATACTGTCGTATTGAGCACCTGCTCCTTTTTGAAGTCGGTAGAAAACTAACTATCTGTTCATGATTAGCCTTTGTGCCTTTGTAAGATCTATTAATGTAGCGATATTTATATTTAAGATCATCACCAAAGACTAATTTATTCTTATAAAATATACCCTACTTAACTCCTGGCTTACTAACTTTTTGTCTGATCACGAAATTTGCTTTCTATTTGTTCGTTTTTTTTTATAGGAGAGGAGGAAAACGACCATGCGGTTCACCTGATGGTAAGTGACTACCGCCGCCCATGAACAACTGCAACACCAGGGAAATTGCAGATACGTTGCCGGCCTTTAAAAAAGGAGTAGGCTCTTTTCTTGAAGGTACTTAAGTCGTATCGTTCCGTAAATATCGACGGTGGTAAACAATTCCACAGTCGAGGACCGCCAATTACCCAGATGGTGTGGATTATATCATGAGTTTCGTCGCCATGTGCGCTCGTGAAATTTGTCGGCTGGAATTAATCTGAACAATTCCCCAGACCACTACCCGTGGTAGATGCGATAGAATATGCAAAGGGATACAACATTCTTTCGCAGCGCCAGTGAATCAAGCCGATCAGAAAGAACTCGGCCGTTGACGATTCAAGCCGCTCTGCCCTGGATGCGGTCAAGTGGAAGGAGCTGGCACTGGGGTGCTCCGGCACAAAGATAAGAATAGTATTCTATATGAGGTCAAACTTGAGCCTTGTAAAGTTGTAAGCGGTGTGCCGACATTGTCGAAACACTGTCCCGCTCTGTCTAGCACGCCAAACCTTTTAGAGGCTAATTTAGCCTTCCCATCCAAGTGACAACGAAACTGCACGTCATTCGATTCTTCCCCAATCCGAGACTATGTTTAATAATAGCTCGACTTTAGATACAAGTTTGTTACGGTACTCCCGGATCCGGATTACGTGATCCCAATATTAAGTATAAAAAGCATCACCAGTGTTGTCGTACGCATAGCAATGAATGGTACTGGTTTGCAGCTTATCATTGATATGTAGAAGGAATAGCGTAGTTGATAGCACACAGCCTTGTGGAACACTAGCATTGATAGGCTTGTAATCTACTACGACCTTGATGATCCGATCATCGTGAACAGACAGACGGACAAACAATTTTTAAAATGGTTTTTCATTACTTAATTGCAGATCAATAAAAGTTAGTTATTTGCATATTACAGACAGATACTTCAATTTCATTTATATGTATAGATAAGCATGACAAACGATCATTTATTTTACATCTATCCTTGATTAAAAATTCAAATACAGAATGCGTTGTCACCCCTGAGTGCTAAGAAGGAATGTCTCATTTCTTATACATTTATGTTTAAACAATATATAGCATTTTTTGTAACATCACAGACAAGATCTTTGCGCAAGTATAACAGTCTATGTTTAGTAGTAGACTTTTGATAGAGTGTAACGATAATGGTTTTATATTTACATACGATTATAAAATAAATATGATATAACTAGGTACAACTCCTTAAAAACTTAGCTTCATCAATTTGATCAAATGTAATAAGAAAACATATAGCGTTTTACAAGAACAAGTTACAAATATTAAGACCCTTTCAGTCCGAACTTTTATATAAATCATTTTTTATTAGATCTACTATCGTGTCGCAGAGTAGGAACCCTTGTCACAATCTGTTAGCAACCAATATATTGCGTCTTTAATCTTTTTGGCTGAGATTATTTTTGCGAATCGCTTGGTAGACAAACTACTAGTAATGTGGTATAAGATGGTTTTTCATTGGTTTTTGTTATTTGAAGTCTTTCTGGAACATTTGCCTTGAAAATAAAATAAGTTTTTACGGTTTATGAACATTATATTATTAAGAACAAAAAGTGTAATTGGTATTTGGTCATACATTTCAAAACATTTAAAGTGAAATTCTTATTAAGAATTGCACTTTAAACGGAATTTAACACATCGAAATTTCCAAAATTCTCCTAAAGCTGTCATTATGTCGTACACGGGAACGTCAATTGTTAAACACTGCAAAGGACCTGGAAAATCACTTAGTCTTAGAACTACATATTATGCTATGAGCATCTCTTTGAAAATGTTAAGAAAAATCTTTAGATTTTTTTTATTTACTTTTGTCATTCACCCTTAAGATATACTGTTTAAGAGATCAAGAAGATTCCCTCGTAAGAGGCGGCAAAGGACGATAAACAGGAGACCGTCAACATTATCTTCCTGGTAATGTTTCCCACACTTTTCGGTCACAGCGACTAGTCCCAACGTATATTAGCTATCTGTGCTCTATAGAATTATAGCGCACGAGTGTTTGCGTACCGGTAATTGAAGTGGAGAGCGGCTCCCCACTAGATGGAGTGACGACCTGGTAAGATATGCAGGAAGTCCATTGATACATGGGGCTAAGGACCGTGCTTTAAAGCGTTTCTTGGGGGAAGCCTATGCTTAGTAGTGGAGTGATGAAGAGCTGATGATGAATGATGATGATGATGATGAGTGTTTATTTGTTTATTTGAACTTTCATGCATAAAAAATAAAATCGTACATATGGCGTACTTTATGGTACTTTACGTTGGGAGGAGTTTGGCGGGAACTTGATCACGGAAGGATTTTTTTTATAGGATAAGGGTGACAAACGGGCATGGTTGCTGTGGCCCTTAGACATCTGCATCTATCCTTGAATACGAATCTTTACTTCAACAGAAATATACATTTTAATCAAAGACAGATAATTATAGGATTAACTGACCATGAGCTCTTTTATACTCTTGTAGAAATAAAACACTTTTAACAGTTGACAAAAAAGTGATTTCAACACTCTTACACACACACACACACACACACACACTAATCATTATTATTAAGGAATTACAACGAGCTTACTATGATCTCCTGCCTTTATATTCATTTAACAATACATAAATCTTAACTTTTTATGACGGAAGAATAGATGTGGGTCAGCCTACAATGACGGCCTATTTATTAGGTACACTATGGGTCACGCATCTTGCAGTTTTTGCGTACATAAAGTATAAGTTACATAAAAAATTATACAAGAGGTATTTCATACATTTATTTAAATGTTTTAACTTTTAAACTTTCAAACATTCGGGATATAACATTTTCATTACTATGATAAATAATCAGGATACTGAAAAAATAAAGTAACATTTAGTAATTGAAATTGTTATACATCAAGATTAATTTTTAGTCTAAACTAAGAACTTGTTGTCTAAAACATCCTCTCAGATATTTAATAAGACCCGTATCCAAAAGTGGTACGTATATCTAGGGTTCCATCCACTTATAGGCTATAAAAGTTACTGCTGTCTCACATAGATTGTCTCATAGGGAGGATTTTGCCATAGTTGACAAGCTTGGCAGCCTAGTTGGTAGTCGCAGTTTTTTTTTTTCTTTAAGAGGATATGCTGCTACCCATTGCCTGTTTCAGTTTCTCTTTGTCGCCTCTTACGACAACCACGGGACGATATGGGCTAGTGGATATTCTTACACCTTTACTACACGGTTACTTAATTTTTTTAAGTATATTCTTATTGCGTGTATATTTTCACGTATATAGGTTACGTTAATGTTTTTTTTTGTATCATATTCAAGTCCAGCAGTAAACTGTTTATGATCTGGAGAAGAAAAAACATTGTAAGCTTAAAATTAAAATAGTCAAGTTAAGATCTTTTCGATGCACATACTCGTAATAATGATTATTGACAATAAATTAATCCTTCACGTTAAACTGAAAGTTTATCAAAGCAATTTTTTTAAATTATGCGGTTAAAGCTTTAAACTTCAGATCAATATCTTAACATACCTTACAATATCTTGTCTAGTTTCCAAGTCGGAAATTTCTTTTGTGTCATAAAATCAACTTTAGGCGGATCACAAGGTCTGAAAAGATTTTGTAGATAGAATTGTAAGCAAATGTATTATATTATTCTTGTATATTACATGAGCTATTAACAATTTTACCCTTACTTTAGATCGAAAATATGCTTATCGATATTAGCACCTGTAAGGGGTTTCTTATAGCAAAAATTTCCAAAGTTCCTTTTTCTGTAAGATAAAAATGATTTTAAAAATTTAATACTAATCAATATTTAGATTACTTTCTTTTATGAACGATATTTGCATATATAATTATATATATTTTCTAATGCCGATAATAATGAAGCCTTGTTTTCAAGATTTAAGAATCTTTTACTGTTTCAAAACGAGGCTTCATAAAAACATAAAAAAAACGCGAGAGAAAAAAGAACAATAAAAACAAAGTATCTTATTTAAATTAAACAACTTGGAAACATGAAGACGATGTTGTGCACAATTTTGTCCAAATACGCAATATAATATATTATTGTAACCTAATATACATATTTGTAAGTAATGCAATAAATTGTCCCGTGCGGGATTCGTACCCGCGACCCAACTGCACCTAGCGAGCGGTTATGTAAAAAGTAAACTATGTGATAAGACCTCATTAGAAGGTAGCATCAGAGGTACCGTAGCAAGACGTAAATATGTGTTTTCTTGTATTCCATACAAGTTCTTTACAGAGGACTGCCCTGTTACAACATTGCAGGATAGCATTTATTGATTGAACATTACACATTTTGCACAAAATAAAAGTGTACTTTATGCTTGAAAAGTTATGGGTTAATTTATCCAGTCAGTATTGCAGGAAATCGATTTTAAGTCGATATGTTGATAGCTGATTATTCTGCAACACTTAATTTTCACGCAATATACATCTATATTCAGGTTCAGATTAGGGTAGGTAAACAAGCGCGTTGCATCAGTGTTACGTTGACCTAACGCTGTCACTGCGTCGTTTTACATACTAAAAACCATAGTGTACACACGGTGCGCTACGTTGACGCAAAGTGCGCACGACTGACTGAAAGCCCCCGAGAAGAAGGGGAAGAGGTTTACTGCTTTCGACGCCGGAGCGACAGCGCAGCGCTGTGATGCGTTGAGAGCACGCAAGTTACTTCAATAAATATTCGAAGCTGGATACACTCGTTCTAAACAAATCATAAAACTTCTTTTCAGTAACTCCTGATATTGTCACAAAAAAGAACTGTCGATCACTATTTCTTAATGAAATTAAGAGACAGATCCAATACGTGGTAGAGCCAAGCTGCAGCTATATTTATAGTAAAGTTGTAGCATGAATGGGTCGGCTCGACCGGTGAAGGACCACGCTCTCACAGAATACCAGCGTAAAATAGCAGCTTAACGTTGCTGTGTTTCGTATGGTGAGTGTAGAGAACCGGAGACCCTTTTTACTGGCAAAGAGGCATTCCATCTTAGTCCTCAAGGCTGACAACGCATCTTCATTTTGATTCGCAAACGAAGATAGATGTAGATGTCTATGGGCCTCAGCAACCACTTACCATCAGGTGGACTGTGTGCTCGTTTGTCACCCTATTTCTATAAAAAAAAAAAAAAAAAAAAATACCGTCTTATCATTTTGCGTCGATTTCGGCGGTGACGTAGTAAAAGGAGCAATTCCAGACGTCTTTTTCGATCCATGCTTCCGAATAGATTGCGATGTTTTTACAAAATGGTCGCCGCAACTGTGCGTCGCCGTTGCGACGACGGAACGTTATAACTGCGCTGTAGCAACGCTGCGATGACGCAGTGCCTGTGTGGCTGGCAATGCGTCATAAATTATGACTCATAATATTTGCGTTGCAACGACGCAACGCAATGCAACGCGCAGTGTGGACTCACTCTAAAGATACTCACTTTTTGGGGTAGTGCATTATAACCCCCTTCGGCGTTATTTTTTGTTTACATGGTCTAACATTACCACAAACACAGCCTTTCATTGGCTTACGAGATGTCGCGGAAAAAGTTTGTACAGGCGGGATCCTGCAAATAAAAATAATTAAAAATGTTGTATTCACATAAAGTAACAGCTATGGTTTTACTATTTCCTCAGAGAGTAAGCGTTTGATTGCTGGTAATGGTGTAATAATATAAAGAGTAGTCTTCCTAACAAATTAAAAATTAAAAAATTGCATTTGCCAACCCGCTTGTCAAATGTGGTAGCTGTGGCAAATATCCCCTTTATGAGGAAGGCCTAAGATAAGTAGTGAAATTCTATCGGATGTATTGAATGAATTAATGAATACTGAAACTTTTTATCATATAACAATTATTACGGCCGCCAAAGATCACGAACACACATCGCGACTAAACTCACGATACCGTCCACGCCATATGGATGCTTGGCGGTCCATCACTGTGCGTTTTACTAGAAGTTTTCTTTCTCGTACAACCTCTTTGTGGAATCGTTTAACACTGGAAATTTTTCGGGACATATGTGACTTAGGGCCCTTCAATAAAGAGCTTACTCATTTCTAAAAGGCCGGCAACGCCCCTGCAATTCCCCTGGTGTTTTAGTTGTTCATGGGCGGCGATAGTCACTAACCATCAGGTGAGCCGACTGCTCGTTTGCCCCGTCTTCTATAAAGCGGTGTTTGTATGTTTGTCTGATTTGTTTGTAAAAAGCCTCCATACATTAGAAAATTCTTTCATATAAATATATTTTCATAAATATCATATTTTATTCCTTTTTTAGTGAAGTCTCAAAAATATTTTAAATTACGCCACTTACCTTCGTTTCCAAAACACGTTCCATTTTGGTCTATCTGTATTTAGTACGAAACGTAAACAGGATAAACTGTAAATAGAACAATAACAATTAAATTTGCCTGAATCGAAATCGAAAATAATTGAGCTAAAAGTGATTAAAACAACTCTTCAAATACGTTTAGCTATTTTATTTTCGATTAAGTGATTTGTATTTAGCATTATAGCTTTAACTCAGGCAACTGAAAAATCTTTTAATTTACTATTAAGTCACGTCAGAATTTACTTTTAGGATCTGTATACCGTTATGTATGTTTAGAATTTGCTAAAGTAAATTATCGTTTATTTGAGATAAGTTACTAATGAGTTTACATGTTAAATTACATCAGCACTTTTAGGCTCTGGGTTAAAACTTAACAGAATTTAACATTGTTAACGTAATTTATTGTTTATTTTAGGTAACATGTGAAATAAGATTAAGATTGTGGGGATGAGAATTGACGTTACTTTCTATTCGATTTTTATTCGATTATGCTCTCCAGTTTGTGAATTTCTGATTACTTATAAAACTGGATTAAAATAAAGGATATATTTGAAAAAAATTCACAAAATAATTCGGATGTTAGACCCTTTTTCATTAATAAGTGTAGTGACGGCGTAAGAGAATCTTTCACCCCATTTCATTTCGTGGGTGTCGTAAGAAACGATTATGAGAAAGGCCAGAAAAATATTACGACTTCCAATAGCTAATAACATCTGGTACTGCGTAGAACCGAAGACCCTTTTTACTAGAACGAGGCGTTCCATCTTAGTCTTCAGCGATCCCAACGCATCTGAATTATGAATCTTTATCGGGGATAAATGTAGATGTATATGGGCCTCAGCACTCACTTACCATCGGGTGGACTGTTTGCTAGTTTGTTTATGTTACCCATATTCTATTAAAAATGCACTAAAATTTTGTTTTAACCTCTTTGTACAACCCAGGTCTAATAAAGATTAAAATTTAAATTAATTTTATAGTTATTTTAAATAGCAAATAGTAAATAGGAGGAAAAAACAGACTCCCACAAAATTACTTCGCAATATCTAAAAATATTTTTATTGCGTTATGACATGTTACTTCCTAATCGATATGTCCAATGTAATTGTAGCAAAAATAGTACATCGGCGATACTTTGCGCTATTTACGTGCCATGCTGCAGCTATATTGTGGTTGAAGCACGAATGGGCCGGCTCGACCGAGGTAGGATCACGCTCTCACAGAATACCAGCGTAAAATAGCAGCGTAACGCTGCTGTGTTTCGTATGGTGAGTGTGGAGAACCGGAGACAGTTTTTACTGGAAACGAGGCACTCCATCTCAGTTTTGAGGGGTAATAACGCTTCTGCAATATGATTTTTAATTGAACATAAATGTAGATGTCTATGGGCCACAACATTTACTTACCATCAGATGGACTGTGTGCTGGTTTATCACCCTTATTCTATAAGAAAAATACAACGCGCTCAAAGGTCTAGGAATGAGAAGTCTATTAGGAACTATATTGAACTAAATCAAACTGTCCTTTATATAATAGTCAGTACAGTCAGGGCAGTCGAATACGATAATCATCATCAATCAAATCATTAATATGATAATTATGATCACGATACCATACCATAAAAAAACATAGTTAAATAGGTATTCGTTACCAAACAGATACAAGCCATATTCAGGTATAAAAAGGTATAAAGTAAACAAAATATCCTCTGAAGTCGTGCGTAGCTATTTACCAATATGCCTCAGAATACCATACATTCAAACTGATCTCAATGATTTGGATTATATAATGTCACATAAACATAGACTGGAAGACTTTTACCTGGTATTACTCGTAGCTTCGTCAACTTTTCGTTTTGGAAAAATTGTTTTGCTGCTAACAAGACCCATTTGTTAGCAATATAATCATTGATTTTAAATAATAAGCCCACATTGAATCTGGTGCTTGTGACATACATGTAAATGCAAAAGAAAGAAGAAAGCTTTTTAATTAATTACAGTACATAATATTTTGTTTAGTAGATAATAACGCCATTTATTTAAAATTAATTATTGAAGCATTTTGTGCTACGTTTACTATTTCTTGGTTCTGACATACGTTATATGTCAGTCAGTTTTAGTTTTAATTCTTGATGATACGTAAGTATTCAACACATCCATGTGCATGTATATATGTTTATGTATATCTATATTTTATTTTAATAACTCAGCTTTCATATATTTCCAGGCGTTACATTAATTTGGAGTCTATAAAAACCCATGACAATACAATAATTACATCACAGCTCATGAACAATGTGTAATGAAAAATATTTGTGTTCGAACTAACTCTCTTGCTCACAGAATACCAGCGTAAAATAGCAGCTTGACACTGCTGTGTTTCGTATGGTGAGTGTAGAGAACCGGAGACCCATTTTACTGGAAAAGAGGCATTCCCTTTTAGCCCTTACGGGTGACGACGTATCTGCATTTTGATTCTTTATTGAGGATAAATGTAGATGTCTATGGGTCACAGCAACCACTTACCATCAGGTGGACTTTGTGCTCGTTTGTCACCTTATCCTATTTATAAAAAAAAACTCTCTTGCTTCAAAAATCTGTTTACATAAAATCATAAATGAACATTGTTTATTTAATTTTTTATTAATGTTTAAATCAATAATCATTACCACCACCTGGATCTAATTTTTAAAAATATTTTCGGGTCATGTGATTAATATACATCTTTATCTCTTACTCCTCGACTGATGGGTGTTGAGAAAGCAGCTATGCTATAATATTATTTAAACTTTTAAAAGCTAAAACAGATAACAAAGAGGCGAACCTAAAGTCCCAGACGTCTTATAATCCGTTATTATGGTTTACAGTCTACTAGATAGGCAATACAGTGAAACTTATACCTTTTATACGTGGTAGAGCCATGCTGCAGCTAGCAGATGTCGTATAGTTGTAGCACGAATGGGTTGGCTCAACTGGGGAAGGACCACGTTCTCACATAATACCAGCGTAAAATGGCAGCTTGACACTGTTGTTTCGTATGGTGAGTGTAGAGAACTGGAGACCAATTTTACTGGAAAAGAGGCATTCCATCTTAGTCCACACGGGTGACGACGCATCTGCATTTTGATTATTTACTGAGGATAAATGTGGCTATTTCTATGGGTCACAGCAACCATCAGGTGGACTGTGTGCTCGTTTGTCACCCTATCATATAAAAAAAAAAACTTTTAATTTAAACACATATTCCAACAGTGAACTTTCTATTATTGATGACGATTTATGGCTGTTTCTGTCTTTATTGGTTTAACTTGAATGAACATTTGGAAATAGCTGGTTTATACGAAAATTCATATAAAATATTATATTAAGTTACGTATGCTTGTTTGAAGTTGAATCACAGACAATTTTTATACTCTATTTAGATATAGATTTTTAGATTAAAAGCAAAAGTCAACAAGATGACTTTGACATTGTATAATTGTAGGTACTGTGTTTTATATAGATAGGTGTTTTATAAATATTAAAAAAAAAACATTAAATTTAAAACGTAGTTTAGTTGCTAACCGATTCTTGTTATAACAGCAGTAGCAAATTATATTCTCGTCACATAACAGAAAGATACGGGAGCGTCAAAGGAAGAAGACTACAGGTGCGATAACAATCATAAAGGCTTGGTATTTCTGCGTGGTTATATTATTGTAGCAATATGAATGCGGCAGCTCGGCTGCCGGGGAAGGACCATGCTCTCACAGAATACTAGCGTGCAAGAGCATCATATTGTTTTACTGATTCGTATGGTGCTAATAGTGGATATTCTTACACCGCCACTACACGGATTCCGCAGTTCTCCATAAAATTTCTTTATTTATAGCTAAGAGTCAAAGCACTCACCGTAAAATCACAGTATAAAAGTAACTCGGGTTTGATCTCCACCAGCACCAATAAAATTGTAATTGTAATTTTAAGTGCTGATTAACTACATGCTCGGTAGTTAAGGAAAACATCGTGAGGAAACCTGTATATCTGCACTATTGGAAGAGATATTTTGAAGAATCACCACTAGTACGCATTGGGCCAATGCAGCGGATACTTCCTTACCAGGCCAAGCCCGCGTCCAACATTAGAACATTTAACTTTACTTTTACTTTGTTGTCAACTTTAAATAAGGAGAAGGTTTACAATTCGACCGTATGTTTTTGTATGTTATTTACGTACATTTCTGCGAATTATGAAAAGATTTTGATGATTTTTTTTTGGTTTATTAAATAGGTTACTACGGGCTTGGGCCTATATAAATTTAGAGGAAAATGCCACCCTTAGGGTGGCAAAAAAGGAGATCAAATTTTTAATGTAACTATTTAGACAACATTACGATAATTATATTCCTTAGTCCGCTTAAACGGGTAAAAACACTTAATTTGTAGTGAAAAGTAAAAGCCGACTTCTTCGAACTGAAAATAATAAAATAATTTTACATTCTGAAGTCTAGGCTTTATTTCTGCTACACACTATATCTCAGCATCGAAAAGCATTTTTTTTTTACCTTCTCTTTAATTTGTGATTTTTGTGCCCAGTAGTATAATATATTACAAAATGAACTTTCGGAGAAATCAAATAATTTATGTTTGAGTATAAAATGAAAAGATCGTAAAAAAGATCTACATACAAAGAAATCCTCATTTACTCTAAACAAGCATGTTTATCGTTTCGATTTGCTCGCTCGTTGAACACGAGAGAAAAGTAGGCCATCCTAAACAAACAAGTATAACTTTGTAACATACAAAAAGTCTGCACGATTTATATATCGGATGGATAACCAAAACATTTGCGTTTTCACGATCCACTAGCTTGGGTTCAATAAATTGAGCTTCTTTCGACGGTCAATGTTTTGTATAAATTTTTAAAAAAATTAACAAATACGACAAATGCAAAAGTTATGGCCTAAGGTTGATAGTCTAGCTTCTTTTAACCGTTAATGTTTTATACAAATAAAAAAAAAGAATAAGACAACTGCAAACGTTACTGAATGAGGTGCCTAAGAAACAAAAATATTTTAATTTAAATGAGCTGGTAGCGTTAAAGAATTGTCTTTTATTTAATTGACAATTTAACGAAAAAAGGAGGCTTATACGAATACTTTCAATGCCGCCCACGTTGGTGAACCTGCGATGTCACCTACGGATGATTGATATCTCCCATAAATGCCACTTTGAGTTGCGCTTTAAGTCACGAACGTAACAGTATTTTTTTACTTCTACGTGAATAGAAAATTAATTTATACTTTATGATAACTAAAGGGCTATTCTTAATTGGGCCTACATAATCTTCAACTAATATATTGTAATATGGATTTTGTCAATGGATTTTTGTAGATATCTCTAACGTTCTCTGACAAATTTATATATTATGCGATAAAGCCACGCTGTAGCTTCATAATGGTTGCATTACGAATGGGTCGCGCCACCGGGATAGGATTCACTTTCACAGAGTACTATCGAAAATTAGCAGATTAGTACTATTGTGTTTCATATAGTAAGTGCAGAGAACCGGAGATCCTTTTTACTGGTAACTAGGTATTTCATTTAAGTCGTCAAGGGTGACAAAGCATCTGCATTTTGATTCTTAATCGATGAGAAATGTAGATGTCTATGGTCCCCAGATCCATTTACCATCAGACAGACTGTGTGCTCTGTGTAAACCTTGTTTTATAAAACCACTTTTTTATAATTCTTTTCAATAGCTATAGTAGACCCCATATTATTGCTTTAAGGCAATCGCAGAATGATATAAGCAAACACAGTATAGGATGTCGCGGTATGTCCAGCGTGGAACTGGAGTGGACGATTCTGGTGAACCAGATCGGACGGAACCTCTCCCTGCCAGCAGTTGTATCAGCAATGCTGAGCGGGAATTCGGTGTGAAGGGCCGTAACCACTTTCTGTGAATTTATTTTGATCCAGGAGGAGGCTGTTGAGCGAGATCGGGGGAAGGCAGATCCCGCTCTCAGACTCGGAAGTGGTCTCGAGATATCGTGGTATGCTATATCACAGTGAGGGTACTGGAGGCAGCAAGTACTGCCCGGAACGTGCTAATAGCGTAGTAAAGCAAAGCAACGAAGGGGCTCTGGTTGCGTTACGAAAGGAGATCCCGGGACCCCTCGTATATGCTGATAACCACGGGATATTTTAGCCGGTAGGAGTCCAAGAAAGGTATCCATGAGGCTTACCCCACGAAGAAAAAGGTGTGGGATGTCGAAAGGGTTAATAGTTCACGCGTTTTAAATCAATAATAGTTTCGCGAACAGATCCATTGGATTCATCCCTAACATACTCCTTAATGACCGCATTTCTACAGCATTTATTCTACTCTCGTGCTTCTTCTGCCACACCCAACTTTCACTACCATACATTAAAGTAGGTACTAACACAGCATTGTGAATTGCCATACGTGCCTTTTTGGACACATTCTGACTTTTCACAATAGAGTGTAGAGCCCCATTCACTCTATTTCCTGCATTCACTCGTCGTTCTATATCCTTATCATATCTACCATCCCTGCTAAACACACATCCAAAATATACAAACTCATCTACTTGCTCTACCAACTCCCCTTCTATTCTTATTTCACATATCGTTTTACTTTCTTCTCTTTCAAAAACCATAACTTTCGTCTTACTTGCGTTCACTTTCATTCCCTTTTCTTTTAAGGTCCAGTTCATTAATGTAACCATCATTTGAATCTGAATGACAGAGTGAGAAATTGTTTAATAAGAGAAGAGTTTGGCCATGTAGAAAGAATGAATGAGGAAAGAGTAACAAAGCAAATTTATGTTGCAGAGGTGAACGGCATAGTCGGGAAGGGTCGCCCTAGGCGAAAGTTTATCGACCAAATTGGCGATATATTAAAAATGGGCCAAATCAAGAGTACCTTTAACCGACGAGCGTGTATGCGTAGGTATATGGATGTGGAGGAAGCGAGAGACGTGTGTCAGGATCGTGCCAAATGGAAGTCCATAATCTCTGCCTACCCCTCTGGGTGACAGGCGTGAGTGTTTATGTATGTATGTATGTATCCATTGGACTATGTCGGTTCATTTAGTAGAAGTACCAGTGCATATTTGATTCGGATTCTATGACACAAATAAATTTCGCGAATAGCTCTAAAATTTTCTAGGTGATTGAGCCTCCTATTATTTCAGTTATACCCAATTTAAATAAAACTTACGTTACAACCTTTTTTACTTATTTTTAATTTTGAAGGTTTCGAGCACTTTCAATTATTCACAGCAACGGGGAAATTGAGATGTTGGACGTTCTGAGGTCCTAATTAACACAAACCGGGTCCATCTAATAATGTCTTAAAGTGTAGAAGCGGTATTAATTGGATTTAATTTAATTCTCGCTGGATCCCAAACTCAATGTAGCGGCCAGTTATTTTATCTATTGAAATTAGAATGTTTTATTTTTTGTTTTGCTGACCTATTTCACCCTTTGTAGGTGTTTTTGAGGAAGAATTTGTGGTGTACCTAATCCTTCAAATTTGTACATTCTTGCATATTAAAGAGGGATAGTAAACTTGACGAATGGAATAACCAAACTTATTTTTGGCGACTTGTAAAAGTTTTTTATGCTCGTTTCAAGATGTATCTTATATTTTCTAGGAGTCCTTCGTGTAATTATATAGTGTTGAGGAAATATTAGAATCTATTCATATTTTACATAAAATATTACAATTTATTCATATCTTAAATTAATAAACAGCAAAAAGTTAAAACACTGTTTTTTAATGACCTTGTGAAATATATATTTTGAACAATCTTAAATAATTGGATTTTGATTTTAAAATTAATATTGTTATCTTCGTGGATTAGAGTATGACCATCTTATTTCATCCCTATGCATTCCTTTGGACATTCGAAACTGAGTTATTCTGTTTTATCGTCCAGTAGATTTGGCTTCATTATATATGAAATTCAATCTTATGAATTCTTCCGTTGGTGTAATTATAAGTTTTATAATTTATAAGACATTTGTCATATCTCCGTGTAGAGCCTGACCATGTGTAACCCCACATTAAGTTCAATACGTCCTCTTTACTTTACGCATATTAATCAATATAAAGAATGAAAAAAAAAATTATATAATTAGTACATACTAACTAAACTTACGTTTTCACACATTGAGTTATGATGTACTACTTACTAGAGGAGACGCCTCAATTCGATTGTTTGTAAAGTGCGTTAGAGCGCGCGCGCTCGAACTCGCTTAGTCTGTGTCAAGCGTGCAGTGTGAGACGTTTGAGTGTACTGTTCAAACAACTCGAGAAACATAAGTAAAAGTCAAGAAGTGGCTTTTCAGCAGTAAGTTCATCATAATATTATCTTTAAAACTCGCTTAATTTAATTATATTTGATCAACTGCAACGTACGTGAACGTCAAAGAGTATAACATTTTTATGAACAGACTTGACACTATCGACGTATAATGTTAAGTAATTGTGAACAGTTAAATTTTATTTTAATATTCTTTTTTATAAATTATTGTGTCATGAAACAAAAGAATAATGGATCAAATTTGGTCAGAATAATAAGAAACGTGGTTACCGTCAGATTATTCACGCATATGTTCCATGCATATCAAAGAAAACGACAAATACACCACAGAAACAGGAAGAGTGTACTTAAATAAATGTGCAGTACCATGTGATAACGTAATTATATTATTATATAACATTGCTGGGAGTTTTGTTTTACTTTGTGAATAGACGACGAACAAATTATTTGTAATATTCAGTATATTTACGGGACTTAAGAGAGGCGGAACCCTCGGTGCGCGAGTCATACTTGTATATTTTTATAGGTTTCCCAAATAACTAGTATATTTTTTTAGCCAACAAAATTTGGTAAACAAGAAGTATCAGAACTATTGTCTGAATCAAGCAGTTCAAATTCAATAGTTGATAGTCCGAGAAAAATTGTACTCAAAAATAAATTACGTAAATGATGCATCCTAAGCCTAAACTTTTAAATTACGCCATTACCTTAGTAACGGAATCAATAATTCTAGGTCATTATAAAATAATAAAATATGATCACGATGTAATATTGTGTTTGTATTCAAATAGCAAAGAATCTGCAGCTAGAAAGAAACTTACTGAGAAATTTAGGCAAAATATTTATCTAAAGAAAAAATGTGCTTCTTACAAATCAATTGTACAAAATTTGAACCACAAATTCGGTCTCAACTTAAATGCTGAAATTGATTTAATAGCTAAATCAGAAGTTGTGGAGTTACATAAATCTTTAATGAAAAATAATAAATAGAGCACGCATTATTTATTATACACTGCATGCACCTTTACGTAAATTCGCATTGACTTAACGCTATTATTCACCAGCTGCCTATAAATACGTTAGAGAATGCTGGAAAAATAATAATGATATTTGATACAGTCAACTTGGGTAACTTTGAACAATTTTTGTACATTTTCACAAACAGAGTAATAAAATTGTATGAGAAAACTTTTAAATCCTGCTCGTAGATTTTCAGATGAATTGGCATTTCCATTTTGCAAAGTTCTTTTAATTATCTGGAAAAGCCAAGACTTTCTTACCTCTGCAGGTTTGACAAAAATCATTAAGAACTTTTCGCCAAGTCGATTTGACTGCTGAAAAATAGCCTACATCAAGGGGTTGAAGAAGATGTGTCGAGTTAGGGATCAAACAAATGAATGCAATATTGTTTTCAGCACATAAGCGCAGTGCTTTAAGAGATATGTGCGCACTTAAATTATCACACATTAATATTTTTTACCCACATCTTTTTCATGAATTGAATGAATTGGTTTTCTAACCAATCTTCAAAAAATGTTGTCTCCATCCATCCTGATTTTGAGATTGCCATTCTGGAACCCTCGGGAGCTTGATATAGCCAATCAGACCAAAGTTTCACCCCTTTAAAAATAAAAAATGGTGTTATAAGCTCACCTGCTGCATTTCCACAGAAGACGTCAGGGTGCTTGCAATCTCTACGAAACAACAATTTATTTTTCCCGGGACCGTCGTGAAGTCCTGACTCGTCCATGTTATATAAATTTTGTGGAACAATGCCTTCACTTTCTTTGGAAAAAATATTAAAAAATTGTTCAACTCTCTTACGATTGACTTGGGCTCTTTTTTTTTTTTGAGATATTATGAGATAGCTTCTCTTTCAGTAAAGAGTGTCTCTCTAAAAATAATGTTCCCCATTCATAACCAGGCATATTGTCTCTGAATTGAGGCACAATCCTGTTGTTTTTATTTAGATAATCTCTAACGATAACCCTGAAATCTAACATACTCAACGGTTAACCCACATCACTCAACAATAATAAATGATTTTGAAAACTCTCTTCCTCTTCAGCAGTAAATGTAACAGGTCTTCCGATATTTTTGGTATGTTTGTCATTTAATTTATAATATAATGTTACAGATGGTATTTTATAATGCTTCGAAGCATCCACCCTTGACATGGCATCTGACAGAATTTTACTGAGTGCCTCTTCCAATTGCTCCGGAGTATAGTTGCTTTTAGTTCCATATTTTCTAACACCAGCCTTTATTTGAGAGGATTTTCGAGGCATTGTACCTTTAAATAAAAACAATTATGTTCATAAGATTTTAAACTTTTGGTAGCAACACATTCAAAGTTATCCCATCAATACAAATGTTTCAGGGTAACCTTGAACGGTTCAATGTTACCCAAAAAATTATAATTATTTTTTGTATCAAACAATAATCACATATGAGTTAATAAATTATATGGTAATTGACGAAATGTTAAGTAAAAACTATATCAGTAATGTTAAACACAAAATTTACCCCCTTCAGCTACGATATCTTTAAAAACAACTTACACACTTAACAAACTTCTTTGCAGACAGACCTTGTTTTTCTTTTCCTAGTTTGCAGACCTTGTTTTCTTAGACGCGCCAAAATACAAACTGACATTGACAAGAGCTATTTTTTGTTTAAGATATCTAATGTCTTATCATAAGTCATCGCGCGCTCTGACTAGATACCGCGCTCCCTGCAAGTAACAGCTCCGTGAGTGCGGCATCTTAATATTGTAGTGTGTATAAGACAATTTGCATGATGCTAGTACGTGAAAAATTGTATATGTCAGCAGCTTAACTATTAGCCGATTAACGGGAAAATTTATTTTATGCTATGGCTTAGTAGTTAAGTTCATAGTTAGGGAATGTATTCCAGAAATACTTGAATAGTTTATTAATAACGAATGTATCAATATATTTGTGTATATTATGTATAGGTTTTTCTTCTGAATAAAGGACATGTAAATGATAAGGCCTTCTTTTTATCAATTTAGTTTTTTATTTACATGTCTAACTAATATTCACAAATTATTTTAAAAAAATACTTATATATATGGTGTAAACAAAATAGGGCTTTCTATTCTACGGGTCAATATGAACAACTCTTTCTATAGATATATCTTCCTAATCGCAAGAAAAATCAGGTCTTCCATACATTTTGAGCAAGTTTGTACGAAATTTTGTATGGAATAACTGACTTTGAGATATTTTTTATAGGATCAGGGTAGCAAACGAGCGCTCAGTCCACCTGATGGTAAGTGGTTGCTGTGGCCCATAGACATACACATCTATCCTCGGTTAAGAATCAAAATGCAGATGCGTTGCAACCCCTAAGGACTAAGATGGAATGTCTCGTTTCATGTAAAAAGGGTCTCTGGTTCTCTACACTCACCATAAGAAACACAGCAGCGTTAGGCTCCTATTTTTTACACTGGTATTCTGTGAGAGCGTGGTCCATCCCCGGTCGGGCTGACCCATTCGTGCTACAACTATACCAGTAATATAGCTGTGGTATGGGTCTATTACGTAATAATTGAAAATTTCGAAGATGATCCCATAACAAAAAAATATTCATGTTGACGGTCAGAATCATTACCTAAGTTATTAAGTACTATTTTGTTACACTTTTAGTTAGTATATAAGACTGGGGAAAAATTTTCTTCGTATATTGTATACCAATTCAAGAAGTTTTTGTTTTAAAGTTTTATTACATTTAATTATAATATAATGGGTCCATTTTGTTCCATTATTTGTTACCATCTTGTAGGTAGTAACGTAATATAAATAATCGTTGCTGTAGAAATCTTGGGATTTTGATTAAAAAAAATGCGACAATTAGTTTTATTTGATATATTCAATACCAGAGATTTAAAGGAATATATATTTAGTCATCCCATTTATAATGGAAAAAAATTATAAACTTAAATATTAAAACCTCCAGAAAGCTTT
Source organism: Parnassius mnemosyne (assembly GCA_963668995.1). Classification (NCBI taxonomy): domain Eukaryota; kingdom Metazoa; phylum Arthropoda; class Insecta; order Lepidoptera; family Papilionidae; genus Parnassius; species Parnassius mnemosyne. The sequence continues at coordinate 14,935,485 of CAVLGL010000091.1, forward strand.
CTTTTAAAGAACACAAGCAGCTAAAGAAAATAATGACTAAAATTTTTAAACCAGTTTTAAGTACTCAAGCAAATACTGGATTTTTAGGAATGTTTGTGTGTATTGAAAGTCTCAAACAGATAACTAATCAAGTGATCTGGCGTTATCATGATGAAAGACCACTCCTTTTCTGATTATCAATTCCAGCCGCTTTTTTTTCTATTTCTTGCTTGTCTCATTATTTATTGGTAGTAGAGATCCGAATCGATGGTTTTCATGGATGGTTAAATATCATGATAAACTTTCAATACCACCATACACATAATTTCCACACGTCCCGGGTTGACTGGGAGAGAATGCCTAAAGGCATTAAGTCCGCCCTTTGTAATCTTTTAATTAAGGTGCAATAAAGTGTAAATAAATAATAAAAAATAAATAAATACACACAGCATCGCTTACAGGGACTTACACAACTTCAAAACAGCTTGTATTGAAGAAGCGATCGAGCGTAAACAAGGCTCCAAAGTCTTTGCCAGAGATCTGTCTGCCAGAAAGAGCCAACTGTCAAAGCTGAAGACCGAGTGTGGCAGCATCGTTTCCGGGACACCTGAGATTTTGAGTGAGATTGAGAGGTTATATGGGCAGCTGTACACGTCATCGTTGGAGCCATACGCAAGTGTGAGGAACGATCCAAGAGCGAGTTTTATCCGACACTATTCCGAAGCTATCCCGGACGTCAGTCTGAGCGAGATTAGAATGGCTCTTCAGCACCTTAAAAACGGCAAGGCCCCAGGCGAGGATGGAATTACAGCGGAGCTTCTGAAAGCGGGTGGAAGACCGGTACTTGAAGTCCTTGAGAAGCTCTTTAATTCCGTCCTCCATGGTGGCATTACACCGGATGCGTGGAGCAGAAGTGCGGTGGTCTTGTTCTTCAAGAAAGGCGACAACGCTCTCTTGAAGAACTACAGACCGATTTCCCTTCTGAGCCGCGTCTACGTGCTGTTTTCGAGAATCATTACGAATCGTCTCGCGCGCAGACTTGACGACTTCCAGCCTGCCGAACAAGCCGGTTTCCAAAAGGGCTTTAACACCATAGACCACATATATACCCTTCGGCAAATTGTACAAAAGTCCGAAGAGTACAATTTGCCACTATCTCTGGCGTATGTGGACTATGGGAAAGCCTTTAATTCCGTCGAAATTTGGGCGATGCTGCAGTTCCTTCAGAGGTGCCAAGTTGACTGTCGGTATATCCAAGTGTTGAAGTGTTTGTACAGTAGAGATACGATGGCTATCCGGGTACAGAACCAGAGTACGAAACCTATCCTCTTGCAGATAGGTGTAAGACTGGGTGATGTTATATCCCCGAAACTCTTTACCGCTGCATTGGAAGACGTTTTCAAGCTTCTGGACTGGAAAGGATACGGTATTAACATCAATGGCGAGTAATCACCTTCGATTTGCCGACGATATAGTCCATATGGCAGAATCGCTGGAGGACCTAAGCACTATGCTAAATAACCTCAATAGTGTCTCCCAACGGATAGGTCTTAAGATGAACTTGGACAAAACAAAGATCATGTTTAATGTCCATATCACACCTATGCCGGTAGTTGTTGGGAGCACTAAGCTCAAAGTTGTTGACAAGTATGTTTACCTGGGATAAATAGTCCGACTAGGTAAGTCCAACTTCGACCGAGAGGTCAATCGACAGATTCAACTCGGCTGGGCAGCGTTCGGGAAACTACGACACATCTTCTCGTCAAACAAACCTCAAAACCTTAAAACGAAATTGTACAACCAGTGCGTGTTGCCAGTGATGACTTACGAATCTGAGACTTGGTCCTTCACTGCTGGCCGTATGAGGAAGCTCAAGGTCGCTCAGCGAGCTATGGAGAGGGCTATGCTCGGGGTTTCTCTGCGTGATAAACTTAGAAATGAGTATATCCGCAGTAGAACCAGAGTAACCGACATAGCCCAACGGATTAATAAGCTGAAGTGGCAGTAGGCCGGCCATATAGCTCGAAGAACCGACAACCGATGGGGAAGAAAGGTTCTTGAGTGGCAGCCTAGTACCGGTAGGCGAAGTGTAGGGCGACCCCCACGACATGGAGTGACGACCTGACCTGACCGGAAGTCGATGGATGCAGGTGGCTCAGGACCGTGCTTTGTGGTATTCCTTGGAGGAGGCCTATGTTCTGCAGTGGACTTATGAAAGGCTGTAATGATGATGATGATGATGACACAGCATCATTTTATTGCGTTTTACATAGGCTGCACTAAAAGTATCGGGAATGGAATATTTCCACTGTTCCTGTCATATTAAAATCTTTTTAATTGAAAAGTCCTTGGTTTTTTGAAATCGAATACCATTTACTTATTTAAAAAAAGATTCTCGGTCTTATCACAAGGTTTTGTCAAACTTGTTTAGTCATTGAGAAAATAGAATTGACTCGATAAAATTCAAGAGCGATGATTTATTATGACTTTCGAAGTGGTTTAACACAAAAACATTGTGTTGACCGGATGATTTCTGCATTTGGTGATGAAGCCCCATCCAAAACCACAATTTATCGCTGGTTTGCTGAATTTCAACGTGGACGTGTCACTGAGGATGATCCCCGTCAAGGTCGTCCAAAAACTGCAGTCAACCAAGAAAACGTTGATGCTGTGCGTAAGCTGATTGAGGAAGATCGATATGTGACATACGGCGAAATTCAGGCAACTTTAGACATTGGCATGAGTAAAATACAAATAATCTTGCATGAACAATTAGGTGTAAAAAAGTTGTTTTCCCGATGGATACCGCATTCGCTCTGTGAAGAGCAAAAAGCGGCTCGCCTTTCTTGGTGCGTCAGAACTCTCGAAAGATTCCACGCAGGATCCTCAAATGCTGTATACAACATTGTATCAGGTAACGTCCTGGATATACGCGTACGAACCCGAAACAAAAAACCAGTCACGAGTTTGGGTGTTCGAAAATGAGTTAAAGCCAACAAAAATTGTTCGTTCACGGAATGTTGCAAAAAAAATGGTGGCCACGTTTGTCTCCAAAACCGGCCATGTTACGACTATTCCTCTTGAGGAACAAAGAACGGTTAATGCAGAATGGTATGCTAGTATTTGTTTGCCACAGGTCGTTTCTGAACTCCGTAAAGAGAACTGCAACCGCCGCATCATCTTCCATAACGACAATGCGAGTTCTCACACCGCACACAGAACAAAAGAGTTTTTAGAGCAAGAAAACATAGAATTATTAGACCATCCGCCGTACAGCCCCGACCTAAGCCCTAATGATTTCTATATTTTCATTAAAATAAAGAATAAATTGCGTGGACAGAGATTTTCATCACCTGAAGTAGCTGTGGACGCCTACAAAACGGCCAATTTGGAGACCCCAACTTCCGAATGGAATGGTTGCTTCAATGATTGGTTCCATCGTATGGAAAAATGTGTCAAATTTCGCGGAGAATACGTCGAAAATCAATAAATACATTTTTAAATAGTAATGTTGTGTCACTTCCTTGATTCCCGAAATTTTCAGCTTTAGTCTGTAAACAAAACACATATCAATACAGAAAAAAATCACGTTTCTTGTATGGTCTTCATACAAGAAACGCGATTTTTTGGGTCTTTTTATATTTTACTTGTTTTCTTTTTTATTTTATGTTGTTATAACAGCAATATAAATATACATTCTGTGAAAATTCAACATATTACGGTTCATAAGATACAGCCTACTGACAGACAGACGGAACAATAGTGGAGATTTGGGTCCCGTTGATACTCTTTGGGTACGGAACCCTAATAAATGGCAATTATGCCATTTGAGCAATAGTACAGAAATAAACATTAAATAATATAGAATTAAGTTATATTATAATAAGTTTAATATATTATATTATAAAATATAGTAACAACAAATCTCAGCCACGGGGAACTTTATTTTTGTATTCGCGGCAACAGTGAATAGCGTCATTGATATTTTGTGACTTATTTATGGCTCGTGTTATTTTATGTTAAAATTTCGAAATTGTATGATACTTAATGATTGTATGTGATTCCAGTGTCTTTCTTATTTCTTGTAATATTATTTTTACACAGTTTCAATACGTAAACTGGTATTTTACTTCGGATTATGATCAAAATTTAATAAAACATTCGGTACGTTCATCTCACACGTTGCCTGCAACGCGACTGGCTCGGGTACGCCGATTTCGGCGTAGTATTTGTTGCCGCATTTTACATGAGCGCCGACAGTATCTAGTCAGAGCGCGCGATGACTTATGATTAATCTATGGTCTTTACATTCCGCTGTTCCGTTTCACGTGATAATTCCCTACTTGGATATTCTGGTACAGTTGTAAAAAAATATTTAATTGTTAGTAGGGTTTTATTCAAAGTTACATTGAAATTCAAAGTAACCCGAGTTGACACTAATAAATGTATATTTTTATATTTTACATATTTACCTTTTAAAATATTAAATATAATATCATTAAAATATAATTCTGACATAATATCATGTAATTTATATTAAGTTAGTACCTACATAATATGTAAAATAAGAAACAATAAAAAAATTGTACTCGATATAATTGACAATACAATATCTAAATAAACAAAAACATGTGCGAGTGTCGTGGAACACTCGGTTGGAACGAAGTTTCTTTCGTGGTATATTATAATTGATAAACATATTATATTACTGATTAACAAATACAAATAAATGTATTTCTAACGTCTATTAAAATAAAATAATAGTTCTTTCATGGCAAGATAAGAAAAAGTGCGAGGAAGATGGATATTATTCCATCTCGCTTCCTTATAGCCGCCAAGGCCATCTACGCTACATTAGAAGGGGTCGTGGCGGAAAAATCTTACACTGTTTCTCGCCTAGCCCCCATCCGCCAAATTTGTACCGTCCGATAAGGAACTTCGTTCCAATTATTACATACTGATCATTCTACCTACGTATAATCTATTATAACAACAACTGACTGCCCAGACGCAATGCGCTCTTACATCAACTGCACATGCGCGACTCTACTATCCTCCGCGCATGCGCGAGGACATAGAGTAGCGCACATTTTTGTTAAGAATAGCTTCTCTAGTACGTAGTACATTATAACCCAATGTTCTAACAAACATTTTTACCCGAATTCATATACAAGTATGTTCTTAATTTGACAGAACTTTTTTGTATGAATGTTACGCAATTTTTATCATTTTTTATTGAATAGTAAGTACCTATTCACTTAAATTGGCAGAAAAAATTCAACACATAAGGGAAGAAAGTAGGGAATAAATATTTATATAACGATTTAGGTATTATATAATTGTTATTTTGAGATTTTGATAAGTCTTAGCTCACACATAGGGTTCAAATGATGAATATTAGAAATAAGTAAAGCCGATTTTATAAAAACTATAAAAATAAGAAAATATCTACACAATGTGCTACTGTAGTTCACAGAGTTTAAACAGACTAATTTGCATAAGCATGATGACTACTAATAATGATGTTTCAAATAGACATTAAAATACATTTTAAATATCGTCTATTTAACCGACTTTAAATGAGGTTAAATGAGGACCCTTATATTTTCTCAATAAGTCTTGATAATATTACAAAGCCAATCCATCACCATGCTGATAAATATTGCCTCATAGCTTATAGTCCAATTTACAGAGTAAAGCGAAATAGGGAAAAAGCGATTTAATAAAATTAAACATGTTTAACAAATTTTTTGTGTTAAGTCCGTTGATTCTTACTCAGATAATTTAAAAAAAAATATTGTAAGAAACATTGAGTTTACATACCACCAGATGGAGTTTAATTGGCTGAGTATATTAATGAATTTAGAATCAGATTTGAGCGTTTTTATCATACGTCACAATCGGACTTCTTTATGATTATTGGTGATTTTAATTTGCCTTGTTTATCATGGAATACTGATGACTGGTCTTTAATACCGATAGGCATATCTGAGGTTCAATTAGCTACTAATACCTTGGCTGAGGATCTGAGCTTTTTAGGTATGAATCAATTTAATTTTATTCAAAATTGTTGTAATAATGTCCTCGACTTGTGTTTTTGAAACTTATATTTAGAAATAAAAAAATCGGATCCTCTTTCCAAATTAGATGATTTTCATCCTCCATTCACGGTTGATGTCACTGATCTCTCCATAAAACCTTTAAAAGAGAAATCTCAACCGAAGTATAATTTCCGGAAATGTAATTACACTTTACATAATTACGGAATGAGTTGCTGCTGAATACCGCGTCAGTAGATCATGCTGTAGAAATTTTTTATAAAAAATTAAACGAATGCTTTGTCCTATTTATTCTTCTTGTACCCTCTTGTAATAATTATTACCAATGTTGGTATAGCCCTGCATTCATAAAAATTTTACGGGAGAAATCTAAAGCCCATAAAAAATGGAAAAAAATGGAAGAATCCTCGTGATTATGAAGAGTTTAAATTGCTTAGAGATAGACAACATCGTATACAAAAGAAATGTTTCGAGCACTTCACGTGTAACACTTAAAAAAAATTGAAAACGTCGCCTAAATTCTTTTAGAAATATGTTAAATCAAAAAGAGGGACATCCACTCTTTTCTTCTTTTTTCTCTTTTAACAATAAGAATTACTCTAATGGGCAGGAAATTTGCTCATCATTTAATAAATATTTCAAAAGCGTATTTACTGATTGTGTTTTACCATCAAGTGAGTTTCATAACCATTCCGATATGAGTATAGATCAGATCTCTAGCATAAATATATCCCGGGAAGCTGTTCTTAAGTATCACAAAGGGACTTGTTATGATGGAGTGCCTCCTGTGTTCTTGAATTCCTGCGCCGATAGCTTAAGTTACCCAATTTCTTTACTTTTTAAACTTTCTCTACAACATTCTGTTTTTTCATTGTTATGGAAAAGAGCGCATATAATTCCTATTCATAAAAAAGGCACCAAATCTAAGATAGATAATTACCGCCCAATTTCGATTCTTAGCACTGTTGCGAAAATTTTTGAAAAACTAGTATTTGAATAAAACTATTTTTACGGATTTTATCGCGTTTAATTTACTTATTTTATATTCCAGACGTTTCGGTTGCTTTCCAGCAACCGTGGTCACGGGGGACTGAGGTGATTGACGTCCCGATGTCAAAGTTAACCCGGAGTACCTTCAGCTTTTTAATTATTAATTTTGGTCCGATCTACGCAGAATGAACTAACTGTGTCTTGAAGTCTTACAGTGGTATGCTTGGGTTTAGTTTTAATTTTATGAATTACAGGATCCCAAGCAGGTGGTAGTACCCAGCCTCCCTCTCTATCACCTGCTTGGGATCCTGTAATTCATAAAATTAAAACTAAACCCAAGCATACCACTGTAAGACTTCAAGACACAGTTAGTTCATTCTGCGTAGATCGGACCAAAATTAATAATTAAAAAGCTGAAGGTACTCCGGGTTAACTTTGACATCGGGACGTCAATCACCTCAGTCCCCCGTGACCACGGTTGCTGGAAAGCAACCGAAACGTCGGGAATATAAAATAAGTAAATTAAACGCGATAAAATCCGTAAAAATAGTTTTATTCAATGTGTAGTGTTCGCGTAAATATAAGAAATCATTATGTAAACTAGTATTTGATAAAATTATAAAAAGTATACCTAACTCACAACATGGTTTCTTGAAGAGACACTCCACCACGTCTTATCTTGCCTGCTTCACTGAGTACGTTCTCAATCATATGGAAAACGGTGGTCAGGTTGACGTGATATACACGGATTTCGAAAAAGCTTTTGACCGTGTAAATCATGTTGTCTTGCTATAAAATCTCCAGGGGCTCAGAATTAATGGATATCTGCTTAGATGGGTAAAATTTAACTAATGAATCGATATCAGGCAGTTATTCTCGGAGGATACAGGTCAGATTTTATTACTATCCCATCTGGCGTGCCTCAAGGCTATATATTTGATATACATAAATTTATAAGTAACTGCCATCACTTACTGTACGCCGATGATAAGAAAATATTTGTCAGTGTTCGTACTATTGAAGACTGCGAATCTATTCAAAAATATCTTGCCTCTTTATATAACTTTTACGTAGCTAACGGCATAAATGTAAGTATATCTAAATGTCAGTGTATATCTTTCACCAGGAAATTGAATCCAATAGTATTTCCCTATGATTTTACATAATACATAAACACTCACGCCTGTCACCCAGAGGGGTAGGCAGAGACTACGGACTTCCATTTGGCGCGATCCCGACATACCTCTCTCGCCTCTTTTACATCCATATATCGACGCATACACGCTCGTCGGTTAAGGGTACTCCTAATCTGGCCCATTTTTAATGTATCGCCGATTTGGTCGATAAACCTTCGTCTAGGGCGTCCCTTCCCGACCCTGCCGTTCACTTCTGCAACATAAATTTGCTTAGTCACTCTTTCCTCGTTCATTCTTTCTACATGACCAAACCACCGAAGCATTCCTTTCTTAATCCTTGTCACAACGTCATCTTGCAAACCACACTTTTCTCTTATCACACTATTTTTCACCCTGTCATTCAGATTCAGCCCTAGCATACTCCTTAAGGAACGCATTTCTACAGCATTTATTCTACTCTCATGCTTCTTCTGCCAGACCCAACTTTCACTACCATACATTAAAGTAGAGACTAACACAGCATTATGAATTGCCATACGTGTCTTAGTTGACACATTTTGACTCCTTATAATAGCGTGTAGAGCCCCATTCACTCTATTCCTGCGTTCACTCGTCGTTCTATATCCTTATCATATCTACCATCCCTGCTAAATAAACATCCCAAATATACAAACTCGTCCACTTGCTCAATCAACTCCCCTTCTATTCTTATTTCACATAAAGTTTTACTTTCTTCTCTTTCAAAAACCATCACTTTCGTCTTACTTGCGTTCACTTTCATACCCCTTTCTTTCAATGACCAATTTATAAAAGTAACCATCATTTGCAACTCGGCCGCCGACGATGCAAATATGACTTGATCATCGGCGTACAAAAAGTATTTGACGGTTGACTCACCCATTCTCAACCCACATTCTTCAACTTTCAAAGTTTGCAAACAACTGTCCATAAATAGGTTAAACAGCCACGGGGAAGCCACACATCCCTGTCTGACACCTTTATGAATGCCAAACCAGTCCGAGTAGACCCCGTTGATCCTGACACAAGCACTAGAGTTCCTATAAAGAGACCTTAATGCCTGTATGAAGCCAGCGCTCAACCCAAATGAGTTCAGTGTTTGCCATAACACATTCCTGTCCACTCTGTCATAAGCATTTTCCAAGTCCATGAACGCACAAAAAACTTTCTAGTTTTTAGCCAAAAACTTTTCCGCTATCATGCGCATGGAAAAGACTTGATCCGTACACCCCATTCCCTTTCTAAATCCCGCTTGCACATCCCAAATTTTTCCATCAGTTTCTTCCATAACTCTTTCAATTAACACCTTAGCATACAGTTTACCCACAATGCTAAGCAAGCTGATACCACGGTAGTTTTTTCAGTCCTGCTGCGACCCCTTTCCCTTATATATTGGGACTATAACGGCTTTGCACCAGTCTTTCGGTACCCGCTTCAGTTCCCAACATAAATTAAACAAGGTGTACAGCAGACCTGCAACCACACCCTCACCAGCCCTTAGCATTTCGAGTGATACTCTATCATATCCGGCTGCCTTACCTGCTTTCATGCTTTTCATTGCTTTCATTATTTCATATGCACTTATCTCCCTACCTCTCTCCACTTCTTCCGGAATTTCTATTTCACTTATTTCAGACGACTCTTCTCTCTTAAACACGCTTTCAAAGTATTCCTTCCATCTCTTTAAATTTAAAACTTCATCATTCAACATGCAGCCATTCTCGTCTCGTATAGCATTCATTCTAGACTGTTTTGAATTTCCCCTTGCAGTTCTTACGAGCTTCCAGAACATTTTAATGGAATTTTAATTAAGAGGGTCACAGTTGTTCGAGATTTAGACGTACTCTTTGATGTCGGCATGACCATGCGAGATCATATCAATAGTATATGTAGTAAATCTTTTCGTAATCTTGGATTTGTCATGCGCATATGTCTTCCATTTACGGAATTACTAAGTATTAAAATAGTTTATTTTTCGTATGTAAGATCTACTCTTGAGTATGCATGCCAGGTTTGGTTACCGTTTTTTAAAATTTACATTAACAATATTGAAAGAATTCAACGTAAATTTATTTCACACCTGTTCCTGCAGTCTCGACATAGATAGCAATCGCCTAACAACCAATATCAGTTGTTAAGTCATAACAATCCGAATATAACAATATTTGGTAGTCTCTACTGTCAAAGCTATCAATTTAATGACGTTACCGTAACAACACTATTGAAAACTTTACAATTTATTGATATGTTAGCAAATATTTTATCAACCATTTTTGACAGCCCGATAAGTGTTCCTTACGATCGCAAGCTGTTGAATTGATGTAAACGTAGTGATTATATTCTCTTTGAATTGATGTTTTAACATTTATTCAAATCTATATTTAGCATTGACTTTGTCAGTGCTCGAACATTGGCGTGTTATGGTTATATATCGACAAATAGCACGCAACCGGCGCGAAAGTGAAAATCCCTTGGATTTAGAGGATAGTCAATGTCTATACCTTTACAGAATTACAAAAGATATGTTTACCGAGTTTGTAGGTGAACTTGGACCATCTCTTCAAGAACACCAGCCGTGCGGACATTCTGTGGATTTTTAAGTGAGTGTCATCATGTAATTGTCTATACCTTTAAAAAACTAACATTATTTGTCGATTTTATTAACTTTTACTTTCATTTCCTTCTAAATAGGTACCAACTGACGGCACTTCTATTTTATGGTAGTGAGTACTATCAGTTGGCATGCTGTAGGGTTGCAGCATGAGCCATAAATCGGTTAGCCGAGTAATATAGGCTGTTAATCAAAAGTTATTGAGAAAACATATGACCCATGAAGAGCGGCGAGCAGCCAAAGAAAAAATTTAATATGCCCAACAACAAATCCCAGATGCAATTGGAGCCATAGACTACATAGCTCCAAAACTGCATATAGAGGTTATGCAGTTTGGGAGCTAAGTAACTAATGTAAGTAAGTAATGTACTAACAAATGTAAGTGTTCAACATGAGGGCCGTTCATTAAATATACAAGCTGTAAGTTTATCTTCAGTAGTTATTTTTTACCTATTTATTTGCTTGAACATATGAACAAAGTATCTTCCCCGTATTATTGACAGTAAGAAAAGTGTTATTGAAAAACATTTCACTCAGCAGTTTAGGTCAAATTTAAATAATACTTATTAGTCTTAAGGGCTTACATTATAATTTTAATGCAAGTACCTAGTTCTACTCTGGAACATCATTAACAATTAATACCTTTATTTACTTATTTAGCACAAATAGGTACATCTACTTAATTATATTTTAGGTGTGTGATACGACTTATTAATTTCAAACATCAACACTAAATGGCCAGGAGCTAGACACAACGCTCTCATATGGGCAAATTCACTTAAATGCTCAACCATGAGGTGATATTATGACAATAAGGATCACCGTACATTTACTTGGTGAGTTAAAGTTTATTTGGAAGAAAATGTCTATTAGACTTCCAAATGCAATTTCTATGTTTAATCTTTTAAGTGATGATGGATATCATCTGGAGCCATGGTTGATGACCTCAATGAAAAATCAATGCCTTGGGAGCCAAAAACATAAAAATATTCTTTGGTAAACTAGTCTGTTAATAGGCGTCTATCTCATCAACGCTAGTTAATGTATGAGCCATACACTGCTGTCCTAATAGTCAATGCATGTGCAGAGCTACACATCATGCATATTAAATTCAGATTGATGGAACCACATTTCACCACATCCACAGAAATAATTGTTCATAGCTTCAATGATGATGGCCTAGAAGATATAGGTGATCATGTTGTTTGAGACATATTAGATTAGACTATTTTGTCTTTATTATAGTAGAATAATCTTAAAATTTTATGTTTTTATCACAGGACAAATGACTGGTACTGGGCAAGCTGTTGCAGAGTGCATACAAAGATGACTCATAAATACTGTTTTTACTTCATTATCTATAGTAATATTGTGTGAATTGAAACAAAACATTAAACATCTCAATTTATTTATTATTTTTATTTCACAATAAAATTAATGCATCTCTTATTTTATTGCCCAAATAAAAGAGACAGACGCCTCAGCTTGCACTTTGGCTACCTCCGCCTGCATTTTGGCAGCCAGCATCTGTAACGAAAAATATAGATAGATTAAATGTTTGCAAATTTTTTAGCATGCTGGTTTGCAGATTTTTGTTCTTATTTAATCATGCTATAACGACAGAAGAGATTCAAATGAAAGGAGGATGGCAAGAATGCATGTATTTTGGGACCCATTGATAGGAGTAGCGTTCATCATGGAAACTTATTAATAGTTGTAGATCGTGACAAAACTAACAAAAAAGCAAATGGGATGTAAGTCTAAAAAAATGGGAGAAAAAAGATATACTTAAAAATAGCAAATAACCTAAAAGTAGAAAATAATCTAAAATTATTATTCAAAAAAGGATCAGTATCGTGCCAAATGGAAGTCCGTGTCTCAGCCTACCCCTCTGGGTGACAGGTGTGACTGTTTGTGTGTATTATTTAAAAAACACCCATTATGGGTAGATTGTATTGCTCAATTGTATCTGAATATTATTTGTATTAAAAAGTACATATAAGTACCTATAATAAGTACTTTTATATGTATATAGGTGACATGGAAGTACTAAAGTTTATTCCATAGTCAATGGTATTTTGTTAATAATCAGACTCTTACACATAATTATTTTTGTTGTAATTTTATACTCGTTGAATCAATAGATACGTCAATATGAATGAAATATAAAATCTCCCACATTTTTTAGTTAATCGGTTCGCACTGTTATTACCGAAGTCACGCACATTAATGCAGCCATGGTACGTAAGATATGCGCATCACGTGGTACTCACGCACACATTAATCAAAGACTGGTATCACTATGAACTGTGCGGTGTGTTAGGAACACGGTATCTGGACCTATAAAACATCTTTGACGACGAAGTATAACGAATAACTATCTAAACCGAAATAAATAGTTCAAGTCGCTTGGTCAAATACGGATCCCAAGGAAAAGCGTTACTTAGGATCCTTAATTGGGCTTAAAAACTCTGTCAACCAGATGTGCCGTTGATGCATTTCTTCCATCCAACTTGGATTGTAAGATCTGTGTCCAGCGATGAGTTATTACAATTTGATAATAATGATTTATTGAAACTTGATTGTTCGTGTGTGAGAACAAATCCCCACTAGATGGAGTGGTGACCTGGAGAAGATGTAGAAAGTCTATGGATGAAGGTGGCTCAGGGCCGTACGTTATGGCGTTTCTCTGGAAAAGGTAAATGTTCAGCTGTGGTCTTGTGATGGGCTGTAGTGGTGATGACAATGATGAAATCGTGGAAATATCTGACGAAAAATTGTTTGCGGTAGTTACTATAGATGTGTTTACTATTTTGACAGGTGAATTGGAGATTACAGTTCCGTATGCAGTAGGTATCAACGCCTATGAGTACTCTTGTGTGTGGTGGCCATACCGAGTGTAGTAGTGTTAGCAGTAGTGGTATTGGAAGAAGTAGTGTTGGAGCTTGAAGTGTGAGTTTGAAGTGGTGAAGGCAATTATACTAGATTGTGAGGTGCTTTTCAAACTAGGTAAGACGTATTATTATTATTTTTTATGCCGGTAATGGATTTTCGAAATATAAAGTCTGATTCTATGAATACCTGGTGTTTTGTACAAGCGTGGTTCTTCTTCGATTGTACTCGCTGCAGCACTAATGGGTGTAATACAGCCACAGCGTGGCACTACCTGCTATCACTCTATCTCATTTATATAAAGTAAGGGTGACAAACAGGAACACAGTCCACGTGATGGTAATTGGCTATTGTGACTGATTGTGCGGACGATGCGGCTGGCATTGTGGAGTAACGCTTTTTTGCATTTGAGCCCGGAGCGGTCCGTCACGTAGTAGTTTCAGTAGCCTCAGATGACTCAAGAGACTGATCAGGATTAATTTGTTTACGGAAACGACTATAGGAATAATCGGTGCGGGCGCAGTTGGCATACTACGCGCAACAGTCAGGTCCAGATATTTTTATACCTTTTTCCATTTTATACCAAGCATTTTTAATGCATTATTTTCAATAAGAATGAAATTAATATAAATTAATAATTGATTTAAATATATAATATGCAATGAAGATCGGGTAGTTTATTGATTTTTATATCTGTTTTAATTGTTTTGTTTTAACTTTTTTTAATGAATAACACATGTGAACAGAACACAATTACTCTCTACCGAGAAAAGAACGCTAACTTCATACTAAAAAAGGAAACACGTGTTTAGGAGTGTACCCTAAAAGTGCCACGATGGGCACCCATTTAAAACTTTTTTAGCGGGAATTTGTAATGCCAATGCCAATGCTCTACCACGTGGTAGAGCCATGCTGCAGCTATATTCTTATCAATCCTAGTAGTGAATAAAGTTCATGAGAGGATTGACATATTTTCGAGTAATCTGAGTGAACTCGCTAAGGTACTTTTATACATAGTTAGTTATGTAAGTTAGTTGTAATACATAGTATATTTAAGTAAATTAGTGACACTATCGTATTGGGTTTGTTTAGCCTGTAAGGATAGTTGTTAAGTGTATGTGTGTGTAAATAAATAAATAAATAAATATTAATAGTATAGTTGTAGCACGAATGGGTGGGCTCGACCGGGGAAGGACCACGCTCTCAAAGAATACCAGCGTAAAATAGCAACTTAATGCTGCTGTGTTTCGTATGGTGAGTGTAGAGAACATTTACCTTTTTGGAGACTTTAATATCAATCTCCTCGAAACTTCTTCCATCAGTATTAAATTTTGCTATTTTATTTTTTGTAAAGAAAACTGCAGATTTGTGGGGGATTTTCGTGACACTTATTGCGTCCATAATAGATTTAATTGCACCTCATCTTGGTATTATTTTTAATACTTGTATCGATTCTGGTGTGTTTCCTGATTTAATGAAGTATAGTAAAGTAATACCTTTATTTAAATCTTGTAGTACATTGGACCACGCTAATTTTAGACCTCTTTCTTTTGTACTACCAACTCTCAGTAAAACTTTTAAAAAAATAATTTTGGATCAATTGTTAATTTTTTTCAATACAAATAAATTACTTCATAAAAACCAATTTGGTTTTACAAGGGGTCGCTCGACGTCTGACACCAGTGTTGAGCTTATGAAATATATTTTAATACCTGGGAGAATTCACAAGATGCCTTAGGTATATTCTGTGATCTTTCCAAGGCTTTCGATTGTTTTCATCATGAGACATTAACCAGGAAACTACAATATTACGGTGTTAAAAAATTTGGCGCTTAGACTTATTACTTCATATTTAAGTAACAGAACTCAAAAAGTTGTGATCAATGGTAAAGGTTCCTTCGGATCGGTAGTATCAATAGGCGTTCCTCAGGGCTCGATTCTTGGCCCATTCCTGTTTTTAATCTATATTAATGACTTACCTTATCTTGTAGGGGATAATCACGATATAGTATTATTTGCTGACGATACCTCTTTAATTTTCAAACTCAAACGGCAGTTAATTAATTATGACGATGTAAATAATGCTCTATCGAAATTAGTACATTAGTTTAACGCCAACAATATGCTCTTAAACGGCAATAAGACAGAATGTGTTAATTTGAAATTGAAAGACAAAGTGTATTAAATTTACAATACCTAATGTAAAACATTCGAATACCAATGTGCTGTTAAATGAGGAGGAGTTGAGTCTTGTGGATACCACTGTTTTTCTCGGTATTATTATTGACGCGAAACTTCAATGAGGCCCCCATATCTCTAAATTAGCAAGCTTAGACTTAGTTCTGCATCATATGCTGTAAGAAAGATTAGAAGTCTCACAGATGTTGAGACAGCTAGATTAGTATATTTTAGTTACTTTCATATCGAAATGTCTTATGGAATTTTGCTATGGGGTAATGCGACTGATATTGAAGCTATATTTGTTTTGCAAAAGAGAGCCGTTCGGGCGATTTATAACTTAAATTGTAAGGAGTCCCTCAGACAAAAATTTAAAGAAATAAACATATTAACTCTGGCATCGCAATATATTTATGAATTTTTTTTTATAGGATAAGGGTGACAAATGAGCACACAGTCCACCTGATGGTAAGTGGTTGCTGCGGCCCATAGACATCTACATCTATCCTCCATTACAAACCAAAATGTAGATGCATTGTCACCCGTGAGGACCAAGATGGAATGCCTCATTTCCAGTAAAAAGGGCTTCCGGCCACCCGCACTCATCAAGCGAAACGCAGAGGTAAACCTCTACTTCACGTTGGTTTTCTGTGAGGTCGTGGTACCACCCCGGTTCGAGCCGTCCCATCCGTGCGACAGCAAAAGCTGCCGCGTGGCTCTACTACTGTGAATTATGTAAATGTAATATATGTACATAAAAACATAAATAGCTTTAATAAGAATAAGGATGTGCATACTTTAAACACTAGGAACAAACATAAGCTTGTAATAGCAGTTACTAGACTCCACATAATCACTAATTCATTTATGGGGCAATGTATACGCTTTTACAACAAAATCCCAGAATATGTTCAAAGTTTGTCAATAAACAAGTTTAAAAATTTTATTAAAGAAAAACTGTACAAAAAGGGTTATTATAATATCAAGGAATACATGAATGAAAATAACCCCTGGGAATAAGGTGATCGCTACCATGCAGTTTCTATGAAAATGTCATTTAAAAATTGTATATATGAAATTACGTTTGAAAAAAAAAGTCCCGCTGGGTTTCTTGCTGGTTCTTCCCAGGACAGAGGTATTTAACGAACCAGTGGTAAATAAAAATTTACTTTCAATAAGAATTATGTTATAATCAATATTGAATAAAAAATTATTCCATTCTATTCTATTCTATTCTATTGTAACCGGAAACCCATTTTACTGGAAAAGAGGCATTCTATCTTAGTTCTCACGGGTGACAACGTATCTGCATTTTGATTCGCAAACGAAGATAGATGTAGATGTCTATGGGCTACAGCAACCACTTACCATCAGGTGCTCGTTTGTCACCCTTATTCTATAAAAAAAACCTTGTATTCTGTAACTTTTAAATTTTATGTTTATTTAAGACAAATTTGAAGAAATTTGAGTAATTTTGACTCGAGCCTCACAAACCTATTGGGTGAATTTCCATACATATGAGAGATTGCCCCAAAATTACTCGAATGTACTTTAGAGGAGTATGTGGGATAAAATAAAACTAAAAATAGGTATGGTTACGTAATTTTCTTTTTAGAGGTATATACCTTATATATTATTATTGATGTTTTATTGCTTTTGCAGATAATATTTCCACGCGTAATATTGATTTATAACATATGTTATCGTGAGAATTATTCTTCACAGAACATTAATGTAAATTTCAGTCAGAAAAATTCTCATGGTGAACACTTAACTCAGCCCAAATACATGACCTGAAGTAATTAAAAATTCAAAAATTAGAATTAATATAGTAATAACTTCTACAAATAACGATCGATAAATTCAAAATGCTTAAATACTCTTATCACAATATTGTCTAAAGTTTTTCTTCATCTTTGTAGGAAACCTGCAGAAAGTGATCAGATGACCTTGTTTTCACAACGCTTAATTTACTTCTGTGCTGTTGATTTTGATTACACATCGTGTATATATTTGTAAATAATAAATTAATTTATAGTCAAAACACACTCAAAATCATTATGCACACAATCGCGAAAAAATGCCTACAAACAAAAATGAAGTATTCTGAACCAATAATAATTGAATTTTAACAAAACGCAATAACAAATACTAAAATCTTAACCTTTTAAATAAATTTGAATCAATTTCAGAAAATATTGTCATAATGAAAGACTTTGACAAACAAATATCATTTTTTTCTTCTTTTAATTCATGGCTTCTTTTGATAAAATTACACTTATAATTAATAATTCAATTTTAATTAATTAATAGGTGAATTAATTGTGCAAATCTCAAAATAATATGTATGTAATTATACTTTAATGAGCAACCAAAAATAAGTTTAAAACAGAATTAACATTTCCAGATTTTTACGATAGACTATGTATTTTTGTATGAGATTTTTAAAATGGCAATCTGAAACATTGCGAAAGAAAGAAACAGCGATATCTTTTTCTCGCTTTAATTTTATACGCCCAATCCACACATAATAGATAAAATTATGATTGTCTGTTTAAGTTAAGTTTAAGTTTCTCGGGTTTCATACAGAGTTGCATCACCCTGCACATGTCTAATAGATACTACTACTACTACATACATACATACTATCATACAGCGTGGCGACGCATGCCGTGGCGACGCGTAACAGTCGGTCTGCCCCGCCACTATAGATGTTTCACATCAATAACAAATATATATATTTTTATTTGATACTTCTATTTCATAATAACTTCATCTAACCGTTTGTTTCGGTTTTCATGAGGTTTTCGTCATAAAAATATCCTTGAATATGCCCCATTCCATCAAAAAGATATCAGGTTTATTCGCAATAATAGTCCTGTCCGTGATGATGGCCCGGTTCCTTTAGAGCCTCTCTCATGCATTAGAATACGGCTTCGTTGACTACTGAGCTTAATATAATATTATGATGGCTTAGTATTATTATATTATACGCGTTAAAATATGAAATCATTATGAAAATTTTAGGTTCTATACTTCGATTTCATTTAAGAATTTTTCGCGAGAATAGAATATAGAAAAAATATTAATATATAAAATATAAATATTAATACGCGAAGGGAAAACTTTTTAACTCTGTTTAAGCATTATTATTTTTTCTCTGCAAAATCTGCTGGACAATGGTCGTGTCAAAAATGTTTAAGTCTGTCAGCCTTTATAATGAAAATCTATTTAATTAAGACAAAACTTTGTAACCCTTTTCATTCATATTGCACACACTGGGGAGTGTGAGATTTGGCATAGTTAAGAAGGAGGAGTGCAAAAAGCTAAAATTTATTTAAAACTAGCTGTTCCCGGCACGCGTTGCTATGCCTCTTTTTTTTTCAAAAGCCGCACGTGAGTGCTCACAACTCACCAAAGTGTTGGCGGAATCGGATGAACGGTACAGGAATGCATAGAAAACGAACAAACAAATAAATATTCATTTTTATATATTGGTTATGTGATACAAATATGTACAATGAAATATATATTGTTTTTGTTCATACTTTCACTGTCACTGGGACAAATTATGTTGACTTATATTTTGTAAATTAGAAATTACTGTGTTTTACATATTAATGTGCAATTGAATGTGAAATACAAATGATTATGAATTACGGTCGAATTTACGATCACTAGACGAGCACTTGTGATAATAATAATAATAATAATATAATAATAATATTCCACAACTATCACACAACGCCATCTAGTCCCAAGCTAAGCAGAGCTTGTGTTATGGGTACTAGACAACTGATAAACATACTTATATATTTCTAAATACATAAATATTATAGATAAATCTTAATAATGTGATCTTTCAGACTTTCAGTATGTCAGACAGGAAATCCCTCAGTACGAGTATTATATAGTAGCGTTGTAAAAAGAAGACAGTATATTACAAAAGATGTAACTAAATAAAAAATTATTAGTTTTAACTAAGAATTTCCTATCAGCAAGGCCAGGAAACTGGTCACAAATTTATAGTTTCTTCATTTCGGTTTGAAAAAAATCTACTTTACGATGGTTCCGGTTTTAGTTTAAAGTATCAGATTTATGATAATGGTAAAGAAATTTATAACTGTACTAGCTTTGACCTGTGATTTCATTCCCCTAGAACATACAGAATCACATTATAATATCAAAGCTGCTAAATAACTGTTCCTTCCTTATTTTTGGAACCTGCTTCGTTCCTGTATAATTTTGATTTATTGCAGCAGTACTAAGGTCAAATGAGGGTAACCTTCGAATATGTGAGCTCAGTGTTGGCATGAAGCCAAGTGCTGTCTGATATAAAAATACGGAATAATAGATTGCGATGATCAAGCACTAGACATGTACTCGGTTCACGAGTAATTGCAGTCATTTGGAATCACTTGAAACTGCACCAAGAAATTTTTAGTTATCTAAAAGCAAAACACTCCGCTACTTATGATTTGGGGGATGCTTTTTTATTATAAAACATGAATAGTGAAATGTACTATATGGTATATGGTACTATAAATAACAGGGGTCCGTTTGCAAAATATTCAGCTTTAAAGTAGTATATTTCATTAGCGTCATGTGTCCCCCGCTACACTTCCAACTAAACCGCTATTTTAGGAAATGTGAATAGTATACACGATAGTAGTATACAGTTAAAAGAAAAACTATAAAAAACTATATAATCGACCAACTTATAAAATGCACTTGGATTAGTAAAAATTAAAAATTAGACCTAAAACTATTCATCATCATCATCATCATTACAGCCCTTCACAAGTCCACTGCTGAACATAGGCCTCCCCCAAAGAATGCCACAAAGCACGGTCCTGAGCCACCTGCATCCATCGACTTCCTGCATGTCTTACCAGGTCGTCACTCCATCTCGTGGGGGGACGCCCTACACTTCGCCTACCGGTACGAGGCTGCCACTCGAGAACCTTTCTTCCCCATCGGTTGTCGGTTCTTCGAGCTATATGGCCGGCCCATTGCCACTTCAGCTTACTAATCCGTTGGGCTATGTCGGTTACTCTGGTTCTACTGCGGATATCCTCATTCCTAAGTTTATCACGCAGAGAAACTCCGAGCATAGCCCTCTCCATAGCTCGCTGAGCGACCTTGAGCTTCCTCATCCGGCCAGCAGTGAAGGACCACGTCTCAGTTCCGTATGTCATCACTGGCAACACGCACTGGGTGTACAGTCTCGTTTTCAAGGTTTGAGGTATACCTGGCGAGAAGATGTGCCGTAATTTCCCGAACGCTGCCCAACCGAGTTGAATCCGTCGATTGACCTCTCGGTCGAAGTTGGACTTACCTAGTCGGACTATTTGTCCCAGGTAAACATACTCGTCAACAACTTCGAGCTTAGTGTTCCCAATAACTACCGGCATAGGTGTGACATGGACATTAAACATGATCTTAGTTTTGTCCATGTTCATCTTAAGACCTATCCGTTTGGAAACACTATTGAGGTCATTGAGCATAGTGCTTAGGTCCTCCAGCGATTCTGCCATAAGGACTATATCGTCGGCAAATCGAAGGTGAGTGATGTACTCGCCATTGATGTTGATACCGTATCCTTTCCAGTCCAGAAGCTTGAAAACGTCTTCCAATGCAGCGGTGAAGAGTTTCGGGGATATGACATCACCCTGTCTTACACCTCTCTGCAATTGGATAGGTTTCGTACTCTGGTTCTGTACTCGGATAGCCATCGTAGCCCTACTGTACAAGCACTTCAACACTTCGATATACTGACAGTCAACTTGGCACCGCTGAAGGGACTGCATCACCACCCAAATTTCGACGGAATCAAAGGCTTTCTCATAGTCCACATACGCCAGACATAGTGGCAAATTGTACTCTTCGGACTTCTGTACAATTTGCCTAAGGGTATGTATGTGGTCTATGGTGCTAAAGCCCCTTCGGAAACCGGCTTGTTCGGGAGGCTGGAAGTCGTCAAGTCTGCGCGCAAGACGATTCGTAATGACTCTCGAAAACAGCACGTAGACGCGGCTCAGAAGGGAAATCGGTCTGTAGTTCTTCAAGAGAGCGTTGTCACCTTTCTTGAAGAACAAGACCACCGCACTTCTGCTCCACGCCTCCGGTGTAATGCCACCATGGAGGACGGAATTAAAGAGCTTCTGAAGGACTTCAAGTACCGGTTTTCCACCCGCTTTCAGAAGCTCCGCTGTAATTCCATCCTCGCCTGGGGCCTTACCGTTTTTAAGGTGCTGGAGAGCCATTCTAATCTCGCTCAGACTGACGTCCGGGATATCTTCGGAATAGTGTCGGATGAGACTCGCTCTTGGATCGTTACTCACACTTGCGTGTGGCTCCAACGATGACGTGTACAACTGCCCATAGAACCTCTTAATCTCACTCAAAATCTCAGGTGTCCCGGAAACGATGCTGCCACATTCTGTCTTCAGCTTTGACAGTTGGCTCTTTCTGGCAGACAGATCTCTGGCAAAGACTTTGGAGCCTTGGTTCCGCTCGATCGCTTCTTCAATACGAGCTGTATTGAAGTTGCGTAAGTCCCGCCGCATGCATTTGGAGATCTGTCTGTTCAGATGCCTGTATGCTGTCAAGTCTGTTGAAGAATGTAGCTTCATCTCCCGTCTAACAGCCGTGAGATTAAGAGTGTGATCGGAGAGTTTTTGTGTTCTTCTGCGGCGGGTCTTGCAGAACTTAGCTCCGACCGCATGGACAGTTTCCACGAACTTGTCATTCATATCGTCCACTTCATTGCAGTCTTCTAGGCACTGAAAACGGTTTTGTAACTCGAGCTGAAAGGTTTCGGGACTTTGAATTAGAGCACGAGAGGGACGGAGCGTTGACTTCATTAGACGAGACCTCTCCAACTTAACGTTTAGGTTCAGTGTGCCTCTAACCATTCGGTGATCGCTACCAGTTTTCACCCTCGCGATCACGGAGACATCACTGAACAGTTGTCGTCTGGTCGTCATAATGAAGTCAATCTCATTTTTTGTCGAACCGTCGGGGCTCGACCAGGTCCACTTCCTGTGGGGCCGCTTCTGGAAGAAAGAGTTCATCATAAAGAGTCCCTCTTTCTCCATGAAGTCGGCCAGCTGCTGGCCCCTTGGGTTCCGTTGCCCTATTCCAAATTTCCCAACTTTCAGTTCACCGTTCTCTCTTGTGCCTAATTTTGCATTAAAGTCTCCCATTAACACCGTATATTGGGTTTTGGAGGAATGCATGGCTCTAGAGATATCCTCATACATTTCCTCCACCTCCTCATCGGGGTGTGCCGAGGTTGGTGCGTAAACCTGTATGACCTTCAGCGAATACCGTTTGGTGATTCTGAGTATAAGGTACGCAACCCTCGTCGACACACTCCCGATCTTTACAACGTTGTTAACGAGAGACTTGTGGACGATAAATCCGACACCTCCTTGGGACAGATGGTCGCCCTCCCGGTGATAGAGCAAGTTGCCGGATTCGAGGATTACCGTGTCCTCCCCCTCTCTTCGGACTTCGGATAATCCTATAATATGCCAGCGCAACTTGTCCATCTCTTCTTCCAGCTCCACGATCTTCTCGTCAGTCCTCAGGGTGCGTGCGTTATACGTTGCCAGGTCGAGTCGTCTAAGGTAGCAACCGAACCTCCACCGGAGATTCTTAGCACCCCCTAAAACTATTATTACTTTGTAATTTTATAGTAAACTGTAAGAAATAAACATTTTATGAAGAAAACGACTTAGTTATATGCATTACTACCATGGCTTTTCACTTGCGCGATAATCAGGGAGGATCTTTTTTACTTACTTACTACTTTCGCTTATTTTTTATTCATACAATCATATAGCATCACACGGTTTCTTTCGTCATACTTGGTTTACTGTCTTGGTTACTGTCTTAGTTTACGCGGGCGACCCTCTGGAAAATTTATAATGGATTAGAAATGTATTAGTTGTGGTTTACGGGAACGTTCATTACGGTCTTATAATATCTTAGTGTTGCACTACCGGGAATATATGGATATAATATTAAAAAAAAAACTATTGGTAAATCTAATTTTGCATGCCCTAAGCGCACACAAGTTTGCACTAATATTCTTCTTATACTTACTTACTACTACTACTACTTACGAGTATTATACTTCCAATTTTCCAAAAGTTTTATTTCAAACTTCAATTTCAAAAACTTAGGGACGCATCTAGAATAAAAAATTCCACTAATTAAAATAAAACCACTTGGACAATTAATAAAGAACGAAAAAAAATCAAAAAAAAAAACACAAGTTAAAAATAAAATATCTATAATTAAAAATCACAGTTGAGACATAATCACAAATAAAAAAATAAAGCAACATCTGCAACACCAGGGGAACCAGGAATTGAAGATGCGTTGCCGGCCTTTAAATAAAATTCTCAGATAGCTTAAAAATAGGAAAAATTGTGCCACTGTTCAAAAAAGGAGAAACTACTGAAATTGGGAACAACAGACCGGTGTGTATTTTACCAGTTATATAAAAGATTTTCAAAATTATAAAAAAAAATGATATTAGAACATCGAAAAAAAGCCTATTTACAGACTGTCAATTTATTTTTTGCAAAAAAAGATCAACCGAAATGACAATTAGAATAACAGTACACTTCATATTGAACGCTTTGCATGGATCACAGAAGGTATCTAGCATTTTTTGCGATTTATCCAAGGCTATCGATTGTTTGTGGCATGATATCTTAATCCATAAACTAAAATTTTATGGATTTGAAGTAAAAGAGAGTATAATACAGTTCTATCTTAAAAAATCGAATTAAAATAGTTAATTTAAATAATACTAAGTCCCATCCACAACACAGTTACATTGGCGTACCGCAGGGCTCCATACTGGAACCATTGCTGTTTTTAGTATACGTGAATGACCTTGCAAAAAATTTACCTGACTGGGCGATGGTTACACTATTTGCGGATGCTAAACAGGTTGGTATTAAAGATAAAAACGCATTTCAAGTAGCCAAGAAGACAGATGAAATTTTAAATATACTTAGAAAATGTTTTAAAGCAAACGGAATAATTTTGAATGCAGAAAAAAGTAGCATAATTAATTATGCAAGCAAAAAAATAAAAAGCCCATTATAGACAGGAAAACACTAATATCCGTCTATCTTGCTTATTTCCACTCAATTATTAGCTACGCGATTACGATATGGGGTAATGCTTCAGAAATTGAAAGAGTACATATTTTTCAAAAAAGGTCGATTAGAATTATACATGGATTGCAAAGATTGACATCAGCTAAAGCCTATTTCCAAAAAGCGAAAATCATGACTGTCGTGTCATTGTATATTTATAGTTCTCTTTTGGAAGTGCACCAGCAAAAAAGTGAACTATCAATGAAGAAAGAACTATCACAGTAGTAGAGCCAAGCGGTAGCTTTTGCTGTCGCACGGATAAGCCAGCTCGAACCGGGGTGGTACAACGACCTCACAGAATACCTGCGTGAAGTAGAGGTTTACCTCTGCGTTGCGCTTGGTGAGTGCAGGTGGCCGAAGACCCAATTCCCCCCCTCCCCCCAATCAACATGGTAGCGGAATTAAATACAAGACTACCCCAGGAGGGTACCAGCACCCCTGGAGAATCCCTCGCTGAGCATCCACGACCAAACTACTTCACTCCTGAGTGTGGGTGCTCAGGCTGCCCCGCGTATTCTGGGGGGGCAAAATTCCGCTCGTGACTAATGCTGCTCGGGGCAAGCGGAGCAATATAACCAAGGCGACCCCTGTCACGCTATCCGTGAATTTTTGCAACATCCGGGGACTTCATTCCAACCTTAACGCTGTCCATTACCATCTAGAGACGGCGAAGCCTGCCTTGCTCTTTTTAACCGAGACTCAGGTGTCCTATCCGGCTGATACTTCATATCTCTCCTAGCCGGGATACAAATTGGAACACTCCTTTGTGCCCCGGGCTGGAGTTTGTGTATACGTCAGAGAGGACATATGTTTTCGACGCCTCGGCAGTCTTGAAGGTACGGACCTGTCCATCCTATCGCTGCGCGTAGACAGCGACGACCATCCCCGCATCTACGGGTGCCTCTATAGATCCCATAGCGGTAATGCCGACACAGACCGACTCATCGACCACGTCCAAATGGTTGCAGACTCCGTTCTACAACAGGTCCCATCCGCAGAGATTGTGATACTCGGTGCTTTCAACGCCCACCACGCTGAATGGCTTGGTTCTCGTTTAACCGATCATGCGGGTAGATCTGTCTACGACTTTGCTTTGTCATATGGTCTAACACAACTGGTTACTTCGCCTACGCGGATTCCAGATGTGGAAGACCATGTACCTTCCCTGTTGGACCTTCTGCTAACCTCTCATCCGGACGGATATCAGGTCTCCGTCGATGCCCCTCTGGGCTCTTCGGACCATTGTCTGATCCAGAGCACGGTGCCACTCACGCTCCAATCGCAGTTGCGATCTGCAGCTTGCCGCCGTGTTTGGCACTATAGGTCAGCTGATTGGGACGGGATGCGGTCTTTTTTTGCATCCTACTCTTGGGGGTTTGCTTCTCGCCGGAAGATCCCGGCGTTGTTGCCGATTCTGTCACTGATGTGGTGCTACAGGGTATGGAACTTTTTATTCCATCCTCTGTGGTGCCCATCGGAGGCAGATCCCAGCCATGGTTTGATCGCTCCTGTAAAATGGCATCACGCTATAAGCAGGAGTGCTACCGGGCCTGGGCTGACGCATCAACGTCTCGGGATTTAAACACCAGCGCACTTAAAAAGAAGTATAATTCCGCCTCCAGGTCCTTCAAAAGCGTCATTGCCAAGGCAAGGTCTGAGCACATCGGCAGAATTGGCGAGAAGCTAGTTCGCCTTCCTTCGGGAACCCGTGCATTCTGGTCTCTCGCCAAGGCTGTCCAAGGGAACTTCTGTCAGCCATCCCTTCCATCTCTGCACAGAGAAGACGAATCACTGGCCCATGCCGCAAAAGAGAAAGCCGATCTGCTGTGCTCTCTTTTTGCGTCTAACTCGACTCTAGATGACGGGGGGAACACACCGCCGACCATCCCGCGATGTGAGTGCTCCATGCCGGATGTGCGATTTACACAGCGCTCGGTTCGCAAAGCACTCTTCTCCCTGGACGTCAGTAAGTCGAGTGGGCTCGATGGAGTCCCTCCCATTGTGCTGAAGACGTGTGCTCCGGAGTTGGCACCGGTTTTAACGCGTCTTTTCCGGTACTCCTACTCCCAAGGCGTAGTCCCGAATTCATGGAAGACAGCTTTGATCCACCCGATCCCTAAAAAAGGCGACCACTCAGACCCGTCCAACTACAGGCCTATCGCCATCACCTCCTTGTTCCCCAAAATAATGGATTCCATTATAAACTGCCAGCTCATGAGGTACCTTGAGGATTACCAGCTGTTTAGTGACCGCCAATACGGTTTTCGTAGGGGTCGATCAGCTGGTGATCTTTTGGTCTACCTGACCCATAGATGGGCGGAGGCAGTAGAGTCCAAGGGGGAAGCGTTGGCCGTTAGTTTGGACATTGCGAAGGCCTTTGATCGGGTTTGGCACAAAGCGCTTCTTTCGAAGATCCCTTCCTATGGGCTTTCCGAGAAATTGTGCAATTGGATCACCAGCTTCCTTGCAGATCGGTGCATCAAGATTGTTGTAGTCGGAGCATGCACCGAGCCTATTAACGCTGGTGTTCCACAAGGCTGTGTGCTATCACCAACGCTGTTTCTCCTGCATATCAATGATATGTTGCTAACTGGAAGCATTCATTGCTATGCAGACGACAGCACTGGGGATGCCTTATATACCGGCCGTACCAATATTTCTCGGGAAAACGTCGCCGAGTACCGGGACAAACTTGTGTCTGAAGTCGAGTCTTTGCGTAACAAAGTCGGATTGGGGCCGACTAAATCTAGTCCAGTTCAATCCCCAGAAGACACAAGTTTGCGCGTTTACCGCTAAAAAGAACCCCTTTGTCGTATCTCCTCAGTTTCAAGGCACTCCCCTTGTACTCACCCAGTATCGGAATCCTTGGCGTCGACATATCGAATAGCGTGCAGTTTCGTGGTCACTCGGAAGGGAAGGCCAAATTGGTCTCTAAAAAGCTTGGCGTGCTCAGCAGAGCGAAACAGTATTTCATGCCGGCACATCGCTTGCAACTTTACAAAGCGCAAGTACGGCCCCACATGGAATACTGTTGTCATCTCTGGGCCGGAGCACCCCAGTGCCAGCTCCTTCCACTTGACCGCATCCAGCGCAGAGCGATTCGAATCGTCGACGACCGAGTTCTTTCCGATCGGCTCGATACACTGGCACTGCGTTGCATCTCTTTGCTTATTTTATCATATCTATCACGGGGAGTGCTCTGAGGACTTGTTCGGACTAATTCCAGCCGCTCAATTTCACCATCGCACGTCGCGACAAAACTCGCGTTACCATCCATACCATCTGGATGATTGGCGATCCACCACTGTGCGATTTAGAAGAAGTTTTCTCCCTGGCACAACTTCTTTGTGGAATCAATTACCACCAGCGAATTTTCCGAACCGATACGACTAAAATATTGTAAATGCATATTAATTTGTAATTTTAATAATTTAGTGTAATCTTATATTATTGGAATTGTTATTTTGACGTACCAATGTTATGCAATGTAACGAAATGGCCAATAAATAAATAAACATCAGTCACTAATGAATTCAGCCAATTACTAAATCTATGTATGTGATAAAAATATCAAATCGTGCAGTTTAATAAAAGTAACACTTCAAAAGATTTAACGGCTAAGAATTTATTTAATATGAAAATTTTCAACCACAATCTGAGCATAAAATATTGGATAAAATTTAATTTTTATTAATTGAGGATTGTAATAAATATTTGTTTCAATCCTCATTTTTTAGACATGTGAAGCCTAAATTTTAATGTAATAAATAAAAAGAATGAATTTTCTTAAATAATGTTTTTTTTTTTTTGAATAAAATGGCTTTATAAACCGCCATCTACTCCATTCAATTGGTAAAGTCATTTTATCGAGAGAAAATTGATCGACTCTCACGCTGGTACGTAAGGAATACGTTAGATGGCATAAAAAATACGGCTAATATAAATTAGTAATGTTGTGTATTGTATTGAATGGACTGGAATATGATAAGTTTATTCAATATGGTTGATTTTATTTATTCAACAAGTTTGTTAATTTTTTTAACCGTCTATTTCAAAAGTTAAAATATATATTAACCATCTTTACTATACAGTATGTTATCTATGGCTCTAAGCGAGAAAGGCAAAGTGTATTTAGTAAAATAACAAAAACTACACTCGGCACATCTAGTTTTCCTCGTCGAGGAGTTCCAGTATCAGTCATCAAATCACACTTTCAAGTCACTCTCTCAAGGCTGGATGTGGTCTATTCATAACTAACAAATCGAGCCCAAACTAAACACATCCAGTTCCCCTCGTCGATGAGTTCCAGTGGCAATCTTCAAAATACACTTTTAAGTCACGCTATCAAGCCCAGAGGTAGGGTTTCATCATAACTAACAAAACGAGGCAAAACTCGGCACATCTAGCTCTCCTCGTCGAGGAGTTCCAGTAGCAGATACTGACACAGATTCAAGTCTATAAAGTCCAAGATATATAAGTATATTTATGTATAAATCCTGCGTGCTTTTTATGATTATAAAAATAATAATAATATCTTACCCTGGTCAAGTATGTATCAAATTTGGTTTTCGGAATATTTTGTATTTCTAGGGCGACCAATATTTTTCAGAACGAGCCGCTGTAACAAACGACCACTCACGACGGCATTTGAGGCCGGAGTAAGTAAAGTACTCTGTGGCTGGAGTGCAGCTTCGGCCTATTTAGTAAAATAAATTAATACAAGGCTGATACAATTGAGTAGAACAGTTAATATTTTCAAAAGTTATCGTGTTTACGCCGCCATGCGGACTTGATAAATCCACACCATAAGCCAATAAACTCCTTTTGTATGTAAAAATAGCAATTAATCGATTTTAAAAAATATTAATAAGTTCAACAACCATTTATCTTTCTGGCAATGTGATTTTTATGTCATTTATATGTATAATATGATGGCTTGATACGATTTCATGCAATAAAACGTTGGAATCCTAATTTTCAGCAGCAGCAGAACATACCTGCGCACTTCGCGCTTGAGGCATGCAACTATGACCATATTTGTACAGACTCGGCATGTGAATGATTTGATGTAAATTTTATTATTTTCAAAATTGGCATCAATCGGCTTTTTTTGTTACCATAATCCTATTTGGGTCCATTTTTAGTCGTCATAGCAGTCACACCGCGAACTTACTTAAGAAAACCCACGTATTGTGACGGACAACTACGGAACCCTACCTCTTTTTTGTACGTGTACACGCACTTGGCCAGTTTTTATTATTAACCAACACAAAATTCACTTTCCGTCTATTAAACGAAATAATATAATTGAATTATGTGCTTGTTTAAAAACACTACAAGACGTAAAGTAAGCACAAACTTACAATAATTGTGTTTCCAGAGACGTCGTCAATTATATATAAGATATGAGTGGTTATTCGTTTTACAAAATAAATGAAAAAAAATGTAAAAATAAAAAGTCATAACATGACTGAAACTTTATTACTTCCATTTTCCATTGGATTATTGAAAGTGTGCCAAATGCGGACATTCATTTTTAAAAGTCAATGCTTATACAATTTTCCTCTAGGAAATTCTTACATAAGTATTTTAATAGTTTTATCTAAATCAAAAAAAAATCATAAACTTTTTTAAGGTACACCTAAAAACTTTAAAACAAGATTATACAATCAGTGCGTGTTGCCAGTGATGACTTATGGATCTGAGACGTGGTCCTTCTCTGCTAGCCGTATGAAGAAGCTCAAGGTCGCTCAGCGAGCTATGAAGAAGACTGTGATCTGGGTTACTCTGCGCGATAAACTTATAAATGAGGATACCCGTAGTAGAACCAGAGTAATCAACATTGCCCAATGGATTAGTAAGCTGAAGTGGCATTGAGCCTGCCATATCACTCGAAAAACCGACAACCGATGGGGGAGAAAGTTTCTCGAGTGGCAACCACTTACCGGTAGGCAAAGTGTAGGGCGATTCCCCACTAGATGGGTGATGACCTGGTTAGACATGCAGGAATTCAATGGATGCAGGTGGCTCAGGACCGTGCTTTATGGCATTCCTCGGAGGAGGCCTATGTTCAGCAATGGACTTGTGAATTTTGCCTTCTCTCTGATTAGCTTATTTACGTGGATTAATGTAAATCAATATATCTTACCCACTCAAAAATTATTACAAGTACAGTAAGTAGGTACTGTTACATGTATTACAATTTCAATTTCAAAAAATTTAGTTGAACATCATGGTTTAAGAATACGTTCGATATTTATCTTTTTTAAATAATCTTTGGTGCGTCTGTGATCGTGTAACTTCTGAACGACTTGACGATTTGAGACGATGTTTCAAAGCTATGTGATAGATTATGCTGTCAGTCATTTTTTATATATATTTTATGTTTATACTGTACAATGTCTAGACTAAATTTAAAATTAAAATGCATTGATTGAAAATCGTTTTATATTGTACACAATCCATTTCTGTATTAGTTAACCAAAACATAGATATATAGAATCAATAGAGAATGGAATAACAGAAAAGTTTAACAACAAAGCCCAGTTACGTCATTTCTGACTATTAAAAAAAACTTATCAAGCGTATGGACATCGGAATCTATTACATCACTTTTTATTTCAGCTATGCATTTGGCAAAGCGCCATTTTCAAACTCGCATTTTTAAAAGTTAGTGCTATTAGAGCTTTGTATTACTGCAATATATCACTGTTATGGAAACGAGGTTTAACGTATACTTGTTGCCTGTTGTACGGGTTAAGAGTTGAGATTTTTCATTTATTCATTATAGCCTATCAAAAGTCAACTGTTGAATATTGGCCTCGCTCATAGTTATCCTCATAGGGTTGCTGGCTCAAGTGGAGTCTTTCAGTTATTATCATGAAGATGCCGCTGCCCATCTTATGTTTCATCTTTCCTCTGTCGTCACAAATGCCGGTAGGACACGAGGAAGTGCATATTCTTACGCCGCTTCAGCACAGCAAAGATTTAAGATTTAGCGTCATTAACTGACCACTGCCTAAAGAATGCCAATCTCAATAAATAAATAATTAAATTTATAGTTTTTAACGCACGATAATCTAAATTATTCTGAAAACTTCGAGACTTGAGACACGTGAATTTAGCAAGCAGCAAGTAGGATGAGAAATGCCGCGCTAGGCGGTAGACACCGCATTTACAGTGAATGTTTCATACTAAAATTTTAAAGTAAACTACAAATGTTGCTGGCTATCCAGAAATAATAATTTATATAATGTAATAAGGGTAATAATTAATGACATTAATTTTAATGTATGTATAGACAAAAGTTGTGGACTTACAAAGGTACAACAATCGCGCGGTCTGGACGCTTGAGTGGTTAAATAAATGAGATGTTTTTGTGCACATGATATAGATCTCGGCTATCCAAAATTTATTTGAGTTTTATTTTATTTGAATGCGTGCCACATATTAAAAATATATTTTGTTTTGTTTTTTAGTTTAAAAACGTTACCACCACACCAATATTTTCTCCTGTAAATTCTATTCTATTCTATTATTGTTGTATTATTGTTGTTGTTATTATTGTAATTTCTATTTGTAAACTGCCTCCACGATACATCGTAGGCCATACAAATACTTATTCCGTGCGGTATTTGAACCCGCGGCCCCCAGCGCAACAATTCATTGCTAAGCCACTGTAAGCCACTGTAAGCCACAATCTTACACTAGCGATTCACCCTAGTTTCGCACGAGTGATTTCTGGATCTCAACCACAGCTCCACCTTAGGGTTCAACTGTAGCTAAGAACCATCCAGTTAAATTTTCATTAATGAAAACTTTATCAACTTTCGGGTTGCGAGACTCTTTAGCCCAGAGGCCGTAGGCGTAGGCAGTCGCCCACGTAACACACGCTTTATGTCGTTTCTAGTTAAAAAATTATAGAATAAATAATCTAACTGCAACGATAAATCAAGCAATCATAGCCCTAATAAAGTAAACTTAAAATTTATAAACATTTTCCGATATTCGGCTGTTTTCACCATGGACGCATAAAACAACGTCCTTAAATTATAAAACATTTCTATCTAATAAATTAGTCATTCACGCAGATAGACACGTGGTAGAGCCATGCTGCAGCTATATTACTGGTATGGTTGTAGCACGAATGGGTCGGCTCGACCGTGGAAGGACCACGCTCTAACAGAATATCAGCGTAAAATAGCGACTTAACGCTGTTGTGGTTCGTATAGTGAGTGTAGAGAACCAGAGACGCTTTATACTGGAAACGAGGAATTCCATCTTATTCCTCACGGGTGACAGCACAACTGTATTTTGATTCGTAATCGAGGATAGATGTAGATGTCTATGGGCCACAGCAACCACTTACCATCAGGTGGACTGTGTGCTCGTTTTTCATCCTTATCCTATAAAAAAAAGATAGTACGTTACATTTATGTAAGCGTATGTAAGCATCAACAACAGACAGGGTTTGTACTAACTCACATAGAAATGCAATTATAATAATTATGCAGTATGACTAAGTATGTGCTCATGAATATAACATAAGTTATTTGTTTAAGTTATATACATATTATAGTTGTGAATTTACGAGTATTTTTATTTTATTTTTGTAATGCATAGGTACAGCTGTAGTAGTTTAGGAGCTAAGGGCTTGCCGTTGATATCACAGTACGCAAGCAACTTGGGTTCTGTCCCCGCCAGCACCAATTAAATTGTTAATTGCAAATTGCCAACTGCAAGTTCTGATTTGCTATGTAGTCAGTGCACTCGATAGCAATCTTAGCTATAAGAATGTATAGGTTGTTCCCTTAGATATCGTCGCCTTTGTGACGCGCCGCCTTGGCACGTGCAGCATTTTGTCAAAGGCGCCGCTGCGACATTAAATGTCGCTGCGAACACGCGAAGGAGAATTCGGCATTTTAAAACAAAGCACCGCAGTGAAAGATTATTTCCTATTTAACTTGCTTTTATTATTACTATTCGTGTTTTATTACAAAAAATATAAAAATAAAATAGTATCATCTTTTATTTTAAGAATAGAAATACATTTATTAAAGAAATACAGTAAAATATATTAAAATACTCGTAAAAGCAAAATTAATAAGTACGCCACCGTGTTTACCGACACTATCTTAGCGAACATACATAATTATATAGTTCTTGAAGCTGCTATGGAGCTAGAAATAGTTTTATATTTATGTAAATCTTAAACAAGAATTACTATATTGAATGATTTATCTTCTGTTTTTTATTTATCTAAACTATTTTTGACAATTTTTTTTGTAGAAATTTTTTCTACTCCTAATATTGGTAATTTGTTGTTTTAAATTATTTCCCTTCGTATACGCCTAATGATCATTAGTGCCAAAAATTTAAATTTCGCAGTCGCCTGAAAATTATACTAGGTGTTTGATGAGTGAATCAGTGAGTCAGTTAATCAGTCAATCAGTGAATAAAGTGGCACTTTTCAAATATATCTTAAAAACCATTATAGGTTTACTATTTACAAAATCCGTAACGTACGTTAGTAAGTTATTCTTGCATTTGAAATTTGTTCTGAAAGGACAAGAAATTTATTTTAAAATACAAAATTTCAATACAAAGAAAGAAAAAAGAAAAATGTGTTTTCGAAAATTACATCAATGACCCGTAAATTGGGAAACTGTCCAGCGCACAAGCATCAGAACTTATTACCCTGCCTTTTATATTAGCCAATGCTTGGCAACAGGCCAACATTCAGTAGGTATATAAGTATAAATGTGCTAGCAGATCTAAATTTAAATCTTGGTAAGGTTTTTGAAAACTTAAGTTGAGGAAAATCTAATGGTTCATCTAACTTTGTCTTTATCTCTGGATAATACTCAAGATGGGAATATAACTTCATGAAACTATAATGATATAAACTTGGCACTAATTATTTAAAACAATGTTCCGTTACGTAACCAAACGGTATTCGCTGAAGGTCATACAGGTTTACGCACCAATCTCGGCACATCCTGATGAGGAAGTGGAGAAAATTTATGAGGATATCTCTAGAGTAATGCATTCCTCCAAAACCCACTATACGTTGTTTATGGGAGACTTCAACGCAAAACTAGGTACAAGAGAGAACTGTGAGCTGAAAGTAGGGAAATTCTGAATAGGGCAACGGAACCCAAGGCGCCATCAGCTGGCCAACTTCATGGAGGAAGAAGGACTCTTTATGATGAACTCTTTCGTCCAGAGGCGGCCCCACAGTAAGTGAACCTGGTCGAGCCCCGACGGCTCGACAAAAAATGAGATTGACTTCATTATGAAAGACCAGACGATAATTGTTCAGTGATGTCTCAGTGATCACGATGGTGAAAACTGGTAGCGATCACCGAATGGTTAGAGGCACAATAAACCTAAAAATTTAAGTTGGAGAGGTCACGTCTAATGAAGTCAACGCTGCGTCCCCCTCGTGCTCTAATCCAAAGTCCCGAAACCTATTCAGCTCAAGTTACAAAATCGTTTTCGGTGCCTAGAAGATCGCAATGCAGTGGACAATATAAAAGACGGCTCGTAGAAACTGTTCATGCGGTCGGATCTAAGTTTTGCAAGACCCGCCGCAGAAGAACACAAAAACTCTCCGATCACACTCTTAATCTCATGGATGTTAGAGGGAAAATGAAGCTGCAGTCTTCAGTAGCTTTGATAGCATACTCTGAACTAAACAGACAGGTCTCCAAACATATGCGGCGGGACTTAAGCAACTTTATAACTGCTCGTATTGAAGAAGCAATCGAGCGGAACCAGAGCTTCAAAGTCTTTGCCAGAGATCTGTCTGCTAGAAAGTGCATACCGTCGAAGCTGAACACCGAATGTGACAGCATCGTTTCTGAGACACCTGAGATTTTGAGCGAGATTGAGAGGTTCTACGGGCACCTGTACACGTCATCGTTGGAGCCACACGTAAGTGTGAGTAACGATCCAAGGATTCTACGGGCAGCTGTACACGTCAACGTTGGAGCCATACGCAAGTGTGAGTGACGATCAAATAATCCGACACTATTCCAATAATATCCCGGACGTCAGTCTGAGCGCGATTAAAATGGCTCTCCAGCACCTTAAATGTTTGCCACTGTGTATAGCATATGTGGACTATGAGAAAGCCTTAACTCCGTCGAAATTTGGGTGGTGCTGCAGTCTCTACAGCGGTGCCAAGTTAACTCTCGGTATATCGGAGTGCTGAAGTATTTGTACAGTAGGGATGCGATGGTTATCTGCTTACAAAACCAGAGTATGTAACCTATCCAACTGCAGAGAGGTGTAAGACAGAGTGACGTAATATCCCTGAAACTCTTCACCTCTGCATTGGAAGACGTTTTCAAGGTACTGGACTGGAAATGATACGGTATCAACGTCAATGGCGAGTTCATCACTCACCTTCGATTTGCCGACGATATAGTCCTTATGGCAGAATCGCTGAAGGACGTAAGTACTATGCTCAATGACCTCAATAGTGGCCCCAACGGATAGGTCTGATGAACATGGAAAAAACAAAGAACATGTATAACGTCCATGTCGCACCTATGCCGGTATTTGTTGGGAGCACTAAGCTCGAAGTTGTTGACGAGTATGTTTACCTGGGACAAATAGTACGACTAGGTAAGTCCAACTTCGACCGAGAGGTCAATCGACGGATTCAACTCGGCTGTGCAGCGTTCGGGAGATTACGACATATTATCATCTTGTTAGACACCTCAGAACCTCAAAACTGGATTGTTCAACCAGTGCGTGTTGCCAGTGATCACCTATGGATCTGAGATGTGGTCCTTAACTGCTGGCCATATGAGGAAGCTCAAAGTGGCTCAGCGAGCTATGGAAGGGCAATGCTCGGCGTTTCTCTGCGTGATATACTTAAAAACGAAGATATCGGCAGTAGAACCAGAGTAACCGACATAGCTCAAAGAATTAGTATGCTGAAAGGGCAATGGACCAGCTATATAGCTCGAAGAACCTACAACCGATGGGGAAGAAAGGTTCTCAAGTGGCAGCCTCGTACCGGCAGGCGAAGTGTAGGGCGTCCCCGCACTAAATGGAGTGACGACCTTGAAAGATATGCAGGAAGTCGATGGATGCAGGTGGCTCAGGACCTTGCTTTGTGGCATTCCTTGGGGGAGGTCTATGTTCAGCAGTACACTTGTGAAGGGCTATAATGATGATGACGATGATCTAGATTAATACTTTTTTTTTGCGAATCAAATTGTTTTCTGCAAGATAAAATTGAAGAGAAACATAATAATTTATTAGTTGTGGCAAAACTGATTGTGTACAACCCACGCAAAAGTTCATAGTTATAACGTTATATCGATCCGCCCAGGCTCGGACCGGTGATTTCTGGATCTCGACAACAGCGCAGCAGTAGGATAATATTGGGGCTGCTGCATCACTCACATCCGTTAGCGATGCAGTTCGCCCCAATATTATTGGGGTTTCTGCATCACTCGTCCGCTCGCAATGCAGTTCGCCGCAATACACCAAATAGCTCTATATTCCCAGACATGATGCGCGACGGTATGGGATTCAATAATCTGATTCTCACTGAGATAGCTGGTTACTCTAAATCACGTATGGACGCAGCGCTTATGTTATTGTATTTGATCTCGATCGATATTATTGATGATTGCAAATGTCATGCATGTTTGATTGATTTGATTGATGATTGATTGAGTTTTTAGTAGACCACTACTTTAATAGGTAGACTAACATAACGATGTTGGATTTTTTTTATATGATTCAGGGCGACTTTACCATGGTAGATCAATTGAGACTCTACTACTAGGGCTCGCTTGCGCAGATATACAAACATACCTAGCAAATAACATATTTTTTGGCTTAGCTTTCCATTGACTCCCGTCGAGTTGGGGGTTTGATACGTATTTTTACAGAAAAGTTACACTATTATAAGCACACACACAAAGTTACAACATGCGGAAACGCGTAATTTTTGAGAAAAAAGTTATTGAAAGTCAATTATTCTTGCATTGTTAATATCTAATCCTACCATAAAACTGACGCCATTTTGTAATGTCATTGTTGTCAGTAGGAATGTCGATTCTTGCCGAAAAAGGTCGATTTTTAAATCGATTCAAATCGTAAGCTGATGTATCGATTCATAAAAAATCGATTTCTAAAATATCTATATTTTTTATGTTTGCATTTATAATGTAAATATAATTCCATTTTATGAAAAACAAGAAAGATACCATAGTAAATGATCTCTTATTGAATTTTGTTTTATTTTAACAGTACCAATTAGGGCAGATAACAAACAAAATAGGTTAGGTTCAACTTATGACAAAGAACCGAATTGATTGACCCCGACTCCACCTGGTACGAGTCTGTCCTACCCCTAGAGTCGTTTTAAAGCGCCGGAGCGTAGCAGTCTCAAAATAGATAGAGAAATCCTTCTGAATCAGTCCCCCTATATTTTATGATGAAGGGGACTTTTTTCTCATAAAATGGATTTATATTTACATTATAAATGCAAACATGAAAAAAATATAGATATTTTAGAAATCGATTTTTTGGGAATCGATACATCAGCTTACAATTCGAATCTATTTTAAAAATCGATATTTTTCGGAATTAATCGACATCCCTACTGACAATAACAATAAAAAATGGCGTCAGTTTTATTGTAGGATTAGACATAAACAATGCAAGAATAATTGATTTTCAATAACTTTTTCTCAAAAATTACGCGCTTCCTGTGTGTGCTTATAACAGTGTAACTTTTCTGTAAAAATAGGTATCAACCCCCAACTCTATGGGAGTCAATGGAAAGTCGTACTTATTTTTTTTCCCATATGAAAAATAAATGAATGAATGAATGAATTTCTTTATTTTGCAAATATGGGTGATACAGAATGTGGTGACAAATATATAGTATAGATTCCACCATATTTTACCAGAAGGCATGCAAAAATTTTTTTATCAATTTACGTAGATATGTCATTCACAACACAATATAACATTAGAATAACAAAATTAAAAAAGTCTCTTCAAATTATATGTAAGTCTAGTCAATCGGTATATTATTATCACTATTATTTAATTATTATAAGCCATCGTCAAATTAATTACATTAATAATAATACAATTTATTAATAAATATTCATGTGGCATACGTACACATTTTAACACAACATTTTGTCCATTAAAAATTCATTAATATTATAGTACACCTTGTCCGCTAAAAAGTTTCGTAGCCTTGTCTTAAATAATGAAGTGTTGAGATCCCTCCAAAACTTGGGTAATTTGTTGTAAACTGCCGGTCCCATACAGCAGACACTGTTGCGTATTTGTGCTGTTTTTCTCTTAGGAATATAAACTCTACAATTGTCGCGTCTGTTTCTTGGGGCAATGTCTGCCAGGCGCTTAAAACGGTTCTGGTTCGACTTTACAAATACTGCTATCTCTAGTATATATATACAAGTTAGAGTTAATATTTTATATTGTTTAAAATATGGCTTAGAGCTATCGGTACTCTTCAGCTTAAACATGGAGCGTATACACCTTTTTTGGGCCGTAAATACCTTTCCTTTTTCACAAGAGTTACCCCAAAATATTACACCATATCGTAGGTATGTTTCTACCGTACCATAATACGCAGTAAGGAGTCCATCC
The DNA here is from genome assembly GCA_963668995.1 of Parnassius mnemosyne. Taxonomy (NCBI): domain Eukaryota; kingdom Metazoa; phylum Arthropoda; class Insecta; order Lepidoptera; family Papilionidae; genus Parnassius; species Parnassius mnemosyne. The sequence continues at coordinate 14,975,185 of CAVLGL010000091.1, forward strand.
GTACAAATTATAGAAGACAATATGCCTAGAGCATAAGCAGATTTACTTATATTTTTGCAAAGAGTCCTAATGTGCGATTTCCAATTCAATTTTTCATCAATTTCCAGCCCCAAAAATCTCGTGCTTTCAACTTCGGCAATGTTATAGTTATTATATTGTATTATGAGTTTACTATTATTGTGTTTGCGTTGACTGAAATGTATAACCTTTGTTTTGCTTAAATTTATTATTAAATTATTGTGATCTAGCCATTTTATAATTGTTTTTAGGGAATTGTTTATGTCATTTTCGTATGTATTAATATGTTTACAAGGTACTGTTATGGTGCTGTCATCTGCAAAAAGCGTCAAATTTTGTTTTGCGTATTCAGGTAGGTCATTAATATACAATATAAATAGTAACGGTCCCAGGACACTCCTTTGCGGAACTCCAAAGCTGACTTTACGTTCCGATGATCGAAATGTGTCTTCGTATTTATTAACCTTATTAAAATTCTTAATTTCAGTTATTTGTATTCTATTCTTAAGGTAAGATTCTATAAGGTTAAGTACATTACCTCTGATGCCATAGGTGTGTAGTTTATATAAGAGTGTAGGGTAGTGAACATAATCAAACGCCTGGGTCATATCAAACTGGTGTTCCTGTGTTCATATTATTAACAATACTGTGTACAAAGTCGTATATTGCCATATTTATTGTTTTACGCTGCCTAAATCCTTTCTGTTCCTCACACAATTAGTTATGTTTTTCTACATATTTATATAATTTATTGTAAAAGTACTTTTCAATTATTTTTGAAATTATGGGAATGAGTGAAATTGGTCTATAGTTTTCAATTAACTCTCTATTTTTTTTTCTTAAATAATATTTTTATTATAGAGATTTTTAAGGCATCTGGATATATGCCATCACAAATGCAAAGATTAATTATATAAGTCATGTGATCACATATCTGATTAGCAACATATTTAATTACCTTTGTACAAATGTCATCATAACCTACACTGCATGTGTTTTTCAAAGACATTATTATTTCCTTTACTTCATATGCTGTACTAGGCCCTAAAAACGTAGAGTTAGGTATAGTGTTTCTATTAATTGCTTTTGGTTTACTTTCGGCATGAAGTTTTGGCTGAATTTTATCGACAAAGTAGTTATTAAATACTTCACAAATTTTCGCTGGGTTGGTAATTTACCTCAATTTTATTTATATAATGTTTTGGAGTATTGTTTTTGTTTTGATTAATTATCTGCCAAGTCGTTTTTGACCTATTTTTGCAAGTTTTTATTTTATAGGTATTTTGTGCCTTTTGAGGAGTTAGGTTTATTGTTTTTTTGAATATAATAGAATAATTTTTAAAGTTTGTTTTATTGATATGGTTAGGTTGTAATCTCGACAGCCACAAAAGGTTTCGTTTCTTTTTTACATACATACATAATTTAACACCTCGAGATGACTTTGTGTACGATAACCGGAAAACATCGATCATAAAATAGTTTAAAAGTATCGATAAAATTATTGTATGCTACATTAGGATCATCTGTGCAGTAAATTTCTGAAAAGGAAAGGTTTTTTAGACAATCTTTAAACTTTAACATGTTTTCGTAATTATAATCCCTTCTAGTATTGTACGAGTAGTTAGTTACATAACATTTCTGAACTGGGTATTGCAAAATCTGTGCTGTATGATCTGCTAATGCTAACTCTATTACATTAGACTTACACTGCTTATCAAAGCTGTACGCAAAGTTGTCGATGCATGTCATGCTGGCCATACGTGTCGGCTGTTTCAATGCTAATTTTAGGTTAAAACTTAATAGCAGACACTCAAATGCTATTGTTTGACTATTACTTTTAAGTATATCAATGTTAAAATCTCCGGCGATAATAATATTCCTAAAGCGCATGTTTGATATATCTTGTAAAATAATTTCAAGTTTATTCATAGCGTCATTAAAATTGCTTACATTTGGTATTCTATATATACAGACAACTATTGTCTTATAATTAATAAGTTCGACAGCACAACATTCAAGCACACCTGGCAATGATAGCTTCGCTATTGTTGGTATTTCTTTCCATTGGTGACCGTTTTCATCAGGATACAAGTTCCACCTCTTTTTTCATTCTTTCTACAATAATATGAAGCTAAAGAGTAATTCGGTACATATAGTTGATTTTCATAGCCTTCCATTATAAAATGCTCGGTAATACACAAAACATCAACATTTAGTTGTTTTTCATATAGTTCACACAAACATACAGTAAGAGCTTTTGACTTTTTTATTAGGCCAGCGATATTCTGATGTAGTACATTGAGATAATGACTAGAGAAAAAACAGCTCCTTTGTGTTAGTTTCGCTACAGGATTAAAAGGAAGATCTTATATCTTCTATGTCTAAGGGACTGTGTGTATCTTTATTATACTCTATTATTTCAATATTTATCATTTCTTTAAGATTTTCAAAAATATTTTTAATACCGTGGTTATTGAGAGTACCAGTGCTCCTCAAAAACATTTTATAATCATATGATAGATTTAGGTTAGAATCATATAGCCATGCATAATTATGAGTACAATTGTCTAGATATAACAGGTTGTTAAATGTTTCTATTCTATTGTTAAACATCATGGAGCTATCATTTAGTTTGAAGGTAGGTAGGCATAAAAGAATATTTGTGTGTTTTATTTTTAATAGAGTTTCACGAATATGAACTGTCAGATCGAAATAATTATTTGCTCTTCGAAAGTCCTCTTCTCCAATTAAAATTATACAAAAGTCATTTAAAGTATAGCTCTTTAGTTTTTTATCAATGTCACCAATAATCTGTCTTACTCCACTATCATGTATTAAGTAGTGGCAAATTTGGAAATTTGGGAAGGTGTCTTCTACAACTTTAAGGATCTTGTTTGATTTATTACTGCTTAAAATGCACAGCTTATGTTTTTCTTGTTTTAGAGTATCGGTTGTTTGGTTAGTTTGCCTAGTGTTCTGTGCTGTTTTTCCGATTATGTCTTAGGAAGGGTGTATATTGCTATGACTATGTAGATTCTTGGTAAAAGTATAAAGAAACTCAGTTACCAAAGCAATCAAAACTATACAATAAATTAACATCAGAATCTATAACAAGCGAAGATTATAATCATGCTTTAACTGTGTGGCAAAATTTTGGTATTAAAAACTTAGGTGAATGTACCGAGTTATATCTGAAATGCGATGTCTTACTACTTTGCGACGTTTTTGAGAAATTTAGATCCATAAGTGCGAATTATTATGGTCTCGATCCTTGTCATTATGTTTCATCACCTTCACTAAGTTGGGTTGCATTGCTATTGTTGACAAGTATTGAGTTGGATTTAATTACTGATATACAAATTTATCAATTTTTAGAAAATGGTATAAGAGGAGGGCAATCTCAATTCTCGTTAAGGTATGCAAAAGCTAATAACAAATACTTACCAAATTTTAATGAAGAAGATCCAAATTCTTTCTTAGTTTATTTAGATTGTGTAAATTCGTATGGTTATGCTATGATGCAGCAACTACCTTATAAAAAATTTCATTTTTTAAAACAAAAAGAATTAAGAAGTTTTGATATTAACTTGATTAGTTCTTAAAGTAATGAAGGATATATACTCGAAGTTGACATGCAATATCCACGCAATATTCATGATGAACATTCTGACTTACCGTTTGCAGCAGAAAAGTTAACAGTTCCAATATCATCAAACATTAGTTATAAGAAATTGATTGTGAATCTCTATGATAGATATAAATATGTTATCCATTACCGTCATTTACAAGAATGCCTAAGAAACGGACTTGTTTTATTGAAGATTCATAGGATTTTAGCTTTCAATCAAAAAACATTTTAGAGCCATATATTTCCCTAAATACATCTTTAAGACAAAATGCTACATCTGATTTTGAAAGAGACTTTTTTAAAAAACAAAACAATTCAATTTTTGGAAAAACTATAGAGAACAAAAGAAAACAAGTCGATATCAAGCTAGTAAATGTATGGAAAGATAATTTTAGTAACACAAATAAAGTCTGTGGTGCCGAAAAATATGTTAGTTCACCTAATTTCAAAAATTTTACAATTATTTCTGATAGCCTCGTAGCCATTCAACTCCGGTCAACAAAAGTGATCTTGGATCGCCCAATATATGTGGGCTTTACTATTTTGGAACTTGCAAAAAGTCATTTACATAATTTTCATTATTCTGTAATGAAGAAAATATACAAAGATAATAATATCAAACTTTGTTACACTGGTACAGATAGTCTTTTGTATTTAATTTACACTAAAGACTTCTATAAAGATATGAAAGATAGTATAAAGTACTTTGATACAAGTAATTTTCATGAAAATAATATATACCATATTTCAAAAGTAAATAAATAAATACCAGGGTATTTTAAAGATGAATTAGGTGGTGATATTCTAACAGAGTTTATAGGCTTGAAAGCAAAATTATACTGCGTTAATACTTTAAAGTCCGCAATTAAAAAAGCAAAAGTTGTGAAAAAGCATATTACAAAAGAATTAACATTGAAAAGTATAGAGATATTTTAAATTCTAAGAAAACCCATAGAGACTCTATGTACGTAATACGATCTAAGAATCATATACTTTATACGCAAAAAATAAATAAGCTCATTCTTAGTGGCAATGATGATAAGCGACAAATATGTGAAGATATGTATAAAACTTTGCCTTGGGGACATTATAGCAATTTATTTTAAATAGCATTATATTTTAACTAATGATGAAATATGAAATAATGAAGAATTAAATGATGAAATAATGTAATAGTAATTGAAAACAAATTACTTCATTTTGAATATTCTTTACTGCAAATATGTTCTATATTGTAACTAGTATATCGTAATTATAACTCTAGCTAAAATATAAAAACCTTTATATGTAAGTTGAAATAAAAATACTGTATTATCATAATCATATTTCATTTTATTTATCATCCCATTAGATCCTTAAATACTAAATATTACATATAAACAATAGATTTAAATACACTTAACTTTTACAACAGAGATATACATGTCGTAAAAATTAATCATTTATTTCTAGACATTTTATTAACATAAATTTTATTAATTGATTTTAAACTTAAATACTAGATTTGCTTAGTTTTTTTACCACTTTACAAACTAAATGTTCTGTCTCATCCATGATGTCATCATATGCACTTGTCACTAGATATTGCACGTTCACAGCTGCATTTCCAGATTCAGTATTTATTTCATCGACATTACGACCATTTAAATCATGTATTATATTTTTTATTAAATGACGTACATCATCCGTTTCCTTTCGCATGATAAATGATGTATTTTTTTTTCTTTTTTTTCCTCCGAGTTTTGGCGACGGCTCTGCTCGCACGTCTTTGTCGCCACTTCATCGTACCAGCCTTGCCTATCTTGAGCATAGTAATATGGATTAATAATTGGGTTTGAGTCTTCTATCAAATTCTGAAAGCCAGATGTAAAATTACTACACATGAATTTAAAATCAATTAAAAATAATAAAAACTAAATAGTAACTTACCTCACGTATATTTTCTAAGCTATACAAAACAGGACTGTAAGATGGTGTATGTGACATGTTTCTGAAAAACAAAAATGAGTATAAATTACATATTTTATTACATTTATAAGAGTTAGAATTACAATAGAAAATAAAATAAGTTACTTTATTATTTAAATATTTCATTTAAAGTACTTACTCCAAATTTGAGATAAAGAAACAAACGTATTAAATGACGTAGATAAATTCTTTAAACTGAAACCGAACGTGCTCTTTATAGAAAGTACTGTAGCGAAATAACGTGATCGCGTGATTCGCGAGTTGTAAGATGAGAATTGTATAATTTACAGAATAAGCATAATATACTCAGGACTTACTCAGTTTAGCTGCCTCTGATGCTGCCCCGGCTTTAAACGAGGCACCCCTGACAGGAGAGGCCGCCAGAGTGTCTACGCATGTAGCATCCCACACTAGGGCTTTACCTCTCTCCCAAGGAACCAATGTCATACCGTCGCGTCTCTTGCCATCTTCTCTAAATATTCCACAAGGCTCTAAAACCGAGGGAACATTTATAGAGGCAAGAGCCCTTCGGATGACATTGTTCAAAGAACTGTGTCGTGAAAACCTACAAAATAGAAAGAAATGCATTCATAGTGAAAGAAATTGCAATATTGTGTAATAATAAAACACAACGACTTTTAATTAAACCACCATTTCCTTTTTACAAATTGACTGTAAAAGAAAAGAAACATGTAAATTGTATTCAACGTAATAGAAAGATATATTGGTGTCAAGGAGTAACACCTTATTTAAATTATCAGAATTTGATTGCAGATAATATAAAGGATAAATGTATATACGTCAAAGGTTTAGAAAAAGTTTTATGGTTAAAATCCATCTTACAAAATGATAATATAATTAATTTAGAAGATAAAGGCTGTCCTAGTTTGTTAAATCTGTATGATCGATATAAAGATTGTAAAGATTTGTATAGTTGTATTAATCACGATGTGCTTTGAAAAATGTTTTTTGTTTAAATAAATGGTACTCTGATAATAACATTTGAAATATAATTTTTTTTTATTTCATAAAAAACTCTCCACCAGCAACTTTTTTAAAATGTTTATAAGGAATCAGCGCAGCTTTGCAGCTTCATTATACTCTTGCAACCAGCAAGATCAAACCTCCACAAAGCATGAGGGACATGTCTCAAAACGAATACAGACCCCAATATAGTTTATATGATTCATATAAAACACGCTTATTTTCATTTAGCCATTATTGGGCAACGAGTGATTTAAGAGAAGCAGTGGTTAATGAAATGGCTGATGCGGGATTCTTTTATTTTGGCGATATCATAAATGATACAGCTGCTTGTTTTTCCTGTGGAGGAGTTATTGGAGATTGGGAGATTTACGATGATCCGTGGATGCAACACACATTACATTATCCTCAATGTTTTTATGTGAACGCCGTGAAAGGGTTAGATTATATAAATAAATGTTTGAAAGAGTATGGTAAATTGCTGTGAGTTAAAAAGAGTGACACAGAATTGAGAAGACATCTGCTTAGTTTAAAAAAAAATGAAAAAGTAGAAAATCGCTGTGAGTGAAAAGTGATACAGAATTGAGAAGATATCTGCTTAGTTAAAAAATGGAAATGTAGAGCTGTTTAGTGTAATATTGGGGCGAACTGCATCGCGATTGGATGTGAGTGATGCAGCAGCCCCAATATAACCTTAATCGCAGCCTACCGGACATGATTGTAAATCTAAACCATCCAGGGACTCACTGAAACACACACATAAGGTTTTATCAAAATTGTTTGAGCCGTTCTTGTGTTTTAGTGAGACTAACGGACAGAAATTGATTTTATATCTATAGATAATACTTTGTATAAGGTTACCACTATCTAATATGTATATCACATATTTGTATATTTGGTTATTAAATTTTGTAGCTTCTTCGTATTTTGTTTGTATGAAATTGAAGAAAAATTTCTTTGGTTGTACTGTTTGTATCTGGCAGATTTTAATATAAATACATAGAGGACATTAAGAAAAAGAAAAATAAAAAGTAAAAAACACTTTCCACGCTATTTTTCATTTGTTTTTCTGCCCGCCAAAATGAGTGAATCTTAGGAAGAAATTCGATATATTTTTAAGTTTTATTACAAAAAAAGACAAAACTGCGACTCAAGCCGCGAAAAAAAATTGTTGCGTTTATGGACCTAATGCAGTATCAGTAAGCGTAGCACAAAGTTGGTTCAAGCGTTTACAGTCCGAAAATTTTAATGTCAAAGATGCAGCTCGCAATGGTCTCCCCCATATGGATAAAGTCAATGCCATTTTAGAAAAAGTAGAGCAAGATTGGCATATTAGTAGTTGTGACATAACCGAGAAATTGAGAATTGACCACAAAATAGCTTAGAGCCATTTGGAAAAGTCTGGCTATACAAAAATGCTCGATATTTTGTGGAACCCACACGAGCTCACTGAAAGAAACCTAATGATTCGTGTACTCATTTGCGATTCTCTATTGAAACGTAAGGAAAGCGAACAATTTTTCAAAATACTGATCACTGGTGATAAAAGGTGGATCATCTACGACAAGAATGTGCAAAAAAATCATGGTCGAATCAAGCTCCACAGACTGTAGCGAAACCCGAATTAACACGAAATAAGGTGATACTGTGTGTATGGTGGGATTGGAAGAGCATCGTTTATTAAGAGTTTTTACCGCCGGGCAAAACCATTGTTTCAAATTGCTACTGCCAACAACTAATGGGACTCAGGCAAGAAATTTAGAAGAAAATAACGGCCGGAATTGATCAACAGAAAAGGAGACTTGAGACTACACACATTTATGGCCACTCAGCAAAAATTGTGAGAGCTTGGTTGGGAAGTGTTAATGCATCCTCCATATAGTCCTGACCTTGCATTCTCACATTTTCAAGTGTTTTAGTCTCTTCAGAATTCTTTGGTTAGTGTTAGGTTAACACCTTGGTGAGAGAGGACTGTCAAATGACTGAAAATTACTTGTCGCATTATTTTGATCAACAATCCCAACATTTCTACAGCAACAGAATTATATAAATACCTACAAAACTGCAACAGGAATTAAGAACAAAATGGCGTATATATATATATTATAGTTAAATGTAATTAAACTTCGTAAAAAGAAGTCTTGAATTTGTATATAAAATACGAAGAATCTTTTTCCCCGACCTTATATAAAAAACAATTGCTGCACGTGGTGCGAAATGGCTCGATTGATTTTGATTAAATGATTTGTGTGTGTTTAAGTGGGTCGTTGTATGTTTTAGATTCACAATTATACGCAGTAGGTGGCTCTGTTGACCAGATCCAGAAACCTGTGCGATATCTGGGTGAATAGCTATATATAAATAGTATAAGCTGTTCCCCGCTACTTCGCCCGCGTGGAATTTATTGAGATTGGATTTCATGAGATATAATTTTTATTCGCAGAATACTCATTCTATTCCTAAAATAAAGTTAGCCTAAATTATTCCTCATAATATCGGCTATCTGTCAGTGAACGTCCCAACCAAATCGTTCACAGGTTTTGCGTGACGCGTGTTCAGATAGACGTCGTGTTAGAGTTTTACTATAGTATAGATATCTATCTAGATAGATTTGACAGGTAACAATTTGTTGCAATCCCCAGTTGCAGTTTAAATAAATGCATTTGACTGTTAAACTGACCCACATCTGCATAAGATTATTATAGGATATTTTTTTAAAACCTTAGCCCCACACTAAGATTTTCTCCTGTATCGTGGACAAACATCCAGACCCGGAAAAATTATTTGCAGGCCATACAAATACTTGTTCCATGCGGGATTCGAACCCGCGGCCCCCAGCGCAGCAACTCATTGCTAAGCCACTGCGCCATGGAGCCGTCAAAATATGCAAACCTTGCAATAGCAGCCCCCAGCGCAGCAACTCATTGCTAAGTCACTGCGCCATGGAGCCGTCAAAATATGCAAACCTTGCAATAGCAAGTACGTAGATATACTTAAAAAAAAAACGAATATCAAACGAACAAAAGAAATATCTAAGACCAACAATATAAAATGACTCCTTCGTTTCGAACTGCTTTATTTCCTTTTCTGACAATACAATAGAATGTTTCGTTTGAAGTTAATTAAAACATTGTCTTAATCTTGCATGTTTGGGGAGCGGATTCTATTGTGCCAAGGTTGTAAATGATTTTAAACTGTTAAAGAGCAACAATGTTGGTTGTAAATCCTTTATTGAATTATACAATATCCAAATATCAGAGTTAAATATAATTGAAACTTTAATTACTTAGCAAACGCCGTGTAGTGGCGGTATAACAGAATACACTTCCCTATAACATCTTATGAAAAAAAAAGGTGACAAAATAGGGGTATAAAAAAGGGTATGGGCAGCAGCACCTTCCTAGTAATAACTCAAAATTAATAAAAAGCTGCGTTTGCCAACCCGCCTACCGATCGTGGTTACTATGACGAAAACCTTTTGCCGTATATCTTCAATATCGGGTCAATCCCCTTACTCCTCAGCTAATATCGGCATCCTTTACGTCGACATATCGAATAAAGTGCAGTTCCGTGGTGACTTAGAAGGGAAGGCTAAATTGGCCTTTAGAAAGCTTGGCGTAGTCAACAGAGCGAGACGGTATTTCATGCCGGTACACTGGTAGCAACTTTACAAGGCGCAAGTTCAGCCTCACATGGAATACTGTTCTCATCTCTGGGCCGCATCCATCTCGGAGCGGCTCGAATCGTCGAAGACAGAGTTCTTTCTGATGAGCTCGATTTACTGACCCTGCGAAGGGATGTTACATCCCTTTGCATTTTCTATCGCATCTACCACGGGGAATGCTCTGAGGAACCGTTCGGATCAATCCCAGCCGCCAAATTTCACTAACACTCCTCGCAACAAAACTCATGTTACGATCTACACCATCTGGATACTCGGCGGTTCACCACTGTGCGTTTTATTAGGAGTGTTCTTCCTCGCACAAACTGTGGAATTGTTTAACACTGGTGATTTTCCGGACCGATACGACTTAGGGACCTTTAAGAGATGAGCTTACTCTTTTCTATAAGGCAGGCTTCCTTCCAGAAACGCCCCTGCAATTCCCCTGGTGTTGTCGTTGTTCATTGGCGGCGGTAGTCACTTACCATTTACCATCAGGTGATTCCGTTTGCCCCCTCTGCTTTAAAAAAAAAACTCTTTACGAGGCAGTCTTTGGGAGAGGCTCATATACGAGACGAAAATAGATGTAACCACAGCATCAACTTACCATCAGGTGGGCCGTGTGCTCGTTTCTCATCTTTATTCTATATACAAAAATCTGTAATACATAATATTGTATAAGTCGCACGAATAGGTATTCGTTCTCGTTTTTAAGAGTGGCCACTCTAATGTATAATACGGCCGACGTATCTTGGCGAGTCTGAATATAGGCTCTGCGAAGTTTAGCGCATGAACACTCGTGAAGAAAACTGTTATTGTCATTTTTTTATATATACCAATGTACAAATAAAATTTCCCTAATACAGTGACCAAAAATATCAAAACACTTTGGAGACATTATAAATTAAAGATTCAATTTTGATACCTCACCTTTCGATAGGGGCAGATTTTATCACAAACACATACAATATTATTTACATTTAATACTTTTTATTTATTTACACTTATTATTATTTAATCACTGTCGCTGAGGGGGGAAATTCCTAACATAAAGTCGTCGGCCCCTTGTGTACCATGTGAGGTACTTGGCATAGGTTCATCTTCGTAATCGTCGCTCTCACTTTCAGACTCACTTTCTGAATCTGAAGCTGTATTAATGATGAATAATTGATCCGTCATTTCGTCAATAATATGGTCGCTCTTCCTATAGTCATGTTCGACCTCTTGCACTTTTCTGCATAAAGCACTCCATTCATTCTGACCCATTAAATTTACTTTTTCTTGTATGAGCTCCATTGTCCGGGTTACGTTCCAGTCGACGTTTTTAGCGGCTACGTGCCCTTTAATGGCAGCCCACACCATCTCGATGGGGTTTAAATCGGGATGATATGGGGGTAAACGAAGGACATCGTGGTTGTTTTGTTTAAACATTTCATCTATTACGTATTTTTTATTCACGTCTTTGTTTTTTTTTATTAGATCGTAAAGTTGTGGTTTACGCATGTCCTTTTCATATGGTATACCCTTTTCTAATAACCACGATTCCATTTTTGCCTTCTTGTCATTAGATGTAGGGGCAGGATCCATTAATTTGTTGTGGTACGGAGCATTATCGATAACCACCACCGAGTTAGGGCTCAAATTTGGAATCAGTTGGGTCCGTAACCATTTCTCATAATTTTTGAAATTCATGTCATCATGATAGTCTCCGGTTTTGCTGCCAGATTTGAACATTAGTAGCGCGTTCGGAACAAACCCTGCTTCTGACCCAGCGTGTACCATCACTATCCGCTGACCTTTTGATATCGGGCGCTTTAGTCCTTGAGCGGAACCATCTGACCACGCCTTACCTTTTGTATGTGATGAGTGGGCATACGACTCGTCAGTGAATACAATTGGTCGCCCTTCGTCCCTGTATTTTTTCATTGCCTTCAAGTACAAGATCCTTTTCAGGCGAATGTCGGTCTTCTCTATAAGAACCATTCTATTGGTTTCGGTCTTTCGCCACTTGAAACCCAAGTTTTTGATAATTGTCTTTAAGCTCGTTTTACCACCTTGAAAATTTATATCCCGTTTGAGTTTCGCTAGTAATTTGTTTATCGTCGGCATTTCTTTTTCAGTTTTGTGGAAGTTGTGTATGCATCTTTTTACTACTCCCTGGTCAAAATTATCCATATCAGTAATAGGTTTTGATCTAGACCTTTTTTTACCAGGCGTGCGGAATACTGAAAGTAAGCCCGAAATATTGCCTTCAGTTGCGATCCGCTGTACTGTGCGTTGGGACACACCAGTTGCGTTAGCAACTCTTAAATAAACTTTATCGACATCTTTTACGCCTTCTTCTTTTTCTTTTTTCATATATTGCGTTAAATCGTAAATAATTTTTCTCGCCTGGCGATTTAACACACTGTTATGTTTTGGTGGCATGTTTGGCGAATAATATAAGTGCTAACTGACACTTGCAAATAAAACAAATAAAACAAATAAAACAAACAAAACAAACTTAACACTATTAATAAAAACAAACAACAATAACAACGAAAACTTTTGTAACCGACTGTGCTCAAGACAGAGATAGCGACACGAACACGACACCAATGCTAACGTGTGACTGAGAAATATTACCGTGTACCGAGCATTGCCGAATAAGCACGAAGCTTTACGAAGTAACCAGAAAGGGATGTCCAACACGCGTGCCTGAGGGTGTTGTTTAATCGATTTTTATTCAAATCGATTAAAATTAAGACATAAAAATATATTTATTTGCAATTTATAAGGAGGTTCTAAATTTTCTCAAATAGTCGTTACTCAAGAAGACGTTAATAGATAATTGATATTTAAGTACATTATGTCTTTCAGCTGAGAAAATAATATGTTTTTAGTTTTTTTTTTTTATTTAAGTCGAAATCTTGTTTATTATCAACAAAATTCACTATATTTGTAAATCTATTTCGTTTAATATCTTATATAAACAAAAATCAATAACTTCTAAATAAAACTAATCGATTGCGATATTTTATGACTAAAGGGTCGATTGTGTTTACTTATGGTCAATCTCTAGCCTAGACCACCGCCCCCCGTACGTCGCCTCATGCCACCATTTTGTTCCTTAAAAAAGCTATTGCGCAACCTTCTGCGCGAAGGTCGGACTCGCCAAGATACGTCGGCCGTATTGTAACACAATATTTTTATATGTTCAACGTCTTGCACAGTAATTAGTAAAAGTAAAATCTCATACATAATAGACATACTTTCACAGGTGGGTTATGTTGGATAGGTATGAAACATAATAGATGATGAAATAAGGGTGGAAAGGGAAATATACTTGATACTCGTATGTGCTCTTATATGAATCATTATTGATAAGTGCTTAAAGTTAATATACATTAACCAACAAATAAAGTCAATTACCATCACCATTACAGCCTATTAAAGTCCACTGCTAAACATACGCCTCCCCATAGATTGCCTAATGATATTTGCCATAGTTGCCACACTTGGCAAACCGATTGGCAACCATTTTTTTATTTTTAGTCGTTATTAGGAAGACGCTGCTGCCCATCTTCTGATTTGTTTCACCTGTCGCCTCTTACGATACCCATGGAATGAAATGATATGTTAATTAGTTACATATAATCAAAGTTCCATTTATTGTATATTTTATTATTATTGTGTGTCTACGGTAATATAAAATGGCGTAAACTAACATCGTGATATACATCATGTTATTTTATTTTTACCGTCTATTTGATCTATTGGTCGTAATTGCGGCTGCTTATCATGAGATAACGGATTCGAATCCCGGGTAGAGCCAAAAATCAGTAACTAAGTTTTCTGTACAAAATTGTCAGTTAGCGGTTTTTCGTCCCCGTGCCTCTAGAATAGGGTGCAAGGTTATTACACTGAAAAAAATAGGATGAAATTTTATTAAATATTTCCACATTATGAATAACCAGTTTTATAAGACTGCTAATTTCTATACGGCAGCACACTGAATACAGGTCAAGTTCTTTATTCTTTTTCAGCTTCAACTACCAGGTTTTAAGAGCACTTCATCTCCATTGTAAACGACAACTATAAGTACCAATTCTGAAATCTAGATTCTATTCAACGAATTGCGATTAAGCGTAAGCTTATGTTTATTTGTGAACTTTTTTTTAGACAAGTAAGTGACTAATATACACACGTTCCTCATGATGATGGCCCGTAAAAGACTTATATGTTTTATGGTTTAGTGCCACGCTGTAGCGAGGTGTGTTCCCGGTTTGGGCAAAAATCAGTAATTGAATTTTGCTGTCAAAATATATCAGTAGCAGCCTGGAGTCAGAAAGTGGACAGTGTTTCATACCCACGTCTGGGAAAGCACGAAAAGCTGTTGTTCTCTCTCCGGTAGTGTCGGATTGCAGTCCCATCCAACTATGAGAGTGAGGTAAAACCTTGATTGCACTTTTGCTTATGCACACACACTTGTACTAGAATCCTGTGCTATGCAGATGGGTAGTCTTTATTAAGACTGACTGCCGTGATCGAATTTCGGTCTAAAGGATAATCAAAGTTGAAATCATTACCTACCCTTAATCATCTAAGGAAAATTTTTCTATGAAGACCTTTTATTGTTTTCTACTGACTTCAAAAACGAGGAGACACTCAATTCGACTGTGTTCTTTTTTATATGTATGTTACCACATAACTTTTTTGTACGTGAACCTATTTCGATGATTTTTTTATTTGAAAGCTGATGCATCTCATGTGGTCCCGTGTAAATTTGATCAAGGTCTGGCCAATAGTTTTTGATTTATTAATAATATATATTGAAGTCGGTTGTACAAAATGTTTAATTTTAAATTATTAATCATACTGAATTTAACACCACATATATCGCAATTTTATAATGCATTTTCGATTATTTATAATATAGCTAACCTGTATAAAACAAGTGTTATAAGAAATTTTTAATAATTCTAAAAAAATACTACAGCAGTAAATTATAACAAAATACAAATTTGACCCCAATAATAGACATAAGAAAGGAAGGTATCAGAGTAATACTTCTATATGAGTAAGCGGGGTGGATCAGTTTCGTGAACTTAAACTATGTATTAAAGTTAGTAAAAATTTCCTTGCATACATCCGCTCGATAAAATTAAATGATGTACCTTACCTAGTTTGAAGAGCATCTCCCGCCCGCCCTTACACTACTCCCAACTATCCCCGTCACCACTAATTCTAGCATACTACTCCCAACACCTCTACACTAAGAAAGACACACCACTGACGACAATGTACGTGTTTCGCCTCTACACGAGGCATCTTCAGGTGATGTAGACTTTGCCATTATTGCTATTTCTAAAGCTCATAAAAGTGTGATCAAACGATTATATATCAATAAAAGCAATAAAAGCAGCTAATTTATGTTGTCACGGATGACACGATGACGCGGGAATGACCGTGTCTGTATGAGTTGGCTTTCGATAAATTTGGAAAACATGTGACGACTCTTTTGTTGTAAGTCGAGGAAACTAAGGTCGCTCTCTACTTAAGTAGGGAGCGGTTGCGTCAGCGTGCTGTATAAATAGCAGTTGTTTTGGCTCGCCGCTCAGTTAGCGGTCAGCCACTGCATAGTCTACATCATCTGAAGACGTCTCGTGTAAAGGCGAAACACGTGTCGTATTGTCGTCAGTGGTGTTGAGATTAGTGGTGACGGGGATATTGCACGTAATTGAGGGAGGGCGGGAGGTGCTCTTCAACTGGGTAAGGCACATTTCTACCAACTTTAATATAATGGATTTCCGCAAAGTAATGCCTGATTTTATTAACAAGCTATGTATTTACACACATTATTATTTTAAATAAATTTTAGCTTTCTGCACTCCTACTTCATATAAACTTTAACTATGCCAAATTTCATACTCCTCAGTGCGCGCAATATGCTAAAGGGTACAAAGTTTCCCTATCACGTATTAATGTAATATAGATAACCTATGCCGGAAAATTTTTGGAACACAACGCTAGAAGCTGTTGACGAATATGTTAACCTAGGATAAATTGTCTGACTAGGTAACTCGCAACTTCAACTCCCAATTGACGGATCCAATTTCGCTGGGCAGCGTTCAATAGATTACGATACATTTTTCCTCAGGTTTAGGTACTTGAGGTACCCTGACTTGAAAATATGAGTGTACCACCACGTGTTGCCAGTGATTACATATGAATCTGAGACGTAGTACTTCTTTGCGGGCCGTATGAGGAAGTTCAAGGTCGTTCAGAGAGTGTTAGATAAAGATAGATATAGAGAGTTATTAGAATCACGCACAGTTGCAGCAGAACCAGAACAGCCGATATTTTCTAACGGATTAGTAAGACAATGGGCTGATCATGTGGCTCAAAAAACCGTAAATAAAGGTTCTAGAGTGGTCAACTTCAACCGCTAAGTGAAGCGTAGCGTAGCCCCACACTATATGGAGTCACAACCTGGTAAGAGATGCGGGCAGTTTGCTTAGATCCGTGATTTGTGGAATTTCTTGGATGAGTCTTATGTTCAGCAGTAGACTTGTGATAGGCTATAATGGCGACGATAATAATACCTAAAATTTATCCTTTAACAACTGAATAGTTAAAAAAAAATTTCCATTGATCACTGGGTACCATATAAATTCTGCCTGCCAATATTTATGACATTCTGAACAACAGGCCTCCGATGGCTTGGACATACAGGCTGAAAGCAAATAAATCATATTTCAATTGTTTCCAGATAACGTTTTAAAAGCACTTACTTACGTAAAAAAATGATGTTTGTTACTTGGTTTATACTTTTATTTTTAAGTAATATATCTTTCACTGCCTCGTTGGTAAAGTGGTTGTAAACGCGACTGCTGATCATGAGGTCCCGGTTTCGAATCCCTGGTCAGGTCAAAAATCAGTTTTTAACTTTTCCCATCAAGAAATTCCCAGTAGCTGTCAGGAAGTTAGCGGTGTGTCATCCCCGTGCCTCGGAAAGCATGTAAAGCCGTTGGTACTGCGCCTTATCTCTCTGCGGTCGTGTTGGTTTACCGTTCCATCGGACTATGAGTGTAAGGGAATAGAGCGCACCTGTGCTTGCGCATACACTTGAGCACTAAAATCCTGTCCTGCGCCGATGGCTAGTCTCCGTTCTGGCTGGCCGCTGTTACCGAAATTCGGTTTGTAGGACATTATTATTATTACAGTTTTTTTATTGTTTCAATCCGCAAGCATTATTTGTGGAAAGCACAACATATTGAAAACTTGTCATATACAATACAAAAACTCACGCCTGTCACCCAGAGGGGTAGGCAGATACTACGGAGTTCCATTTGGCGCGATCCTGACACACCTCTCTCGCCTCCTTTAGATCCATATATCTACGCATACACGGCCGTCGATTAAGGGTACTCCTAATCTGGCCCATTTTAATGTATCACCAATTTGGTCGATAAACCTTTGTCTAGGGCGTCCCTTCCCGACCCTGCCGTTCACTTCTGCAACATAAATTTGCTTTGTCACTTTTTCCTCGTTCATTATTTCTACATACATGACCAAACCACCGAAGCATTCCTTTCTTAATCCTTGTCAACACGTCATCTTGCAAACCACACTTTTCTCTTATAACACTATTTCTCACCCTGTCATTCAGATTCAGCCCTAGCATACTCCTTAAGGACCGCATTTCTACAGCATTTATTCTACTCTCATGCTTCTTCTGCCAGACCCAACTTTCACTACCATACATTAAATTAGGGACTAAAACAGCATTATCAATTGCCATACGTGCCTTAGTTGACACATTCTGACTCCTCATAATAGCGTGTAGAGCCCCATTCACTCTATTTCCTGCGTTCGCTTGTCGTTCTATATCCTTATCATATCTACCATCCCTGCTAAATAAACATCCCAAATATACAAACTCATCCACTTGCTTAATCAACTCCCCTTCTATTCTTATTTCACATAACGTTTACTTTCTTCTCTTTCAAAAACCATCACTTTCGTCTTATTTGCGTTCACTTTCATACCCCTTTCTTTCAATGATCAGTTCATTAAAGTAACCATTAGTTGCAACTCGGCCGCCGACGATGCAAATATGACTTGATCATCGGCGTAGAAAAGGCATTTGATGGTTAACTCATCCATTCTCAACCCACATTCTTCAACTTTCAAAGTTTGCAAACAACTGTCCATAAATAGGTTAAACAGCCACGGGGAGGCCACACATCCCTGTCTGACACCTTTATGAATGCAAAACCAGTCCGAGTAGACCCCGTTGATCCTGACACAAGCACTAGAGTCTGTATCAAGCCAGCGCTCAACCCAAATGAGTTCAGTGTTTGCCATAACACATTTCTGTCCACTCTGTCATAAGCCTTTTCCAAGTCCATGAACGCACAAAAAACTTTCTGGTTTTTGGCCAAAAACTTCTCCGAAATCATGCACATGGAAAAGACTTGATCCGTACACCCCATCCCCTTTCTAAATCCAGCTTGCACATCCCAATTTTTTCCATCAGTTTCTTCCATAACTTTTTCAATTAACACCTTAACATACAGTTTACCCACAATGCTAAACAAGCTAATACCACGGTAGTTTTTACAGTACTACTGTGAGCCCTTTTCTTTATATATTGGGACTATTGCGGCTTTGCACCAGTCTTCCGGTACCCGTTTCAGTTCCCAACATATATTAAACAAGGTGCACAGCAGGCCTGCAACCACACCCTCTCCAGCTTTTAGCATTTCGAGTGATATTCTATCATATCCGGCTGCCTTACCTGCTTTCATGCTTTTTTTTGCTTTCATTATTTCATCTACACTTATCTCCCTACCTCTCTCCACTTCTTCCGGAATTTCTCTTTCACTTATTTCAGAAAACTCTTCACTGTTAAACACGCTTTCAAATTATTCCTTCCATCTCTTTAAATTCGAAATTTCATCATTCAGCATGCAGCCATTATTGTCTCGTATAGCATTCATTCTAGGCTGTTTTGAATTTCCCCTGGCAGTTCTTATGAGCTTCCAAAACATTATAAAATTATCTGGACTTGTCATATAATCGTCATATAATTCATATAATTTAATAATTTTACTATGTAATAATTATATATTCGTGACAACTCAAGTTGTTTATCCAACTACCTCCATCTCCTCACTGCGCCTGCTTGTCTAATTAGATCGTCACGTCTTTTAGCTTCATAAAGGGACAGTTCGCTACACTGCACTGTGATTAGGCACATACTGTTTCGACAGTCAGTTGTGTGTTGCATCATGTTGCGCGAGAATGCTCCGGAAGTTTAGCATTCCAATTTATTTTACATTGAGCTTTGGGAAATCTGTCTTTACGTCTAGATAATAAGGGTCAATGTCCTCTGTCAAGAAAATAAAGTATATGAGGGTAATAATAGACAACGCTCAACTAATGAGGACTAATAATTTTCTGCTCACCAGATGTCCCTGTTGTCACAGTTGACACTGAGGTAAAGTTTTTGTTGCACAATGTCATTTAATTGAGAAGTTAGTTTTTAATAAAAGTTTATCAGTTTCTAGAGTATTAAATTATTACACAAAATAATACCTCAGTGGTTTGCTCTTTAATTTTCTGCCGACTTCCAAAAAGGAGACGGTACTCAATTCGACTGTATGTTTTTTTATGTGTGTTACCTCATAAATTTGTACTGGGTGAACCGATTTCGATGATTATTTTTTTTATATGAAAGCTGATAGTTCTCCTGTGGTTTCATGTGAATTTGATCAAGGTCGAATCAATACTTTTTGATTTATTCTTAAATAACTTATATTGAAGTCGGCTGTACAAAATTTTTAATTTTTAATTATTTGCATATTTTTAATTGTTTTTATATTTCTACCTCTATGAATATCCGTGGTTTGGTTTATTAATTTTTAATCTAATTAATATAAAATATAGCTAATAATATAGAAATAATATATATAAATATAAATACGGTGAGCTGAAAGTAGGGAAATTTGGAATAGGGCAACGGAACCCAAGGGGCCAGCAGCTGGCCGACTTCATGGAGAAAGAGGGACTCTTTATGATGAACTCTTTCTTCCAGAAGCGGCCCCACAGGAAGTGGACCTGGTCGAGCCCCGACGGTTCGACAAAAAATGAGATTGACTTCATTATGACGACCAGACGACAACTGTTCAGTGATGTCTCAGTGATCGCGAGGGTGAAAACCGGCAGCGATCACCGAATGGTTAGAGGCACACTGAACCTAAACGTTAAGTTGGAGAGGTCTCGTCTAATGAAGTCAACGCTCCGTCCCCCTCGTGCTCTAATCCAAAGTCCCGAAACCTTTCAGCTCGAGTTACAAAACCGTTTTCAGTGCCTAGAAGACTGCAATGAAGTGGACGATTTGAATGACAAGCTCCTGGAAACTGTCCATGCGGTCGGAGCTAAGTTCTGCAAGACCCGCCGCAGAAGAACACAAAAACTCTCCGATCACACTCTTAATCTCATGGCTGTTAGACGGGAGATGAAGCTACATTCTTCAACAGATTTAACAGCATACAGGCAACTGAACAGACAGATCTCCAAATGCATGCGGCGGGACTTACGCAAATTCAATACAGCTCGTATTGAAGAAGCGATCGAGCGGAACCGAGGCTCCAAAGTCTTTGCCAGAGATCTGTCTGCCAGAAAGCGCCAACTGTCAAAGCTGAAGACAGAATGTGGCAGCATCGTTTCCGGGGCACCTGAGATTTTGAGTGAGATTGAGAGGTTCTATGGGCAGCTGTACACGTCATCGTTGGAGCCGCACGCAAGTGTGAGTAACAATCCAAGAGCGAGTCTTATCCGACATTATTCCGATGATATCCCGGACGTCAGTCTGAGCGAGATTAGAATGGCTCTCCAGCACCTTAAAAACGGCAAGGCCCCAGGCGAGGATGGAATTACAGCGGAGCTTCTGAAAGCGGGTGGAAAACCGGTACTTGAAGTCCTTCAGAAGCTCTTTAATTCCGTCCTCCATGGTGGCATTACACCGGAGGCGTGGAGCAGAAGTGCGGTGGTCTTGTTCTTCAAGAAAGGCGACAACGCTCTCTTGAAGAACTACAGACCGATTTCCCTTCTGAGCCGCGTCTACGTGCTGTTTTCGAGAGTCATTACGAATCGTCTCGCGCGCAGACTTGACGACTTCCAGCCTCCCGAACAAGCCGGTTTCCGAAAAGGCTTTAGCACCATAGACCACATACATTCCCTTCGGCAAATTGTACAGAAGTCCGAGGAGTACAATTTGCCACTATGTCTGGCGTATGTGGACTATGAGAAAGCCTTTGATTCCGTCGAAATTTGGGCGGTGCTGCAGTCCCTTCAGCGATGCCAAGTTGACTGTCGGTATATCGAAGTGTTGAAGTGCTTGTACAGTAGGGCTACGATGGCTATCCGAGTACAGAACCAGAGTACGAAACCTATCCAATTGCAGAGAGGTGTAAGACAGGGTGACGTCATATCCCCGAAACTCTTTACCGCTGCATTGGAAGATGTTTTCAAGCTTCTGGACTGGAAAGGATACGGTATCAACATCAATGGCGAGTACATCACTCACCTTCGATTTGCCGACGATATAGTCCTTATGGCAGAATCGCTGGAGGACCTAAGCACTATGCTCAATGACCTCAATAGTGTTTCCCAACGGATAGGTCTTAAGATGAACATGGACAAAACAAAGATCATGTTTAATGTCCATGTCACACCTATGCCGGCAGTTGTTGGGAACACTAAGCTCGAAGTTGTTGACGAGTATGTTTACCTGGGACAAATAGTCCGACTAGGTAAGTCCAACTTCGACCGAGAGGTCAATCGACGGATTCAACTCGGTTGGGCAGCGTTCGGGAAATTACGGCACATCTTCTCGTCAGGTATACCTCAAAACTTGAAAACGAGACTGTACACCCAGTGCGTGTTGCCAGTGATGACATACGGAACTGAGACGTGGTCCTTCACTGCTGGCCGGATGAGGAAGCTCAAGGTCGCTCAGCGAGCTATGGAGAGGGCTATGCTCGGAGTTTCTCTGCGTGATAAACTCAGAAATGAGGATATCCGCAGTAGAACTAGAGTGACCGACATAGCCCAACGGATTAGTAAGCTGAAGTGGCAATGGGCCGGCCATATAGCTCGAAGAACCGACAACCGATGGGGAAGAAAGGTTCTCGAGTGGCAGCCTCGTACCGGCAGGCGAAGTGTAGGGCGTCCCCCCACTAGATGGAGTGACGACCTGGTAAGATATGCAGGAAGTCGATGGATGCAGGTGGCTCAGGACCGTGCTTTGTGGCATTCTTTGGGGGAGGCCTATGTTCAGCAGTGGACTTGTGAAGGGCTGTAATGATGATGATAGAAATAAAAATTAAATTTGACATTATTCGAACAAATTAACTTTCCAACTATGAAATCTGTCAAATATTATACCTCATATTTAAGTCGCGACGCCCTGGTGGCAGAAAAAATCGTGGATGCCCTCGTTGATGCAGGCAAAATAAACGTTGTATTTATGTACATAAGCCTTCTTTGCTTTTGAAAGAGGGTAATATTGGAATGAACCAGATCGACAGTTTTGTCGTTCCATATTTCTATTATTGGATGCGTGTGCCGACGATCAGAGAAGGAATTATTTCACGAACGTAGTGAACTCTACTCTGGGAAGTGACTAAAAACAATATACCAATTTGAATATCCAAATGTTTAGGACCTAACCGAAGAAGCCCAGCTAGGTACCTTAGATTATTTACAATCTAGATAACGCCTTATACAATGAGCCATGCAACAAAATCTAGCCAGTGTTTACAAGCGTGTGTATGTGAGGCATGCACATACGCTTAGGGGTTACTAGGTCTTACACCAGTGTCATTTATATCTGGGAGTCAGCTAATGAATCTATCTCGATAAAATGGGAAAAATCTTTAAAATTATGTCATAGTAATAAAATCATAAATTATAATATTTTAATATGGTGCTTTCAATTGTGTGTTTAGTTGACTGTTGCATTAGAATCTGATTTTTTGGTGTAGAAAAATAAAATCAAATGGGGGATGAAGTTGTTCACGTCCGCAGGAATTGCCGCCCGTACCATGCACGTGTCCCCTGGGTGGCGCTAAACGAACAACAAACTACTGGCTGCTGTACTGTTGCGCTATAATCCTGTAACCTCACAGCACTATCACAGTGGTTCAAAGAATATTATATCATTGAATTACCCACTTGAAATGCCTCAATGCGATCAGCTCTCCTCGGAGAGCCACCGGACTAGAGATATTGGACCTATTACCCGAATCTGCCAATTTAGTATAAAAAGTATTAGTCAAGTTAAATGCGAAGTAGTAAGTAAGATTCTATTACAAAATGACATAGACATACTCCTTTTACAAGAAATTCACGTAAGAGATGAACAGGATCTACATAAACTTGGTGCTATCCCAGGATACTACCTTGCTAATGCAATTAACAACGCGCAATATGGCATCCCCACTTATGTTAAAGACGGTATTAAACATGTCGCTGCGGAGACTTACCTTGGGGGTCCGGATATATTTGCCTCTGCAATAATGATCAATACCTTACCATTGTAAACGTATATAAACCACCGAACTCTTCATGGACTACCAACCTCCCCGCTTTCCTACACCCATGCCTATATGCCGGCGACTTCAATAGTCATCACACGACCTGGCGATATAACAAAAATGATGCAAATGGTGAACACCTCGAACAACAACCTACACCTGGTATTTAATGCCAAGGATAGAGGATTGTTCAGGTCAACAAGATGGAAACGGGATTATAATCCAGACCTAAAGTTTACTACCTGTGACATCAATCGAACCCTATTACAAACCACACGAAGAATTCTCTCAGAATTCCTGAACAGCCAGCACTGACCTGTGCTTGTGGAGGTTGGTATTAAGATGCCCTTGACAAACTCGCCTTTGCCTCGATGGAACTTCCACAAAGCAGACTTTCAGCGCAGACATGGATACTGCTATCAGATGGATACCTCCCTGTGCTGAAAACTATAAGATATTCACTAAAATTATCATAGCAACATCAAAAAAGAGCATTCCCCGAGGCTACCGTAAGGCGTACATACCTTCCTCATCGAAAGAAAGCGAAAAACTATTTGATGAGTACACGCGCACGAGTAACCATGAAATTGGTGATGACCTTCTGAAATCTCTCGACGAAGGGCGTCGAAATAGGTGACTTGATACCGTGGAGTCAATGGATTTTAAGACTTCCAGCAGGAAATCTTGGAGGGTGCTCAATGGTTTGGCAGGCAAGACTGGAACAATCTCTCGTGGCGGATCTGCTCCACTAGCCAACGCGATTGCAAATAGAATAGTGGAGGTGTTTAGAGTAAAAGGCAGGAAAGATGATACCCGGGCGACACGACAGTGCGCTAAACAGCTCAAGGCGTCGCTATCTATAGACTACCAGCTGTCCCGAAAATTATCCCCAGATGAAACCGATCGCGCCTTGAAACTATTGCCCCCTAATAAAAATGCTGGCTTCGATGGAGTCTACAATAAGTTTCTAAAGCACCTGGGCCCAAAATGCTGGAAATGTCTGAAAGAGTTATTCTCAGATATCCTGTTACATAACAAATTGCCTCGCGACTTCAATAGATCGAAGATTATTGCTATACTGAAACCCCAAAAACCTGCAGACGATCCTAAGAGCTACCGTCCTATCGCCCTTCTGAGCTGTGTCTACAAACTTCTGAAGACATTAACCTACAACCGCATTATGCCCCTGATAAGGTGGTCCCAGTGGAACAAGCTGGCTTCCGTTGTGGCCGCAACTGTACCGACCAGGTTGTCCCTCTATCCCTCTGTTGTCCCTCACAACCCACATTGAAGAAGGGTTTCAAAAGAAACTAAAGACGGTTGCTGTTTTAATAGACCTGTCAGCGGCATACGACACAGTTTGGCGGCAAGGATTGGTCTACAAACTCATGAAAGAGGTACCATGCATAAAAATGGTGGGGCTGTTAAATAGCATGCTTAGCAACCGTGAGTTCATGGTTTTCCTTGGCGACAGTGAAAGTCGTACCAAAAAGCTGAACAATGGATTACCACAGGGTTCAGTTTTGGCTCCGCTGCTCTTCAATATTTACTTACATGACATACCTGAAACGCAGAGTCGTAAATTTATGTATGCTGATGACATAGCACCAGCTTTCCAACACGAAACCTTCAAACCATCCGAAGATTTGTCTAGTATGCTTAAGAGGACTTAAGCATACTAGGAAATGGAGACTAGTACCAAGCACTGCAAAAACCGAAGTAACTGCGTTTCTCTTCGCTAACCAAATGGCAAAATACGAGACCACAGTTGAGTTTGCTGGAGCCATGTTGCACTACAACCCCACTCCGAGATAATTGAGCGAAAATATAACTCGACCGAAAATATATTCTTACATCTAGCATAAAGGCAACTACCATTATTATTAAGAAATGCAACGTTTTACTCTATCTCTTATTATGCTTTGTACATTTTATACTAGTTTTTAAAATTAAAATTTTGTGATTAAGTAAATCAAGCAAAAACTAAACATGAATAGTCAATGCTAAATAGGTACCCACGATACAGGTTTACCTAGTGTAGGTACCAACGGATACTTCAATGAGTTGTAGTTGTTTTCTGTAAAATAAACATTTTTCATTTTCACATTTTTCACCTGGGCGTGACTCGCGATCGGAGTCTCACGTACGCTCCTCACATGGACAAATTATCCAAAAAGCTCCGGACCAGAAACAACATCTTGTACAGGCTGGCGGGCACCACTTAGGGGCCAGCGCCGATGTACTGCGTACAACCGGTCTCAGTTTGTTGTACTAAACAGCAGAGTACTGTGCACCAGTATGGTCAAATAGTGCACATGTGCTGCATGTGGACACCCAGCTTAACCAGACAATGATATGCATATCTCGAACCTTAAAATGCACCCCTCTCCAGTGGCTCCCCGTGCTAAGCCATATAAGCCCACCCCATTTGAGAAGAAAACAAATACTAACACTAACAGAAGATCCACGGAAATATCAACCTGCCAGCTCACGCGGAGTTTACTGATCCGTCACCCCACCGTCTGAAGTCATGTCACCCACCATACCGGACCGCATGTGAACTCGTGTCCGGCGGATTTAACACATCTGCTGAGTGGTTGCAGGAATGGAACGCAAAGCTCCCTGATAGCATGGGAGTTACCATCAACCCTACACTTAAACCTGCTGGTTTTGCGGTCCCAAGAAGGGTATGGTGCCAACTGAATAGGGTACGAAACGGATACGGACGAAGCAATGCCTTCATGTCCATGTGCGGGTGGAGGAAATCACCGGGTTGTGAGTGTGTAGCTGCTGTCCAGGATGTTGAGCATATAGGTAGAGACTGCCCACTTACAAGGTACCACGGCTGCCCAACAGACCTGTTCTCTCTCGAAAACGACGCTATCCCATGGATTCAGCAGTTAAAAGATAAAATAACTTTATAATTTTGATTTTAAATTTTAATTAATTGTGAACGTTTGTGAGAATGCCATTCGAATTGAATTGCCAATAAATAAATAAATCAAATAAAATCAATTACGCATTTACAAAATATGTTTTATTATTTAATGTATGGTGTCGACTTATAAAAGTACTAGACGTTGACCCGTGGCTTCGTCTGCGTCATAGTTAAATAATTTATCCTAAAGTATCCTAAAAAACTGTATCCAAATGGTGACATTCGATTTTGACAATTATTATACAGTACTATTAAGTATACTATAACAAAGAGAAAAAATAAAGAAAAAAATATTTAAGACTAAATAAAAAACACCTGACAGCGCGGAAGCTTGCAAAACAAAAACAATCGGCCGATCCGTTTAGGCTGTAGGCTCAGCCAAACAATTTTTGAAACATACCCACATACAGATCTTTATACACACCTTCCTTGTTGTATTTCCTCCTTCTGGCGAAGTCGGGTAAAAATGAACAAACATCAACTATACGGGAAAATTCGCAATCCAAGACTGGCAACATCAAAAACAAAGAGTTGATTTTGTGGAAAAAAAATTCAATTTATTAGTTTTGTTTTCGTAAATTACTATTAGTTTTGAGTTGCTTACCAATGGTAGGAGATTCTGTTAGTTGTTTGTAACACAACTTGTCATTTTCACCAAAAAAATCTAACGCAAAAAATGAGCAGTGCGTGCGTATCTCTTGGCGTGACAATTGACACTCAGGAGCGGGGAATGCTTTAGAGTCTAACAATTAGCTGATACTTTTATCGACGCTTTTAAGCCGCTGTTATTCTATCTAGAGAGTAAATAATCTAAGCTGGGTACTTTGAATGAAATAATTGTACACTCGCAGTGTATGCAGAAATACATCCATTTCTCATCCTAATTTGCATTTTTACTCAGCCCACGCGTAGCAATATTATACATGAACTTTGCACGCTGATCGCGTATTGTTTCTAATGAATGCGAGCGTAAATTCAAGTCCCCAAACTGTATAGCATAAGACCATTTATGAAATAGTTTTAATTTTTATTTAAATTTGATTATTAATGAAAGAAAAAAATAAGTGTGGTTTTCAATTAAACATGTTAGTTATATTACTAATATTTTGGGCAACGTTATACGTCCTTTAGATCCATCTACTGCTGATGCCGCTGCTAAAGATCGACCCACTGGAATTCTGTTATTGTATGTTGTATTTTATAAATGTTTGGTTGCGATATGATAAAACATTTATTTATTATATAAATAGCTTGTTTAATTGGTGCGTCTGTGTTATGTTCTATTATCTTATAAATACTTAGGTAATATTGGGTGGGGGATGTATTGAATACGAAAAACCATATATGCAGCTTGACAATACTTAACTTAAAAGGTGTATTAACTAAGAAGTCTTACGTGGTTACGTCACTGTAAGTGTCATATTAAAGCGGAATTCATGTGTGTTAAACTTCGTTCCCGTCAGTGAAATAGCTTTTCTATATAAGCAATTAGTTCGCATTGCTTACTGAGCCAGTTTATTATAGAACCAGCCTATTTAAGGTATATCAGTCCAAAACATAGAACATTACTACTCCTAGCGGGGAAGAACGACAGATTGATACAAAAAATGTCAACACGATGCTTCGTAAAATAAGATATTTACAACCATTTTTTTCACGAGGTTGTGCTGTTATGCTTATAAATCCACTATACTCTATGTTACATTGAACCCTAATAGCTTTTTAGGTTATAAGTAATTTTAGATTAGTGTCACTGTTTTGTATTTTTAAAACTTTTACATACTAGCACCAATCAATTAACGATGGTGTCAGCTACTAAATCAATTATACCAAAGTTGATTGATTATATCCTTTGATTATATCCTCTGCAAAAAGCGACCCAATTTTTTTTTTAACTAAGATTTTTTTTAATGTTTAGTATTAAAAAATAACGACAGAAACAAAAGTTTAGGATTCAATGCAGTTTTATATAAACTATCGTCTTTATTTTCTTCCTGTTCATGAGCCCATTACTGTAATGAAGCTGTTAAATCCAACTGGCTAACCCACAGAAAAAAAGACATCCCGTTCAAGCATCAGTAATCATTTACATTGTAAAACTAGATGACCCGGCGAACTTCGTACCGCCTAAAGCTAGGGTCCCACGGCCTGTCAGGCGACAGGCCGCGCCAGGCGTTGCCCCGCCTGAATGGGCCTGTCGCGGCCCGTACTGAGCATTCCCACGGCGTGTGCCGGCCTGGTGCGGCCTGTCGACTGATATTCCAACATTTTAAGTGATACGGAGCGCAAGCCTGCGTGTGCAACCGCTATGGTTTTATTCAGTGGTGAAAGTTTGATAAACCAAGTAAAAAGAAAGCAGAAGAAACGATGCTGGTGGGTGTCATCATTCAACAAAAGCCGTTCTTGTTTTTATGTTGAGACGACGAACTATTCTAAAGCGCTGGTTTATTTTCATAAAGAGTTAAAAACTCGAATATAAGCTCGTTCGTCATTCCATAATCAGCGTAAACGCGCAGGCGCCACCGCAGTTGAAATGAACGATTGTAACCGACGCAGATGCGCCCGTACAGGCCGCGACAGACACCTACGCGCCGCGCCGCGCCGCGCCGCGCCTTTGAACTTACCGACTCCCGATGGATCGGACGGGCAACAACTGGCCACCGCAGGCCTCATCGGATGCGACGGTTCCCACGGACTGTTGGTCTGGCCTGGCGCGGCCTGACCTGCGACAAAGCAGGCCGTGGGACCCTAGCTTAACAGTCGATTCTTTAATTATTTATTTTTTTTATACTTATTCTGCTATTCGGGACACCTAGCTAGTAAGATAAAAAAATTAAAAAAGAAAGTTGATAAGTCAACAATTACATTATGTCAAAAAATAAAAATTATAAAACACTTAAAATTCTTTCAATAGTCACTCAAAAATCACAATGAAAATTACAATTTCTGATTTCTTATTACGATACCTACTTAATATATTTCATTTTATTTTTACTTATTCTAAATTATGTTTCAAATACGATGGAAACGTCACTCAATGGTTGTGCCATTCCGGAACCCCTCCACTAACACTTAAACTTTATGGCATGGTATTAAAGTTCAAATTGACTTTTAAGTATTATTACGAATCTTTTGTATGGGAATATAGAAAAGTGTTGTTTTTAGACTTTTTCAGGCAATTTTTAAAAATTTTCTCTCCGTAAGAACCATCTTCGTACTTCAAGGAATATTATAAAAAAAGAATTAGTGAAATCGGTTCAGCTGGTCTCGAGATTTGCGCTTAGCAACAAATTCAGCGATTCATTTTTATATTATAGATTTATTTAAAAAAAAGTTGCGCTGGGTTTCTTGCTGGTTCTTCCCAGGACTAACGATTTTTTTCTTACCAGTGGTAAAGTAAAAAAATTACTTTCAATAAGAATTACTTGTAATCAATATTGAATAAAAATTGTTCTATTATATTCCGTTCTCTTCCGCTGTATTCGTCACGACAAGCAGATTAAAGAGTGCAGCTGCAAATATCTCGCCTCTTTGTTGCCGCTCCGTCATAGGTCTGGGAATTTTGAATTATATAACAGGCATTCACAAGATTACTATAGCCTTTCGTAGTCTAATGATTACCTTTATTCTTACTGCTTGGTCAATTTTTCTAATTTGAAGGAAAATGTCAAGCTAAAAGTTGGCTATTTAAACAAAAATACAGTTGATTATTCTCTGGGATATCTGCTCAACCTATTCAAGTGAAAAGTGGCGAATAATCAAAAGTATTAATTCAAATAGTTTTAATATAATAAATATTTAAGCAAAGGAATGGGACATAATAATGAGAATTTTAAATTATATTAAAATACTAATTTACATAACATTATATATTGATGCCGGCAGGGATCGAATTCAGGTTGCTAGTGTACTGCGAAATTCACAACGCTCGACAATTCCCTGAGCTACCACGGCAGGGTTGGTTTACCGCGTACATCGCGGTGTAGGAAACAATCGTCAGAAAAATGGAGAGTATGATTTTTTTTTTTAAGAATTCATGATGAATTTGCCACACGCATTGGAGCATCGCAGCGGACACTTCCTTGCCATAAGTCCCTCACAGAAATAAGGAGGGGCCCGAGCCCAGATTGTTTAAACACTGTTAGCAATATTATTAAACGTCTCTTTCACTTTCATTTAAAAAATGAGAGTCACAAGACTATAATAACAATAATAATAATAACCTTTATTATTTTCTCCCACATATAGTTGGTACATTGCATAATTTATCTTTACAAACACATTTTTTCTTATATTATAATAAAACAAAGAGTACATAAATTTGTGGGAGACAAGAGTCCAAACTAAGATACCTACTACAGATCTCCCGGCTCCCCATTTAGGATGATCAACTTGAATTATTTTGATTTTTATCATCATTACAGAGACATTTTTTCTTTTCGTTTGCGAGAGGGCAACAAGGGCTTACGCGTATCGTAAGCGTGTATGCGCGCGCGCGCGCGTTTATGTGTGTGTGTGTGTGTGTGTATGTAGTGTGTTAACTCGTACGTGGTATGTTAATATGCAATTTGCAGAAATTGTTCTGTTTTTTCATAATCAAGTTTAAACAGCCAATCTGTAATTTTCTTTTTACATTGTAATTTTGTTAGATTAATGATAAGGTGTAATTTGTTTGCTTTTTTATATAATCGACTACCTGTAAAACTGAAAAACTTTTGAGCGATAATTGTCTTTACCGGAATAATTTCACAAACTTCTTAATCCCTTCTCCTAACAGAATTCCTTATATTATTGAACAAATCAATACAACTATGTTTTTTTAAGATTATTAACAATTCGTAATTTTTTCGAACCGTTAAAACTATGGCTTCTATGTACAAGTTCGTAGTCGAGAAAAATTTATTTTGTATTATTAAAACAGATAACAATATTGCATTAACATTTAAAAGAAATAGAATAATTGCAAAATAAATAGGTTTCTCAGCTTATGAGTCTTTCGGTCCTTATGGTACTGCAGACCTTTTTTTTTCTTTTTCTTTTATTATATAGGGAAATTCCTACGCATACCCTGCCTCACGGGTGTAAGGACGGGTTATGTCAGACTCGCACCGACTAAAACCCCATGGTGTTCCACCTTCGCCGCATATTGGCAGGGCCACGGGAACGCTTTCACACACATCCGCGGCCCCACCAGCGCCGGCCGCCCCATGGCAGCCCCTTCTCGGGGGAGGACCTCTCCTCCCCACTCTCCCACACAGGCGAGGCACACCAGGAACACAAGTAACCACCAAGCCACGGCTACTAAGCCCCCTCGCCACGACAAGGTGGGAACCCATTCAGGGGAGACGGTACTGAAGACCACAACAGAATGACCGTTTCAGGCTAAGAGAGAACGTATTTTTATGCTGATTTATGATGATATTTCCGTGGTAGAGCCATGCTGCAGCTTGGTAGTGAAAGAAAATATATTCGGTATTCTGTGAGAGCGTGGTTCATCCCCTGTCGAGCCGACCCATTCGTGCTACAACTATACTAATACTATAGCTACAGCATGGCTCTACCACGTAAAAAAACTTTGTCGGTTTATTTCTTGAGCGGTATATTTCGATTATGTTAACATCGTATATTTGTAATCAATCAAAAAGATTCCATCTAAAACCAAAAAAAAAATATGGCGTGACTTGTCCGGCCGAGTAAGAAATCTTAAGAATCTAGGATGATGGTACGCCTTTTTTGTACTACTGCATCGAGTCTAGCTTAGACTCACGCCCATAAATTTTAACACAAGTTTCACTGACAATCCGACCTAAAACTTTCTCCTTGTTCTTGCTACAAAGGTCGAAAAACTTTTAGTGCAGCTAGAGCATTCTCGGTAACCATATTTCGTACACCTTTAATATATGTCAATACTTAAACATGCGAAATATTCAAAATGGTTGCTTTTCACACTCAAAGCTTTTTTTTTAAAGTTGATTCTTCTTAAAAAAATATGGAATAAAATGAATCACAATAAGTTTTTAATCATTTGTGCTAAATAAAAATGAACTAAATAATTAGTTAACATATATGTATAAAAAAAGAATATCTCAAGTTATATTTACAAGTCTCATCCCTTTAAAATGATCGAGGGGGCGACGCCTGCCACATTTGTCATACTTATGAACAAGTGCTGCTTGTGGGGTCCATCATGCTCGGGCTTGCACCACATTAATTTTTTTATAGTATCAGGGTGTCAAACTTCAGGGTGGCTCATAGACATATACCTCAATTAAGAATCAAAATATAAATGTGTTGTCACCCCTGAGGACTGAGTAGGAATGCCTCGTTTCCAGTAAAAAGGGTCTTCGATTCTCAACACGCACCATACGAAACACAGTAGCATTACGCTTCTCTAAATTAAGAGAATTTACTACAAATGACGAGTTTCCGCCTTTACATACGCGTCGCGTTTACTTCACATGCTTTAGTCTATTTCCTTCGCCGCGTGAGTGTAGCGCGAGGCAATTACAATTTTATGATAAGTGGGTACAAAAGAAATTTTTTTTTACATAAAAGGTAAGTAATTACACTGTTTCTAAAAGTTATTTAGTTATATTTTGTATCGTAACAATTTTATACACTTTATAAAATTTCCATTTCAAATTCTATGTCTTTCAAGTATCATTTTATATTTAATAGTCAGAAGTAACTGAATATTAAATATAAAGTGTAAATTATCGATACAAATCATGTAAAAAACACAAATTTCCATATTCCACGAAGTCCTAATGTGCGAAAATTACGTTCTATGTTATAATTTTGATATATAGTGAACATTATTGCTAAGTTGTTTTTTTTTTCTTTTTGTTATTTCATTTTCTTTTCTTATGGACCTATGCAACATTAATATTAATCGCATTGAAGAAGCGATCGAGCGGAACATGCCAGAAAGAGCCAAATGTCGAAGCTGAAGACCGAATGTGGCAGCGTCGTTTCCGGGACACCTGAGAGCTGTGGTAGCTCAGACGGTTAGCAATAGTTAGTTAGTAAATTTCACAGTACGCGAGCAACCCGGATTCGATCTGTGCCGGCACCAATGAAATTGATAATTGCAATTTTAAGTGCTGATTTATCACGTGCTCAGCGGTGAAGGAAAAACATGTCTATGGGAACCTGCATGTATAGAAATTAGAAAAAAATTCGAAGACATGTAAAGTTTACGTTGCGGAAATTTCCTTACCCTAAAACCCTCTCAGAAATGAAGGGAGGCCTGTGCCCAGCAGTGGGACGTATACAGGTTGTAAGTTTAACTTTTCAACTTTGAGATTTTGAGTGAGATTAAAAGGTTCTATGGGCGGCTGTACACATCATCGTTGGAGCCACATGCAAGTGTGAGTAACGATCCAAGAGCAAGTCTTATCCAACACTATTCCGATGATAACCCGGACGTCTGTCTGAGCAAGATTAGAATGGCTTTCCAGCACCTTAAAAACGGCATGGCCCCGGGCGAGGATGGAATTACAGCGGAGCTTCTGAAAGCGGGTGGAAAACCAGTACTAGTAGTCCTTCAGAAGCTCTTTAATTCCATCCTCAATGGTGGTACTACACCGTAGGCGTGGAGCAGAAGTGCGGTGGTCTTGTTCTTCAAGAAAGGCGACAACGCTCTCTTGAAGAACTACAGACCGATTTCCCTTCTGAGCCGCGTCTACGTGCCGTTTTCGAGAGTCATTACGAATCTTCTCGCATGCAGACACGACGACTTCCAGCTTCCCGAATAAACCGGTTTCCGAAAGGGCTTTAGCACCATAGACTACATACACAACCTTATGTACAGAAGTCCGAGGAGTACAATTTGCTACTGTGTCTGGTGTATGTGGACTATGAGAAATACTATGATATCGTCGAAATTTAGGTTGTGCTGCAGTCCCTCCAGCGGTGCCAAGTTGAATGTCGGTACATCGAAGTGTATAACGTCCATGTTACACCTATGCCGGTAGTTGTTAGGAGCACATATCTCGAAGTTGCTGACGAGTATGTTTACCTGGGACAGATAGTCCGACTATGTAAGTCCAACTTCGGCCGAGAGGTACATCGACGGATTCAACTCGGCTGGGCAGCGTTCGGGAAATTACGGCACATCTTCTCGTCAGGTATATCTTAAAACTTGAAAACAAGACTGTGCAATCAGTGTGTGTTGCCAGTGATGACCTATGGAATTGAGACGTGGTCCTTCACTGCTGGCTAGATGAGGAAGGTCAAGATCGCTCAGCAAGCTATGGAGTGGGATATGCTCAGAGATTTTCTGCGTGATTAACTTAAAAATGAGAATATCCGCAGTAGAACCAGACAGACCGACATAGCCCAACGGATTAGTAAGCTGAAGTGGCAATGGGTCGGCCATATAGATCGAAGAACCGACAACCGATGGGGAAAAAAGTTTCTTGAGTGGCAGCCTTGCACCGGCAGGTGAAGTGTAGGGCATCCTCCCACTAGATGGAGTAATGACCTGGTAAGACATGCAGGAAGTCGGTGGATGCAATTGGCTCAGGACCGTGCTTTGTGGCATTTCTTGGGGACTGCCTATTTTCAGCAGTAGACTTGTGAAGGGCTGTAATGATGATGATGAATACCTAAACGACTACTTTCGTTTAGGTATTCGTCATCAGTTGGTATGTATAAATATTACCTGCCCCAAACTTTGGTTGCCATCTTCCAATATTTTTTTCACATCGATTACCTAGACACGTGTTTCCGTCCTGGAAATTAATTCAAGTGAGTCTCTGTCTTGCTTAAAGAGGTTGTGTCACTTGTAATCATGGTTTTACAAGGGGCATCAGTCACCGAAGATTGAAGGCAGCCCTTGTTTAGTAAGGACAGCTTAATGATAACGCGAAAGTTGATTTTGCACAATTCTCAAATCATCGTCCCATTTTACTTATTTAATCTACGACAGCTCAGTAAATTTGGATTGTATTGAAATTTGGTAGGGATCGTAAACACAACTAAATTAAGACCATAAGCGCCGAACTGTGAATTTGAAAGTGCCTATCCGACGAAGATGGGTGTTACAAAAGATGTATATTTCAGGCGTTAAAGTCGAACGGTAATCAAATAAACCTAACCAAAACCTAATGGTTTTAGCAGGTAAGGCGAATTAAATCCGAACATGCGTCAGGTTGATTTTGGATATAAACAAATAATGCCTACTCAAATGTGCCGATCCCATTATTGTTTACGGTTCAGATAATCTTTCTTGTAAATTTTGCGTTTACAATTTATGCTATTTCGTCAAAATTTCGCATACATATTAATTAAAAAAAATTGAGACCATTTTCATTTTGTAAGCCGCAGAGCTCCGAGCTTTTCTTTAATATTTTATAAATCACAGTGAAATTAATCTCTTGTGCGGCATGATAATCACGTTTCCAATTAAAACCTAAACGGCTTTTAAAAGCCCAAAGAGTTTTTATTTAATTAGTAAGTAACCCCTTTTACAATGCCAAGACGCTTCATAAAAATACTATTTTTATGTTTGTTAAGTAAAAGATACACTTTTGTGAAGTCAGTACTGTAAGAAGCAACAGAGGTAAATGAAACTGGTCGGCAGCAGAATTTCCCTGATAACAATTCATATATTGAAAAACTGCGGTTGCCAACCCGCATGCCAAGCAAAGAAACTGTAGCAAATAGGCCCCTACATATACTACAATCAGGACAGACATAGGTGGACTATGTGCTCGTTTGTCACTCTTATCCTATAAAAAAGACATTGTGAGAGAAAAGAAGCGAGGAAATTGAGCAAAGGCGACCGGCTTTTGCAACACATCACGCCTGTGCACAATGATGCTCATTTGTTTGCCATGAATGCTGTACAAACCACCTTTTCTGAAAAGGGAAAAAGAGCGTAGAGGAAAAAAATAGAGTAATGATGGGATCAAAAGCACTAAGTCACATGCATCCATCGCCAATTTGTAATTGGTAATAAGTTGAAATATGGTTTAAAAAATTTTATTTTAAAATATCAATAATTAGCCCAAATCACAATAATATGGTAGAAAAGAAATCATAAAAATAAGTTTATGTACCAAATAAAATAGGAAATCGATTACTTTATTTTAAAGAATTAAACATAAAAAACACACCAGATGATTAATCAAGCACAGTAAATATATACATTACAAATGGCATAGTGTTAACAGATTAAAAAGTAAAATATCAACTGCTGCCTGCACAGTTCTCGGATTTTATTCTAATTATAATTATTGAAGACGAATAAAAGATAATTTAAAACAACTGTTTTTGTTTTATTGATTTTAAACATTACCTCCTAACCTTCCCTATCTTTCAATTTATTTGTGAGTTTCCCATTATTCTGCCACTCAATACAATACACTAAATACTAAAATTAAAATAGTAAACAACTGTATTATAAAGCAAAATAGCAATCGCACATCAAAAGTCAGCTGTTTAGTATAGGTTGTTGCCAACTTTTTGCTTAACCTCACTTTTACTAAATCTCTTATGACTCTCCTCTCAGACAATGCAATCATTTTTACAAACTAATGTCACAATAATAATATTAAAAATTCTAAACTAACTTGCATGAAGCAGCTTACTGCAGCATTATTAAATAACTTTGACACAGTAACTAGATTTTGGCTTCACTCCATACTAAAAACTTTAAGCCGCATGCTAAAGCAAATGCAATAAGAACTTCTTACCCTTTTTCATCATCATCACCGCACTTACAGACTTTTAAAAGTCTAATGCTAAACATAAGTATCTCTAATATAGTCTCATAGGAGGGATATTTTTCATAGTTGCAAAGCTTGGCAGATTCGTAACCACTGTTTTTTTTTAATTAATAAAGATACGAAAAGATACCACTTCTCGTTTATCACTAAGTTGTATCGGTCCGTAAAAACCGCTGACGACGGTAAATTCTACAATGTGGTCGCGCGAGGCAGAAAATTCCGCGTAAATCGCACGTTAGTAAACCGCAAGACTTCGAGAAGATGAGGATAGGATTTCGAGTTCTAACGCAGTAATCGGTGATCCAAATTCAGCAGCTGGAACTAATCAACAATGAACAGAAATGCAACGTCTCTTCGCAAGGCCAGTGAATCAAGCCGATCAGTAAGAATTTATTAATCGATGATTTGGGCTGATCTCCGTTAAATACTGTCAAGTATAATCAGCTGATATTGGGGTGTCCCAGTCTAGCTATTGGCACAATATAGAATAGAAGAGAATTATTTTTATTCCATTTAGATTATTACATAATAATTATAGAAAATCATTTTTTATAGACCACTAGTTTGGAAAATACCTCTGTCCTGTGAAGAAGCAGCAAGAAACCCAGCAGGACTTTTTTTAAACAGTTTAAATGTTTAAAAAAAGTCCTATATATATACTTTAAAAATATTTTGTTTGTACAATTTTTAAATGAATTTTAATAGAACCAGCATAGTGGTGATCACCTCATTCTCAGGGGTTATTCTCATTTATATATTTTTTGGTATTGATGTTAATACCGTACCCTTCCCAGTGACGGGTGGACTACAGATTTGTGAAGGACTGTAATGATGACAACGATTCAAGAAAACGCAAAATTCCATAAGACATCACGCTATGAAAGTAACTAAAATAAACTAATCTAGCTGTCTCAACATTGGTGAAACTTCTAATCTTTCTTACAGCATATGCTGCAGAATTAAGTCTGCCTGTCAATTTAAATATATGGAGGCCCCATTGAAGCTTCACTTTCATAGTAATACCAAGAAAAACAGTGGTATCCACAAGCCTCAACTCCACTCCATTTAAGAGTACATTGATATTTGAATGTTTAACATTAGGCAATGTAAATTTAATACATTTTGTCTTATTTCCGATTAAAAGCAAATTGTTGGCATTAAATCAATGTACTAATTTGGATAGCGCATTATATACATTGTCAAAATTAATTGTTTGTTTTTGAGTTAAAGAAGTATCACCAGCAAATAATACTTTATCGTGCTTGTTGTACAAGATAATGTAAGTCATTAATACAGGTAGATTAAGAACAGG